>WBMV01007108.1:42241-178230 GCA_013396655.1 Campylorhamphus procurvoides
TTACACCTCAAAAAGTCTAATAGTTTCAAGATGTTCAGTGAAGGAAAAAAATTATAAAGATATTGTAAAATCTCAAACAAAAACATACAGAAAAAATTATGCTGAGGACTTCTATGAATTGCAAGTGATTCTCAGAAGGTAGGTGGAGGGATTCTGTTCTAATGCAAAATGGAACTCAATTCAAAGTTTATTTTCAAAAATCCCTACAAATTTTAAGACAAATTTAATAACTCAAAAAAGAAAATGTCCAAGCATGACATGGAGATCAAGAATAAAATTTTCCAAAACAGGAATTTTATACAAACAATATAATGAAAACTGCAACAATTGAAAATATCAAATTCTATGGAAATGAAACCTTTGAGTTCAAGGCTTAAATTACAACTTAGTTGTAGGTGATTAGAAAACTATGTAAGGTTATCTTTCCATTTATTTTCAGTGAGAGCATTACAATATCTTTGGCAGTGAGGCTGCTGCTCTTTGATGGAAGAAAAACATATCACTGAGAACATATGTGTATTCTCCATAATTGCAACAATCTTGTTGCCAGCAAGCTAGCCCTAATTATGACTGAAGAAGTTTAATTTGTCAAAACTAAAGCAACAAACTCCATTTTGTCCCATCTTAAAAAAATCAAAATATTCCACAGTAGATCAAGAGCTAAGCTCCGGCTTCTAAGCCAAGTCTTTTAAGTTAGACACATATATGGTGGAAGAAAAGTTTAATTTTTAAAAGATTTACTAAATAACTGAATTGATCTAATTTGTTCTGAAATTCTTCTGCCATTTTATGTATTCAAAAATAGCAATTAGGTTCCTGTTAGTAATGTTAGTGACAGAACTTCTGCTGGGCCTTCAGGAGAGAGGAATCTTTTTAGTCATCTCTGAGTGGAGAAAACAGTGTAGGACAAAGAGCACCTACTTTTTTACCTGAACTGGTTTATTTTTTTTTTCAGGTGGAAAGAAAAGCATATTAACAGAAAAAGGAGATGCATGAACTACTATGGATGAAAAAAAAAGTAAAACTAAAAAGAGCTACAGCTGAGTGATTAGGCTATAATAATATTTCATCTTACCATCCACTCCCATATTACACACTCACAAGAAAACATTCTTTCTGTATTTGAACAGGATAAATCAGAATGATAAATCTTTTGCTATACTAAATAAATTTTATTGATTACAAAGAGCTTTACTTATGGTAAAAGCTTAGCAGGATTGATGCTCTTTAAGCTGTAGTTTGCAGACAAGTTCAAGTTCAAAATGTGAGTTGGTGTATTCTTGAATCTGTGGATTTAAAAACAACAATTAAAACTTATCTCAACACCTCCAATGGTCTGTCACAAAGATTATGGGGCAGTATGGTGCAAGCATTTAGCGTCAGAAAGATCTTTTAAGTTCAATAAACTTACAGGGCATAAGAACAGATATTAACTGCAGGTCCAGGTAAGCAACATTTTACAGTGCTAACAAGACCTGCCACTCAGAAAAGCCCAGTGCCCTTCTGACAGGATTAAAGTCCTTGCTTCTCCAGAGCAATTACAGTTGCTCAGCTGAGGCAACACTGCACCTCACTCTGGTGGGCAGCAGAAGCAAACTTGAGCGACAGTCAAGCATGAATTTTGTATCCATTTAGATCCAGCAACCACACATACCATAACCTTCATTGATTTCAGTAAAAAATTAACTTCAACCCCTGTATGAGTACATGGTATTCCCTTGAAGTGGAAAAGGTAAAACTCAATGGATTTCTGATATCCATAAAGCAGATGTAGTTAGAGCAAGAACATGTTGAATCACTTAAAAAAACAAGAGTCTAAAAATATGTGCTGCTTGAAGGACTGTACACTTTCTTTGACATGTCTTGTTTGTCCCTAAACTTTTCACCCCTCTCCCAGTGCCTTTTATGTATCAATTTATTCTTTGCCTTAATAATCTTGTTAAAATGTCTAATAATGAGGTTCTACATTGAAGTATTTATTGCCATCAGTGGTGCCCTCCTGTTAAAACTGCTCCCATATGACTTTTGCTTTACACATAAGCAAAGTAGGAGTATAGATAACAGAAAATTTTTCTGATGCTAATATGGATATTTTAGAAAAAAGTAACCTGATTAAAAAATAGGCTTTTGTGGAAGTACTGAGTGAAATCAGGTTTTTTATCTGCAGGAATGCAAGTGACAAGAAAGAAATCTCTTTTCAAAGCATGGTTCTTCATATATCACTGTGACAGCATTTTAAATCATCCTTCTGCTCTGGGTATATATATATTCTGGTTCTTATTAGCAACACTTCAAATTCGGGTTATCAAACATGTCCTTGAATAAATCAGATGAGGCTTTCATACATAACTAGAAAAAGATACAACCTAGGATAGTCTTCCATTTCAAACCTTATTTAAATTGCAGACAATTTCTCCCTTCCTACTCTTGTGCTTGTAAGAATTCTTACACCCATCAGCAGCTGGTTCCTTTTCAGATACGGTGAATGCTTTACTTGATGAAATACACACACAAGGTGGATAATTTATTACTAATGCTTGTAAAGTTTTGTGTTAATTGCAGAAAAAATTGAATATCCAATTGGTTTCTTAGATGCCACTGCATTTTTATGTGTAATTTTAGGTAAGTAACAGGTACTCCTATCACCTGCATTCTACTGAAATACAGGCAGTTTCTAGGTCACCATTAGTACTCAGTTCTTCTACAAAGATTCTAGTTGTTTCAGAATGCATTGGTATAAAGGGTGGTGGACATTAGTATCATAAGCAGCTATATGACAATATTTTTTTAAACACAAGGGGAAAATTACTATTGACTCATTGACATAATTTATTTTTTTTCTACTTGTCCTTTAGTTATATTATTCTTCCTTCTCTCTGCTCTAGTTTATGTTCTGTAGCATGGATGCAGATAAAAAACTGCAAACTATTTTCCAGTGGCATATTTGGACAGCTTGTTCAAATGTTCAAGAGGGTAAGGATCTTAGGCTACAAAAATCATTATAGCTACTCAGAGAGAAAAAAATTAGTAACTTGTTTGCATCCTGAAATACTTCACAGAAGCAGCATCAGCTAGGCACCATCTGTTTTAGAATTCTGAGAAACATTCAGTTTAGAAATAGGAAAAGTGTACATCTGAGAAACTTATTATAAGGTATACATAAAAACAAATTTTTACAAGATTTTTTTTATTGTGTATATGTTTGGTATGAGCAAGAGATTTACACAGGCATTGAAGTGTAGAGTAAACAATTTATTCTGTGACAGCTAAATCTAGAATTTTATGTAATGAAGACCATATGTGATAAAGGTCATATATGCCAAGGACAAGTGTAGATTATTTGTGTTTAGAAGTACTGATCCTTTAAGCCACTGACTGAGTTTCAAGATTTACACTTACGGACTTTGATAGATTCTCCATTGTGTGGGAATGTGAGCTAATTTACAAGGACAGATCTCCAGTGAAAATGAAATGTCACAATTCTTCTGCCCTCTGGTTCTCTGAGTTGACTTTAAATGTCAGGATCCAGAGATTCAAAACAGTGTACATACAAAGACCATTCAGATTTTTTTTAAAATAAATCTAGTGATGTTAGAAAGACATTTATGCACACATATTGAAATAATTTAGTGAAGATACAATCATTAGCTCTGCTAATAATATAACTCAATAAACTTATTAACAAATACATGCATTAGTAATGATTTTAAAGACTCTGACCATCTGGTTGCAAATATTTTTTAAAAGAAGGTAACGAGTTTGAGGAAACTGTAGTACATGAAAATAAATAAAACTTATTTCTTAGTGTTATTTTTGTTCATTAAGTCTATGACAGAATGTTCATACATATTTTAATTATTGCTAGTGTGATCTAATAATGTAATGAGAAAATGGTGGTTTGAATGTTTATTCTTAGGGGAAGAAAATTATCTTCAGTCTCACTTTTTTGTCACTTGCTCTATGACAACATTTCCAAGAACTGAAGAAAAAATTTCTTCAGTTCTTATGGTTTAATTCAATGTTAAGCACCTTTTTTAATTATGAAGGGGTGGGGTTCAAAAAAGAAAGTATTTTCTGGGCCAATGCTTTTGTGTGATAATGCATGGGGAATTCAGGTATGGAAGGCTTATAGGTAGTCTCCCAAAGAGTGCAATTAAAATTAAATGGAGTCATAATTTGTCTCTACTCAAAAGATTACCAGAAGATCAGCAGAAAATAAAAAAAATATTTTTTTTTACTGTAAGATATAGAGTTGAGTTCAGCCATTTGCTTTTCTCTAAAGGCCTCTATACTGTGGGCTATTATAAACTTTACATAGCCAATACTTTTTCAGAACCTGACTGCAAAAAAAATGTACTCTACCGAACAATTATTTTGATCATGGTTTTGACAAAGCCTGAATCTATACTCTTACTCTTGAAATGGTTTTGTTCTGTAGAAAATAAGCCAAGATTCACTTGGTTATAAGAGATAATATGTCTCTGTCACACTCATAACATTTCAAACAGAAAACCTTCAGTATTCATCTCTGCTACAGGGATAATTGGTGTGCTTTACAGAAAACAGAAGACTTAATGAAACAGAATGACTGAACAGTCAGTCCTTGACATAGGGTTTAGAACTTAAGAAAAAAAGAAAGACTCATACCATATGGCATGCTCTTCACTTACTCAGGCTGCACCAATACAGCTGTGTGCTTTCCTGTAGGCTGTTTTCCCCACAATATAGGCAAACTTATGTTTTGTGATCTTTTGTAACATACTTGTTGATTTTTAGGTGCCATGTAAACTTTCCAGGGTTTTTACGAGCAATATGTGGAGCTACCACTGAATTATTGAAGTAATTTGAAGTAAGTTGCAAAATCCAAGTCTCTCTTTAGATATAATGTTCGATACTCCATCTATGTACCATATGAAGTTATTTGTTCAGCTGCATTCATGATGGGAAGTACAGAACTGCGCAAAGACTCTCCAAATGTCTGTGCAAATGGAGAGCCAGGAAAGAGGAGTAAAAAGAATGAGAAAAAGAAAATCTGCTACATGGAGATACACTAGGAAAAGTAATAGGTAAACAGAGTCTTCTTCTGTTGGCAGTTCAGTTCTTAAATTAACCAGTATGTATTATAGTGTTTATACACGTGCTAATTTTTTGAGTCATTAAAATAACCTTTTATATGAGTCAAGTGAAAAACAGCAATAAACACAAATAAGGGAAGTAGCAAATATTTATTTATCATTCTATCTGGTTATCCTATGTATTTTCTTAAAGGGGTCTTTCCACTGATGTTACATTCTGAAAACGTTGCCTCTGTGTAGCATATTTTGCAGAACTCTAACAGTGGGGATATCAAAGTAACAAAGACTAGTTTTGAAGTCACTGAGAGTCCTTATTAATGTAAAGTGTTTTCATGTTCAAAAAAACATCATAATGCTCTCTATGACAGCAATCATTCTGTCATATTTGTGTACTAAGTAGGTTATATTAAACCATACATCATTATTAAACCATACATCCAGCAACCTGGCATCTTTTAGAGAGGAAAACACTTATTTTTTTAAAATGAAAACAAACAAAACCGACAAAACAGCAATGTGTTTTAAGTGCATACGACTGTTTATTACAGCAAACTGTCATGCAAAGAAAAAACTATGATCCCCTAACTTTAGAACAGAAGTAAATTAAGAAATTCAATGAAATGCAAGAAGTTAGTGAGGATTTATTGTACAACTTGCATTATATACAAATGTCTTTATGATGTGTTAAGAAAGATAAGTAAAAACTGAATACTTATCTAAAAATACAAGATGCAAAAATGTGCTTGTAGAGTTGTAATTTCTGAGAAACACTGCATTTTAATGGAATGTTTTAGAGGGGCAATGATTTTTGAATTAACTAGCTGACTATCTCTAAATGCAAGTGTCCGTTAGTTAGTACACAAAAAGGTCATATAAAAAAAAAGGAGGAAGAGTGACTTTTTACATAGGCATGTAGTGATTGGAGAAGAAGGAACAGTTATAAACTAAAAAAGGAGAGATTTAGATTAGATGTTAAGAAGACATTCTTCGCTCAGAGGGTAGTGAGACACTGGAGCAGGTTGCCCAGAGTAGTTGTGGGTGCCCCATCCGTGAAAGTGTTCAAGGCCAGGTTGCCCTGAGAAAACTGGTCTAAGGCAGTGGGGTTGAAATTTCCAAACTAAGATGTTCAATAAATCTATAATATACCTTCTTCATTGGCAAAGTTAAAACAAGCCACATAGATCAACTGAACCCTTTTTAAGAGTTATAATTCTTTAACAATATGGGGAGCTATTAAAGTTTTAATAACCTGAGCAAGGTTGAAATAATTAAGACTTTTACATAATGCTGGTAAATGTAACATTTCAAGTGTTTTATATTAGATGTGCTGTTACTGAGACCTCAAGTGGAAGAAGAATTTCCATATCAATTTTATACTTAGTGAAGTGAATTATCATTTTGATGATATTGCAGATAAATGATAAACTAAATTAACTTATTTGGCCACATGAAGAAGCAGTAGCAACACATAGTCATTGGCCTTCACTCCTTCTACATCTTTACATTCATTTCCCTAGCAGACACATTTAGAGCAATAAAGAATATTACATTTTTGAACTAAGAAAACAATAAATGACTATTTGCAAAGTATAGACAGAACTACACTCCAGAAAATAAAGTTTAATAGATAACCAACATGTTCAATGATTCAATTGCTCATGACAGAGGTGGTCAGACTTTCTCAAGGCAACAAAAGCAAACACACAGTGTGAAAAAGACACAGAAAATACTGAGCTATAGCATCTCTCACCATTCTTTATTTCCTGTCACCTTACCCATAACAGCCTCTGAACCCCAAGAACACACCACAAGCACACCTTGCACTCACCACACACACTGGCTCTTGATTTCAGCTCAATTCAGAGGACACAGTTTAAAAAAGTAGTAAGAAAAAGGGAGAAGCATGAACATATCTAGAACTGTGCATAATTCTGTTGGTCATTCATGTTACAGAATAAACTCACAGAGTGAGAAGTCAGAAGTTATTTGCCAAGGAAGAAGAAAAACATCCACATAAGAAAGATAGTCTATAAATCTTCAACACAAAAGTTTGAAGAATTCTGACTTATCTGTGTAACAGGGAAGATGGAAACACTTGTTCCATGTACTGACTGAAAAATATTCTAAGAGATCAGCCTATTGCTAAGTATCTACAATTTGAACAGTCTCATACCTTTTGACCAAAAAGGCTGGGCATATTTTAAGAAAGAAATCTTGAAGGTGCAGAAGAAGGCTGTCCTTATGTGCTGAAAGATGAACTGGTAAGGAAGAAGACTGGCCTGACTGAGGAGGGATCTTTCACAGGAACTCAGGGGAAAAAGATGGGGTGCATCTTCCTTGGAAAAAGAGGCAGGCAACTCAGGACGTATTTAAGGATGTCATTAGGTCATGTAGAAAGACAATCAGAGAGATAGAAGTTCAGTCTCTGGCCATTACAAAGTCTTTTTATAACAAAAATAACATTAATACCTAAAGCAATTCACTAATAATAAGAGGTCAAGGAAAGCCTCCCTTCTTTATTTGATACAAGGGGGAATGTGGTCACCAAACATCAGGAAAAGGCTGAGGTACTTAACACATTTGTTGACTCAGTCTTCAACAGTAACTGGTTATCCTCAGGACAGCTGACCCTTTGAGCTGGATGACAGGAACAGGCAGCAGAATAACCCCCAGGTAATCCAAGCAGAGGTAGTTAGTGATATGCTAAGCCACTCAGATGCTCACAAGTCTATCAAATCAGATGGGATTCATCAAAGGGTACTGAGAGAGCTGGAGGAAGAATTCACCAAGAGACTGTCCATAATTTGTCATCATTTTTGGCTAACTGGGGAGGGTCCCAGTTTAGCCTCCCATGACTGGACATTGGTCAAAGAGATGCCCATCCACAAGAAGGGGCAGAAGGAGAATCTAGGGAACTACAAGTCTGTCAGCCTGTTCTTGGTGCCCAGCAAGGTTAAGGAGCAGATCAGTTTGAATGTGATCACACAGCACATATGTGACAACCAGTGGCCCAGACCTACACAAAACTGCAGAAATAAAAGACTGCAGAACACTGCCAAATTTCTCTAACATAATGAAGCAAGGAAAATATAAAAATAAATATTTTGTCCCCAGTTTCATCAATATAAAAATTTGTTTTCTGAGCTTGGGCTAAATTTAAATCAAGTATTCACATATCTGTAATTTCACCAGGAGTATGGACAAGATAGATTTGTAAAAGAATAGACATCTGGAAATGCGTAAGTAGAAGACAGGATACAAAAATTCTATCTTGTTACCTGAGTACCACTCAGATAGACCAAGAAAATGCACACATGTGAAAGTATAGCAACTAGGGTGTAATGAGGCGAGAGTGCCTATGTTTTTAAAAGGAGAAAAAACAGCTGAAATGTTTTGTTTCTAAGTGTAATGAAACCCTTATTTTCTGGTGCACAAATTTAAATTGAAATAATTTAAATTACTCTCTACCATCCCCTGCGTATTGTCAGACAAGTATTTGTGTGAGTATTGCAACAAAAATTATACATAATATTTTGTAAAGAAATGTATAGGGATGTATAGGAAATGTATAAGGAGCTGTCACTAACCAACTGCTGCTTTAAATTCCTTGAAATTGACTCTAATTACTGCTAATGAATCTTCAAGAGAGTTATGTAATTCTCCCCATTAGTTTGCATTGCTCTGGCAGTTCACATTTATAGCTTCAGTAGGAAATAGTACCTTTTAATTGAAGGAAAACTTTGTAACCTACACTTGTGAGAAGGATAATGCTGTCAGAAAAAAAGTTTCATCCAGCCATCCACAAGAATTAATAATCTCATAAATTAAAAAAAAAAAATTAACAAGGCAAGAAGTTTAAAGACCCATGCTCACTTTATAATAAACATTTCTTTGTAACTCTGATATTTTTCTTAATTTTTTTCTGACTTAAAAATTTGTTTCCTCTTGCAAAGATATCTAAACCCATAATTAAATCAGATTCTATTTTTGGTCATTTTGGAAGCAGAAATCACTTCGGAGAGCATTGACTTTTTATTAGATTCTTGAAGACTTGCTAGCAAAATAGCTAAGGCTAAGCCTTACAAGCCTTAGTGTGGCTCCTAATTGTCACTTAATCTGGCTGATGTTTTACCAGACATTGCATTGGGTTGTTGCAGCAAGCTTCTTGTAGTTGTGTGTGGGTTGTATGTGTGGCTTCTGTGAGAAGCTGCCAGAAGCTTCCCCCATTTCTAATAGACCCACTGCCAGATGCTTGTTGCTGCTGAGGGCTGACCCCCTCAGTGATGATTATATTGCCTTTTTAAGAAGGATAAAAAGATACTGCGCAGGAGCAATTGCAACCAGAGATGAGAGAAGTGAGATTACATGAGAGTAACAGCCCTGCAAACACCAAGTTCAGTGAAAAAGGAGTGGAAGGAGGTGGTCCAGGTTTTGGAGCTGAGATTCCCCTGCAGCCCATAGAGGTTCACAGTGGGGCAGAGATTCACAGGCAGCATCCTGTTCCAGAAGGACTGCACCCTGGGAAGGACCCTTGCTACAGCAGTTTGAGAAGAACTGCATCCTGTGAGAAGGATCCACACTGAAGAAATTCATGGAGGACTGTCTTCCATGTTAGGGATCCCAGACTGGAGGAGGGGAAGAGTGTGAAAAGTCCACTCTTCCTGAGGAGGAAGGAGTGACAAAGTATGATGAACTGAGCCCCATTCTCTGTTGCCCTACATTGCTGGGTGGGACAAGGTAGAAAAAACTGCCAAGAAGCTAAGACCATGAACAAGAGAAACATGGGAATGCCATGCTTTAAGATTTAGGTTTTATTTCTTACCCTTGATTTGGTTGGTAACAAAATTCATTCAATTTAATTTTTCCCAAATCAAGTCTATTTTGCCCATGATACCAATTACAGAATGATCTCTCCCTTTTATCTCAACCTGTGAGGCTTTCATTGCAATTTCTTTCCTCTATCCAGTTGAGGAGTGGGGTGATAGAGCAGCTTAATGAATACTTGCAATCTTTTCAAGGTCAACCCACCACAACTTCCCTGGATATCTCTACCAAAGTTCTAGTCCTGTATTTTGAGAATTGACATACTGTTTTGTTTATACCTGCCACCTTATAAACATCTGAAATGGCATCTGTTTCTTCTTTGACTGATTATGAACACTGTTTATAGTTGACAATTTTTGTTTCCTAAATGCTATTACATTCCTCAAAAGTCTGACTCCCTCTTACAAAGAAGAGTTTAGTAAGAATTACAGTATTTCTGTTTATAGCAGCACCTGTGCTCACCTACCAGTCAGAGCAGAAAAAAGCTTCCTGAAGAGAGCCAAAAGCAGCAGTATCATTTGGGCCTCCTCTAGCCTCTGTTTTGAAGGAGCCAGGCAACCCTGAAGTGTGTAAGATGCATTTTTAATTTCCAGGGTAGAACTGTGTCCTAAAATGCTATCTCTAACCTCTAAGTGTTAGATCTAATTTCTAAGATCAAAACCTTTTTGTTGTTTTCAGCCAGTGTAAGACCTGATCAATATAATTAATGTGTTTGCTATTTTCAGACTCTCAAAAAGGTAAAATATCAAGGCTTTACCAAAAATACTACTTCGTAGCAGTAACTAAAGCAGTAAATTGCAATTTATCTTCAAAGTCAATTACATCATGCCAATAATTCTTCCTTACATTTTATTGCAAGTCTACTGGAGAAATCACTTCATGTAAAGATTCATTTTAAAAATCCCAAATAGCTAGTATCTCAGAAGCTTGAAAAATTAAAGGATTGACAGTAGATTTTTCAGGATTCAAACAACAGCCTGAGCTGGTGTAAATGGTTCACAAAATCTGCATATCCTATTAATGTGGTATGGCTTCAAAAGGTAGAATGAGGAATACAGAAACCTGCAGAATTGACATAATTTGGGGAACTGATAAGATTCAGGAAGTTGTTAGAAGTGTGATATGAACTCTTAAAATTATTTTTGTTTAAGAAATATTAAAAAGGAAAATGTAGTTGGATTTGATTCCATCCATTGGCTCTTTTTCTCACTGCTGTGATTGTCTGACATAAGACACAAAATTAGAGAGAGAGCAGCATGGCTTCTAAGGCAAGCACCTAGTAGGTGTTTGAGCACTGTAAGTCACTGACTCCACTCCTTCTTTTCCTAAAAGCAGAGCAGACATTTTAGAGAAATTTGCTTGTTCAGGATGGGACAGAGAATAATGTCTTCTCCAGCCTTTTTAAACAATTATGTAAATTCACTAAGATTAAGCTAGAACAAATATTAAATCAAAATATATTATGGCCAAAGGTTTTGCCATACGGGACTGATTGAAGGACACAGTAGAAAGCTATAGCTAACATCAGTGCAGTGGGCAAAAAAGGCATGGTAGATCAGCTATGGTGTAGTAGTCTGCACAAGGGCACAGAGGAAAGGTGTAGTCACCCTACCAGCTCAAGAGGTGAGCTCAATTGGTGCTCATTACCCTCTCAGAAGGAGCTCAGCTATGGTATTCACTTGGCAGGGAGCACTCATCAGCAAGGACGTGGCAATCCAGACAGAGCTCCCACAAAAATGTGCAGCAGCCCAGGTCTGAGGCTGCAGGGAGTGCCAGACTCTGGCACTGGTATTGGATAGCAGTAGAGACAACAGCTGTGTGAACTGTGACCAGGCGGGTGATTTTCTCAGTCTGGTGGTAGAGCTAAAAGAGTAAGTAGAAAGGCTATGGAGAATCAAGGAGTCTGAGAAAGGGATAGAGTGGTGTAGAATACTAGTCTAGCCTTCTGGAGACAAGAACAGACATCAGACAAAACTCAAGATCAAGGGAATCATGTACCTCCTCCTGGCAGGAAGAATGCAGTAGCTCAAAATAAAGGAGTGAATGGAGGTAAGTCCTCACCTGGGGTAGGTAACAGGTAAAACCACTCCCTGCTCTCCTGGGTGGGCCTCACCCTCCCAGGAGCCTCTGTACAACAGGTATGAACCTCTGGATGTGAAAGGCCAGTCAATGGTTAATAAGGATAAAGGTCCATTTCCACCAGAGGTGTCACCAGCATCAGAAAGACTTTCTTCCTTGACCACAACTACCTCCATCAGGAAAAAATCTTCATGAGCATTCTCACTGTAGTTGTAGAAAACTCCCATCTACGGGGAACAGAAACACCTACATGACAGATGGACCCTCCTTTTAGGGAAGGCTCCCTGGGGACCAGGTTCAGAGGGTCACAAGGAAACTTCCTAGCCTGGTACAACCCTCAGACCCATTACTGGTCTTCCAATGTTGGTGGCAATGAAGTCACAATGATTAACTCAAGGGTGATCAAAACAGACTTCATGTCCTTATTGTGGTGGGTAAGGCACAGATTACAGGCTTAGATAAGAACAGTTGACTGGAACTACTAATGAGATAAGCAAATGAAGACTAATAGCAACAATACAGATAACAACAGTGTAAAAAAGAGGGGTGTTTTATATGCAAAATGATCACCAACCAGAAGAGACCAAGCACAACCTCGAGACAACTAACTAAATGGTGGACAGACTCTCTGTGCCCATGCTTTTTTTTCCACCCAAAGCCAAGCCACTTCTTCTTGAAAGTGAGAACCCCTAATGTCCACCTGCCAGGATCGAATGATGATGAGTGGTATAGAATAATAACCTAGACACACCCACAAGCTCCAGGCTCTAGCCCCTTACAGCTACTGCAAAAAATTAAGCCTGTCCTTGGCCAAAACCAGGACAGTGAGGTATAAGGAAGAAGTTTTTTATAGTGAGAGTGGTGAAACACTGGCACAGGTTGTCCAGAGAGATGATGGATGCCCCATCCTTGGAAATGTTCATGACCAAATTGGACGAGGCTGTGAGTAGCCTGATCTGGTTGAATATATTTGATCTACTTGAACATGTCTCTACCAATGGCAGGAAGTTTTGACTAGCTGACCTTGAAAGGATGCTTCCAACTCCAACTGTTTTATGATCCTATGACAGGGAAATGAGAGTACCTTTATCTTGTCTTCACAGCTGTGACAATCCATGTGTGATATACATCAAAAATTCAATAATACAAGTAGGGGGAGGAAATAGTTCTGATCACGCTTTTTCCCAAGTGATGAGAATAAAACCCTTTAAGTTTCAGAATAAACTTTATGAAAAAAATCAAAGTGATCTAAGGAAAGCCAGAAAATTGATACAGATAATTTCCTTCTCTTTTATGCTTTTTTCCCAACAGAATATCTCAACCTGTGTGGTGTACTACCATACTTAGCAAATTATCATACCTTTAAGAAAATGATGTTCCAAATACATTTTGCCCAGCATTCTAACAGTATCAGAAGTGAAAAAATAGACTCCTACAGAAAGCCAATACAGTCCCTCCATAAAGATGGAGATCACCACTTTAAGACAAAAATGATTGTCTGGAGTTAATGTAGTATTCAATATAAAATATATCAGAAATACTTCAACAAAACCCATAGCTATGCGGAATGAGAGGGCAAAATTTTTACAATCCTTATTTCCTACTCCTTTTTCTTATAAATATTTACATATATGCTGTATTTGTTAGTTATTTTTCCAAGACAGTTCCTCCTTCCATTAATTTCCATTCTTCAAGATTTCTTCCACATGAACAACTCCAACATTTGTCATAATGGTTAACCAGGGTTTCTCCAGGAAAGGACAGATACAGAACTCTGCTTTGTTCTGTATGGATAGCAAAACAAACAGCACCAGAGGCAACAGTTGGACTGCAGACTCAGATATTATCAAGGCTTCACACAGATGCTTCATCAGGAATTTGATCTTGGCCCAGCCTCATTATCTCTACATTGTCTGGCAATGGGGACAGGGAGCTGCTCCTTCTGTATGCCCTGCACCCCATCTGGGGGCAGTGAAATGGGTCCCAGATGGTGAGACCCTGCCCTGTCAGACTGTGCCCCAACCCCAGGTGACTCTTGTTGTGCCCTAACAACCAGACCAAGAGACCTTACATGTTTAGATCCCAAAGTCTGAACAAGAAGAAGTGTAAGCTTTGCCTGTACTCATGCATTTCAAACTGGACTTTTCACTGGCATTTGCAACACTTCCAAAAACTACAGTGAAGAGTACAACATTTGCATATTTAAAAAAAAAAAAAAAGGAAAACAGTAGTGATTCTGTTTACCTTTGCCAGAATTTTGATCTAAGAATTCAGTGCTGGGTACTAGAAGGCAGCGTCCTTAAAAATATTAACCTTCAATTGCCTTTGTATTCTCAATACTTTTCCAAATCCATCATCATTTGAAAAACAAGGAAATAAAAACAACAACAAAACGTCATGGTTAAACTTCAGCTCATCTCAATTTACAACTGCTATTTGGTTTAAAAAATTATGCCGTTTATTAATATATTGCTGTCACTCTTAGAACTCACAAGTCAAAGCTATAGCATTGCCAGAGAAGGAGCAAGCAGTGGTCTGTCTTTCAACTCATGCCTGTTGTATACAATGAGTTTCATTAAAAGTTATTTTCCTAATTTATAACAGGGAGAAAGAAAGAAATAATTTTTGCTATTGAGCACATCCTTTGTTTCCCTCCCTCATTCTACACTGGGACTTTGCCTGGTAAGATGGAGATTCTGGTGAAAGTTCTTTATATACATCAGAGCAAAGCAGAGAGAGGTAAATATGACTCCATATATTTAACCTGAGTATCTGACTGAATAACATAATCATATTTCCAAACAGAGACTTTTGTTTTCTTCGCACTGCTAGTGATTAGTAGAACTGAAAAACTTGCAAAAGTTTATTGAAGCTAGTAAACTGAAATGCGCATAAAGACCTTTAGCAATAAGAAGAGGTACACATGTTTATTTTGTAAAAATTCTGTGTTGCAACAATAAATTTTATTAACCAAATGCATTCTGCAACTGATTTGTTTGTATCCCATGAACAATATATTGCACCCCTGAGGCTGAGTGTGCATGGCTGGGTGGCAGTAGCTGAACATTCCTTGCACTCCAGATGCAGAGACATCTTGACCCAGGCCAGTCTTGGGCAATCAACTAACCCAGCTCTGCCAGAGCACTGCCAGGACTGTGGGCGTGAGCAGACACCTTATGGCTGATAGCACAGCTACAGGAAAAGGCTGCTGGGCCATGACCAGGACACACACAAAATGAACACAGATCTGGAGCAAAACTGTGCTTTTATTCTTTGTGGGTACAGATGAAAAGGCTTGAGGGACCCAGGACACCCGTGGTGTCCTTGTGCTACAAAAACAGTGGCCAAACCCTTAGTCAAAATGGCCCAGAGCAGCCCTAGAGAGGGGCTGTGCTCAATGTGGCCAAGGAAGACAAAGAAGCTACATGGAAAACAAGTCTTTCCATGCTCTAGAACCAATACACAAATGGCATATTCATTGCTCAAGAGCAGCAAGCACTTAGTGAATGAAAATAGCCCAAAGAGTCTTTAATTAAAAAAATCCTCCTGGGGACCGTTGATAATCTGTCATGAGGGAAAACAGTCCTTCCTGACTCCTGACCAAGACACCTATTGTAGCTTCATGCTGCAAAAGTAGCATCAATTTTCTGCAAGAGCAGCGGGCATGAACTTACCCAAAATGCCTCAGAAAAGCTGTGGCAAGGGGCCATGCTCATTGTAGCAGGGGAAAGTGAATGACCTCTAGGGACCAGTTGCCAGTCTGCTCTGAAGCATCTCTCCTGCCAGGAAAGGTAGAAAGAGCTGGGACTCCTTCACCTGTAAAAGACCTGGAATATGAGTCAACAGCATGGCAGCCAGGAGGGCCAACCACATCCTGGGGCACTTCACACAGAGCATATCTAGGTGGTTGTCACACACTGCACTGGTGCAGCCCCACCTTGAGTTCTGTGTGCGGTTCTGGGTGCCTCAATACAAGGATATTGGAGGAATGGAGGAAGATAATGTAATGGGAGAATAATATCTGTCTCTCAAAGGACCGGGAGAAGTAGTTCATGAGAATGTATAAATCTGTATGCTGGAGTATAAAGATGACTTAGGTATGTGGTATAAGTTGTAAGTGTTGGTAAGAAGATAATTCAGTAATGAGAATTAAATACAAAGGATGGTTAGAAGATATGTAAATTTATCAAATTATGTGGGACTGAGCAAGACACAAATGATATGGAATAAGGGATGGAAACTGTTTCGGGTCTGGATGGGCCAGAGTTAGCTTTCCCCTTTGCATCTCTCATAGTGTTGTTCTTTTCATTTGTATCTAGAAAAGTGTAGATAGTACATCAGTGTTTTGCCTACTGCTGAGCAGTACTCTCACAGCATCCAGACTGTCTCTTGAACATCCTCCCTGACTCCCAAGAGCAGGCTGAGTGTGAACAAGAGATTCAGAGGTTACACAGCTAGGACAGCTGACCCAAACTAACCGAAGGAATATTCCATATCATATGACATCTTCACAGGAATAAAAACTAAGATGAGGAAGAAGCAATAGAGACAAAGTGTGATGAACTGATGGTAATCTCCATTCCCAGTCCCCCTGTGCTGCAGAAAGCGAAGAGGCAGAGAATTCAGGGGTGAAGATGAGCCTGGAAAGAAGCAAGGGATGGTGAGAAGGTGTTTGAACATTTGATTTTATTTCTCATTGCTCAGCTCTGATTTGATTGGTAATAAATTAATTTCCAAAAATAAAATCTGTTTTTTCAGTGCTGACAATTGTTAAGTGACCTTTATTCCCTCCACCTGAGGAGGGACAGAGATAGAACAAATTGATTGGCATCCAGTGTCCAGCCAAGCTCAGCCCACAGTCCTCATGGGGAGTTGCTGAGGGAACAGGGCTTGTTTAGCCTGGAGAAAAGGAGTCTGAGGGGAGATCCTAGTGCTTTCTACATCTACTTCAAAGGAGGCTGTAGAGAAGTTTCAGTCTCTTCTTCCAAGTAACAAATGATAGAAGAAGGGAAAATGGCCTCATGTTGTGCCAGGGGATGTTTAGATAACATACTAGGGAAAAAATCCTAATTGAAAAAGTTATCAAGTACTAGAACAGGCTGTCCATACAAGTTGCTTTGTCACTATCCCTGAAGGCATTTAAAAGACCTGTAGATGTGACCCCTGAAGACGTGGTCTAGTGGTGAACTGCCAGTGTTGGGTTAGCAACTGGATTCGAATCTTAAAGGTCTTTTCCAACCTAAACAATTCTATGATTGAATATAAAGCATGGAACTTTTGTTCTCTCATGATCTGAAACATTGATGTGAAATGGCAGTGCTTTTTATTTAGATGACAAGCTCTTCTTTTAATACTACATCCCAAGAAAGATACTTAATGTTCTCTCACCAAGGAGAAGATAACCTAAAATGCCATATTCCAGGAAAGATATTACAAACAAAAGGAATAGCTACCTCGTTGATCAACGACACTGCATTTAGATACAAAAACATATTTGGGAGACAGCAAAGTATTATTGATTCTTTATCAGATTTAACTGTTACTAGAATTATAAAATAGATTTTCCTTAAAAAAGTTCAGAGACAAAGTGAAGCAAGAGAGAATTTTCATGTTTCATCTTCAGAGGAACATTTTTTACCTGATGTAAACACATTGCTTTCATTAGTATAAGTGGGAGTTAATCATGGAAGACTGAAGGAAAATACACAGACATAAATATACTAAGGTGGACATCTCCTGACAGTGCTTCACTTTCATTCATTCTTGAATTTGAGTCATGCCTGTTAATTTTCCCCAATATGGACTAATTTTAATCTCAAGGTACATTAAGTGCTGTCAGTGTGTGTAGTGCTACACGTGACAAAGGAAAATCTCAAGAAATATGTAATACAAGAAATAATTCTCTAAAACAAAGTGTGCCAAAATTGTAGTCCTTATTTGTTGAGTAACCCAAATAATTTCAGTTCATCAGAAGGGCAGCAATTCAAGGGTGCTAACATCAAGGCTTATATAAAAAGATTGGCATGTTCACAGAATAGAAAGGAGGGAGAAATAGTTGCTTCTAGTCTTGGATCTTTTCTTTTACCTTATTTACAACTTCTTGCATTCTGCTTGTTCAGTGATGTTCAAACTTATGAAGTTTAATTAGGCAGTAAAAAGAGAATTAATAATAGAAGAAACTAAGGTATGAAGAGTTGGTGGATAGGAAAGTCTATATTTTTTTCAAAGGTAAATGGGTTTTGTTGTTCTTACATGAGGCATGAGCTGAAAAGGTATTTGTCACTTGTCCTTTTAGACTTACCTCAGTACCATCTCCATGCTTTGTCAAAACATCTCTAAATACCAGATTAGCTCCTTAGAAGGAAAAAAGTAAGCTTGTTATCTTTTCCACCTTTGACAAATTACTGATGTATTTTTTCACTTAGAGAGCATATTTCCACTTGAATTCCTTGGTTTTGGTCTGTTGGCACCCTTCAGTTTTGCAGGTATTTTTTCAGTGAATATTTTCAAGTGTAAATTATTAAAATTTGTGTAGCATTAATGTCAAGCTTTTCTCTCCCAAATTGCTTAAATGGCTACATCTTTCACGTATTATTATTCTCACAGCTTCACCTCAAGGAAATATTACATCTATAAGTTATTTCACATTTTGCTCTGAGGTTATTAGATATATCTAAGTGAAATAGTGTAAATATGCCATATTTCTTCAGTGTCTAATTACTAGTCACATTCTTTAAAATTATATTAAAAGATCAGGAGGCAACATGACCAAAAAAAGCAGGATATAGAAAAGATGTCACAAAAATAAAGACTGACATTTTTTGCTTAGAAAGAGTACAAGTAAAAAGAGATCTTATTTGACTTTAAAGAATGGCAGATTAAATGCATTTCAAGATGTCAGCATGTAGAATTAATTTGACAGATAATGGGGTCTTTTGGTTAATGTCTTTATTGTTCTAGCATGTAGAAAAAGTTGTTAATGTTTCCTCAGGCATTTTCAAGACCCATCTTTGTTACTTATAGGTAACTGTGATGCAAATGAGGTTGGCATTTTACTTTACCGAGTGGCAGTAAAGGACAAAATTTTCATGTCCTTTATAGAGGACATCTAACTGCCTGGTCAGTATGTAAGACAAGATAGAAAAAATAGCTATACACTTTTCCTACGTAAAAGCTCCAAGAAACTCCTGATGTATTTTTCACAAGAAGGGCTGTAGACCTGTAAGTTATTATTTATAAATTGAACTAGGCTCAAACCAGAGTGCATTTACTGGTGTTAATGACACGATAAAAATTACAAAATACAGCAATAAAAACAGTCATACAAGTATTTCAAACAAAGAAGAAACAAGTGAAAAATTTGAAATAAAATGTAATACAGGGAGAGATCTATAACATCAAGATTTACATGGGATTGTTAATATACTGTATCTAGCTGCATAACAGCTGCATAATCACTTTTATTATATAAAAGTATTAGAGAAATAATTAAAGAGCTAAATTACTAAATAAAGCAAAATTCTAGAGAATTTACTTAGAATAAGCATCACAATATAATTGTTGATACACATAGTGAACTGCAACTGAGAGGACAGAAAAGAAAATCTAAGATACACAGAGGCAGAGAAGAAAGAGGTGAGACAGGAGTAAAACCTGTTCATTTCAAACTGGCTTCCCAGGGAGGAAAAAGAATGAATTTACTCTCACTGTACACTCAATAAACATACTGTACCTCACACTTTAAATGGTTCACAAACATGCATATACTTTAAGTCACAATCTCTACAGTGTTTAAACTATTTTAATAAAACTTACAGATGGCAGATTTAAGGTCAAATTCCAAACTCTAAGCTAACCTAAAGCAGAAATTAGAGCAAAGACTTTCTCAAATGCATATAATCTTAAATCACATTATGGATTCATCAAATGCAGAAAATCATTTGGTCACTGGATCACTGTGTAATTTGTTACATCTTTCTCTGAGAATAACTTTCATTTTGATAATTGTCAAGTATTAAATGGTTATGACAGATATAAAATTGTACTGAATACTTTATGCTGACTGGACAGCTGTGATGCTTACTCTATCAATACAAGTTTTTCATTTAGTTTTGTCAAGATGGGAATATACAAGGAAGAACTTAAACAAAAAAAAAATTAGCCAAAATAGTTCTACTTAGTCCTCATTAACAATTCAGAAGTCTGACAAGATGCACCATGGAAGTCTCATGGGTTGGGGAAAGGATAGGAAAGAGCTAGTAAAGTGCTAAGGAAATTCAAGAGGTTGCAACAACATTATAGGAAGTACTTGCCTGGCACTGCTAGTGAAAGCTCATCTGACACAAATACATGTATAGGTGTCTAAGGAAGCTATTTACGCTGTCCTGGATAAGAGGACTTTACTACAGCTCAACACAAGAATGTCGGGTTTACAGTTTTTACTTGCACTCCTTTTCATTCTTACTGTTGAGAATAGATAAAAGACTCCACTTAATTTCACAAGAAATGCTATTAGCAATTAGGAAGAAAATTCCTAAAGGAAAGTTCTTGTACACTGGTCACAGTTGAACATGCTTGATATCACAGTTAAAGAAATAAATGAGTGACATTCTGGTTGCAGTGGAAGTCCTTCACCTGAAGGACTTGAAGCACTCAGTAGGATTTGGGGAAATCATCAGAGATATTCTGAGATCTGTAAAGATAAGAGACAGGAGTGTAAGCCTATTAGATTAAGTATTTAAATCTTAACAGATGTCTAGTTCTTCAGACAGAAATCTTAATCCACTGGTCCATAGGATATTTGAAAGTGGCATCATGCTGATTTATATCAAAAATTTAATTATCAGAACATGGAGAATGACTTTGTAGGTAGCAGCTAGGTTCGCCTTCTGTGTGGTCCTTATGAACTGGTTGTATATTGGTACAAACCAGAAAAACACCAATATAAGAGACCACAGGGCTCTATGTGCTCTCATATTTACTAGTTTACTGTTCCACTTCAAAGACCAGTCTCATAATAGTTAACACTGCATATATCTCAGTTTCTGCCTACATTTCAGCATTTATCAAATAATCTATTTCCCCTCTTTCATGAGCTTGTTGAAAATGAGATAATTCATTCTAGTTCCATTCTCTACAAATAGTATCTGCAGACGCAGACTTGGTTGTTTGAATTTGGGCTTTGAAATTGCCAGAAGTCTTTAAATCAATAGTTATGTAGCAGTACTAACAGTTTGTCTTTTTGCCTTCTGTTATATTCATTATGTGATATGTTAGGTTTCATTCTGCTTGTTAAATAAATTACAGAATATTCTGAGTAGGAAGGGGCCACAACCCACAACCTTGGTGTTATTAGCATCATGTTCTAACTAACTGAGATAATGTCAGGGCCTAATAAGGAAAAAATTATACTCAAAGTTCGGAATTCAGTCATCTGGCATTTTTAATTTCCTGTGAACTTCCTTTCTCTTTTCATTGTTACTATTAAATGTACTCTTTCAGTGGTACCTTTTCCAGCTAACCCAGATACTGAAAAAATCTCCGATTTCACTGATATACCAAAGTGTTTATCAATATTTTGTTGCATGCAAAAACTTTAGCTATCATACAATCAGGGTTGTTTAGGTTGGTTGGGAACTCCATATATGATCTCATCTAGCCACCTTACTCAAGCACAGTCAGTCAAAACAGGCTCCCCATTATCATGTACAGTCAGGTTTTGAGTAATTCCAAGGATGGACATTCCACAGCCTCTCTGAGTATGTTGATATTGGCTGGGATAGAGGTTTCATCTTCTGAGTTACTCACATGGCTTCATGTATTCCAGCATATATAGCTAAAAAATACAAAATTCCTGTTATTTGTGACAGCAAAAAAGTACTGCATATTTGATAATTTACTCATGTGACATGAAGAAATGGTAGTAAGTTTAGACCCATGATTTTGTGTATTTAAGGTAAAGAACTAAAAAATTCTCCCATTGAAATTCTCCTTTTTGGGTATTGTTGGGTATTCATTTCTGAATGAATCATATATAAACTGTGGCTAAGTAATCAAGCAGATAGCTTTAGATAAACTAAGAATTATGTTTAACTCCTTATATAAGGTTTACCTCAGGAAATACTTTCCTCACCAGTTTCTAACCAAGATACCATATTACAATTAAGTCCTGAATATTTACCCTAAAGTACATACATTACCAATTTCTGATATTACTCTATAGAACAAATTCAGCATACTTCTGCTAGGGGTGACTTCATCTTACCAATTATGTATGCCACTTTTGTAGAACCTATCTCTTAAATTATTTAAATCTAACCTTATGTGTTCTCGGTTGTGGAGGATTGGGACAAAACAAAGATGGAGGAGGATCGCTGAACATCAATATCATGTGCACTGGGCAGAGAGAAGGGACCAGTGCCAGGAGCGGTGCGCGTGAACACAGAACAGTGTTGCCTCTCCATCAGAACAGTGGAAACACCCCTCAAAGTGTCGTGAACTGAGGAAATGTGTTGTTAACAATTAGTAAATATCATTAAATAAAAAAAATAGGAAGCCAGATATGAGACTAAGAAAAAAGAATGCTAAGTTCTCAGTTTACAATTACATTACATAGCAACTCAAAAGCTCTCAAGCCTCTCTGCATGACTGCATGAAAGACAGTCACCAAGTGTGAGTTTGGTGTGAATATGTGAGTGTGTGACTGTGTAACTACCAATATGTTCTGCCTTATTCACATAAACACCCTCAGATAAAAGCTTTTAGAACTGAAACCATGGATTATTAACATTAAAGTGATTTATTTGTAGAGGTAGTTTGCCTGGTTAAAAATTCTTGGGATTGAACTTTGGATTGAATGGTTATTAATACTGGGATTTTTATATTGGGAGTATTTGTTTTAATTTTTATATGTATCCCCTGCTGGTTATAATGTGTTCAACAACTGTTTGACTGAAGTTTTAATGGTGTCATGACTATGTGATTGAGTACAGTGCTCTCCCTGCATTTTTTAACAAAAAGGGGGGAGATGTGGAGAATCAGGACAAAGCAAAGATGGAGGAGGATCACTGGAAATCAGTGCTGTGTGTTCAGGGCAGAGAGAAGGGACCAGCGCCAGGAGCTGGGCATGTGAACACCACATGCACACTGTGTGTCAGGAACTGATTGGTGTGCTGGACGATGGGTAAAGAGAGAGTGTTTGCATGTCACACACTGATTGGAGAGCTGTATCTGAACTGGGTATAAATACGCACGCATGCCAAGAATAAACAATTGCACCAACAGAGGGTCTGTGACTCATCCATCACACTAAGTGTCCAGCTGTTTGTAATGCTCAGACTACTGGAGGTGTTTGGAAGATGACAGTTCAGCTTTGCAGGAATTCAAGGTTTGTTTTCATTCTTTATAAGAGCAACTGCAACAAAGAATCTTTTGTACACAGGTAATGCCAGAGCATTGAAATAACTGTTTACAACTCAAACCATCACCTGTTAACTGTGGTCTTGGGAGAGCCAGAGCATCCAAGCATTTACTGAGTGTGAAAACAATTCCCAGGAGATACTACCTTGCTCCCATTTGACAGGTATCATCTTTTACGTTTCTTCACTTAAGATCTCAGCTCAACATGAATATTTTCCATCTCAGAAGCAGGACCCTCTAGTTCAAACTCAGCTAACTGTTAATATACACACAGTTAGCTTTTAGTACAGAAAAAAATAAGTTTGCATTTACCTAAAAGATAGTATGTAATCATATCTAATGACAGATGGATTCACTTTACCTCTCTAGAGCCCAGTGAGTAAGGCACTGACCTGAAAGATACTTCCATTTATGCCCTAGTTCTACCTGAATGGAATTTATCCCTGCTGACCTGGCTTCAGACTTAAAACCTGAGTTTTTCTGGGTGAGCCTAGCCTGTAGACACTGGAATTATAGTTCATACTGAAGTCTAGGTGTAGTTTTGGTTGGTCCTTTGTAATGAGCATTGGAGTTTCTGCTCGCATATCTTGATTTCCAAGGGAAGGGAGCCAGGTGCACAAACAAGGAAGGTGCCACAGTGGAATGTGTTGGTTCTTTCGTAGCATTGTGGAAGACACTGTGATATGCATCCACACGAAAATACAGGCAGCATAAAGGTACTAATGTCATGCTCTGGAGGAGCTACTGCCTTCCTTTCTTCCTCTGTAGCAGCAAAACTGTAGAGCAGGTGCAAACAGTTTCAGGCTCTTTGCTCATTCATCAAGCTAAATGCTCAGTTCAGACATTGTAGCTGGACTAAAAAAGTGCCCAGTTTCCATGAATATGCCCTGATTACTAACCTGCACGTGAAGCTATACAGCATCTGGACTGGCAATGGCTCACATCCAGGAAGCTTAGGCACAGTGAAAATGACATATAGCTGTACATCTGTATATTTGTAGAAATATGCAGAAGTTGGCAAGTACAAGTCTGCCTAATTATTAATTATAATAGCAGATTATAGTTGTCATCGAGTCTTACACAAGCCTAACATACACCAGCAGTGCTGTTGGGTGTATTCCAGACTGAAAGTATAAGTCCTTGAGTAAAAAGAACTTTGAGAAAAGACACAAAGGACTTCACTGGACACCATGAAACTGGGTGTGGGTATTCTGACTGATCATGGGTAAGCAAACTGGCTTAACTTGTAAGTTTCCTTTAAACTGGCCAAATTTTATTTTACTTCATGCTTGCCTGGTTCTTTTTCTACTTCATGGACAAAAGCCAATTTATGCTATTCCTGGCCAATATTAAGCAACAGCTGGCTTGGCCTCTTCAAGTTCCCTGAGTGAGGGTCACCTATTTCCAGCATTTTTAGACTAACATGTTCTTTAGATGCTGATGGTTCACACCAAAATCCTAACTTCTACTCCCATCCTAGCCAACCCAAAAACTTCCATTACACAGGGAATGAGATTATTTGGTCTGGGATGTTGTGGCATCTTTGTCTACTTTATTGATTGTACAAATTCACTTATTCAAAGGCAGTTGTCAACCAGGAATCTTTAATTTATATAAGGTTCATTAGTAGAACAAAGCTGAAGTAACTGGGTCAAAGGTTCCAGCTGAGAGTCAATAAAATCAGGGAAACAAGAATGAAAGTTCTTGGTGGAGAACATCTGCTACTACAATAAAATTATGTTTCTTGCTTTGCCCAGGAACCAGTTATTACCAGAGAAATAAATTAATGAAATTAAAGGGCCTTCTGAAAACTAGTGATCTCTTTTCTAAAGTAATACCAGTGTGTATTGTTCAATAAAATAACCACACAAAAAAAACCCCCACATATTAAACTCTCTTGTAGCTTCTGATATGTGTTATTAAAAAAGGTATAAGAAACCCATTGAGTAATTATATTCTGACATACAGCGCAGCAACAGACATATAGAGACCATATTAACAACTGCAGTTTAACTCAAGATCTAAGCCTTGAGCTGTAAATGAGATGCTTGTATTAGTTTACTTATGGAGTCTAATATACAGTAAAATGTCTAGATTTACTGCAAAACAGCTTGTATTTTAACTACCTTCAGGATTTTAAAAGCTTTTCAGAGGATGTTTGTACTGCAGACAGCGCACACTGCAGCTTAGGTAGGGATTTGTGAGCTAGCTTTAAATTGCTATCCATTAGTGCACCAGTGTGCACTACAAAGGCAGCATGGGATGGTGGATTGTGTCAGTATTGCCAGCTTGGTTTATTAAATTCTGCATACTTTTGTTGTTCAAGTCTTGTCATTTAGTTTCAACAAACAGATGCTCCCAAAATGAAAGTTAGTAGATACCCTTCTGTAACTATCTTAACTAGATGTCCCAAAATGAAACTCTTGTTTTCTGACTCAGATCTTAAAAAAAAAAAAAAAAATCTTGTGTAGATACACAGCAATCTTAAGGGTTATCTGGTATACATCAGAGAAACCTTTACTTTGATGAGTCTGAGTAGAAAAAGCCCAGGGTGAATTAGAAAATTCGCAACAAACTATGGTGAACAGAGTGACTCCTGTAAGGACTTAATAGCAGCTCAGAACTTGAGTTTCCTAGAAATAACGAGATTTGTGTCCTAGCAATTTTTAACTTGCAGTAGCAAGAGAATATAGAATAAAATAAGATTTGTGAGCACATTAATTTTCCTCCCAAATACCATAAATGACCATTAAAAGAACATATCTCAAGAAAATTTAGTTAATAATCCCAGGAATATGCAGTGATTATTCTTTTATGGGTTCTCATTTCTACCTACTGTCAGAATAAAACAAAATACATGGGAAATTGGCAACACTGATATTTCAGACTATCTAAGATGAAAGAGAAATGGCATCCCAGAGCAACTAGGACACTTATCTGTTGCCTGTTCATCCTGTGGCAGAGGTGACAGATGAACAAAATGTTTGCAGCTGCAGGTTGAAAATAAATCCTACATGTAAGTGATTTAGTGTCATTTGGTCAAGAGACATACTGAGTTTGGTCATATTTTGGTCTGCAGAGACCAAACTTGACAATTACAACAAAAACATTTTTAGTAGGGAATATTTTACAAACAGTTATCCATAACGTTATTACAGTTTGGCTGGCAATACAGATATGCAGGACACAGTTCACATGACTCCAAATAGCTGCAAGCAAACAGCAAGACCTCAATACAATCTTCAGAGACTATACAAGGTACAAAGCATAATAATACAAACCAGAATATTTTGCTTTTAAGCTATGAGTTGGAGAGTTACTTACCTCTTTTGTATTGTTAATTAAAATATCTAAATACCATTATCTGACATAAAATACAGAAAATATATCCAGAAGGACCTTGAAACTATATTCCTAGATCCAGAAAATCAACATTGCCTAGCAGCACCCTGCCTGAAATGAAATGAAATGAAATGAAATGAAATGTAGGAGGAATAGTAATTGCAAGAAACTAAATTTAGAAGCCATGAAAGGAGAAGTGCTTGTTTATAGCTAATGGTCCCTGATTAATGCCAGCTGGTGGTTGTGGCTTCCCAGCTTCAGAGTTTTGCAGTGCAATGTACCATACACTTAAGTGACTCACTGCCCACAGGCAGGGCCAACCTTTCTGATGCTGAGGAAGAGCTAGTAGTAACTGGGGTTCTGACAAGGCAGACAGAGCTGGCAGTGTCCTGTGGATACAGCCAGAGCATAAGGCTGAGGTTCTTGTGGTCAGGAACAATGAGAGAATTAACACAGGAAGTCCCCTCTGTTTCTTTCGCTGCCTTTGTGGTTTTATTTGCTGTGTGTTCAGATACATAGCAGTGATTTTTTACTTGACATGTTCTTAGCCTTCCCTGCTTGTTGGTTTTGAGTTTTTTCATCTTTAGTTACCACTGTCCAATACCCAAGCATTTTTTCATTTGGCACTGGGTTCCTCAAGCTATAGAATTTACTGAACCGTTCTTTTTTATGGATCATACTCATGTTTATTCACTCATTTACTTGACAGATACAAAGCAGAACTAAGCAGTACACCAGAGTTCTCTACAATCTATCCTCATAGAAATTCCTCGTAGAAAACAACTACAAGAATACAATGTTACACACTAGTCTTTTAATCATTTTTTCCATCGAGTCCAGTTTACGGTCTCTTTGTTCAATAATGTCTATAGTATTTCTGCACATAAAGATGGGATCCACAGACTAGAAGATTTCCTTGGCACAGTCAAAAATAGTTTATAATTGCACTGTGAGTCCTCCTCCAGGAGTAAATATTTGGTATACTTAATGACACATTTTAAGTTGTTTCCTAAATCATCCTATCTAGACATTGTCTATAATGTAAAGTAATTATTAAAATAATTTATTTAAGAATCTCAGAAAAACTATCTTTTTAATTTTATTAATTAAAAATGTTTCATCTTCTCCATTTACCTTAGTCTCACACATATACAATAGATGTTCTGAAACAAAGTGTTCCAGAAGTTCATTTGGACATAGGAAACTGAAGACTGATAGTGGGGAACAAAATGAGCCTTAGATATTTGAACAAGGCTTACACCACCCTGTATTTATTTTCTGTCTCTAAGAAGCATTGTCTTGCTGGAACAGATTCTGTGGTTGGTTCATTGCTCATGAGAAACTGTATTTGTAAGATGTCACAATAGATATTTGCTTTCTCTAAAATAACAGAAAACTGGAACACAGACAAGGAGGCAGACTTGGCCAAACTCCTGGTTTTCAAACAGTAACTCAGTGTGAAGACCAGTTGTTCCTACCTGCTTATAATTCAGAGAATAAATAGGGTTAAACAGGAAGCATTAGAACCTAAAGACTATGGATAGTATGGAGCAAACTCCTCAGAGAAAGAGTCACAAAAGACATGGTGTTGTGCTAGGCTGGTTTACAACTAACAATTGACTTGTCATATGTTTTGGGCATAGGAAATAAGTGAGATTATAATGCTTGGATGCTTCACATACACTGTGTAGAAAATGTGAAGTAACCTGAAAAAAGTTATATGCCATTTAGTAATGCAGTTTGATACTCTCCCAATAAGTCCTGTTTCCACTGGGGCACAAATTACTTTTTTAAGAAAAAAAAACATTGCTGCATCACTGATGTATTATGGGACTTATTTGTTCCCATAAAAAATAGCTCTATTTCTACACTCCTAGAGGAGAAAATTAGACCTTTGCTGTATGTGAGTCTAAACATTAGTCAAAGGGTCTTATGCCTTTGAAACTCAAGCCTTTCTATGAAAACTTCAAAACAGACAGATCCTACATACTAACTAAAGCAACATTTGCCCTGCCAACAGTCACACTTACCCAACTTCCAGTTTTATTTTTCAGCCCTCTCAGATTCAGTATAAGAACTTCTCTTTCTATAGTATAGAATCCACTGTAACATCTATTTCAGGTGCTTGTTTCTACCTCTTTGCAATCCATCTGGCTTGTCTTACAGAAGACTAGCCTACAGAAGAGAGTTTACCTATTTCTACCTCAGAGTTCAAGGGTCTTCAGTTTACTCGTCCCTTCAGCACTAATTACTGAAAGCAAAGTCTTGTTCCAGCAAGCTTCATTTCACTTTCATGTTTTTCTTTCCGTGGAGTCCAACTGACCAAGTCATTAGAGGAGCAACCACTACTAATCCTCAGCTGGTATTCAGGCAAGCATGGTGCACTATTCTACTTCTGTCAGTTGTTCTTAACCTTTATTTCTCCGTGAACATATCTTTCAGCTGTGTAAAAAACTTACTTGCACACTGTACACTGTACAAATAAGAAGGATGTCAAGTGAATTATACAGAAATAAATAAACAAGAGTCAATGTTCCTGAAAAAGAGGCAAATTCCAATTATTTTCAAGATAAGGCAAATAGAGTACATCAAAAGAAGGGTTGTAGAATATAAGTTTAGTCTACAGTCTATGAAGGATGACAGTTGTCTCTCTCTCCCTTTCTGGAAAAATCTGTATTCTTATATCCAAACACAGAGGTGGGAATTTTGTGGGCCTTTATATTTACTTAGAAGTTGATGTTGATCTGGTATTAGCTGCTTTGCATTAGGTAATGTGTTGCAAGTATAACATCTCCACTGAGCCATTCTTTTCTAAAATGTCACAGCATCTTTTGCTGTAATTTGCTGTTGGTACCTGGAACAGCACCAAAGCACTTACCAGTGATTCATTCAGTTGCCCTTCCAAATTCTAAGGTAATTGATTTCCATAAATTTAAGCCAAAGGAATTGTGTATCTTAATTCAGATTCCATTTGCTTTAAGCCAATTTGGTTTAAATTTTTAGCTTAAAGAGTAGCACCAATGTTATACACCTCAGTATGGTCTACTGTTTAATATTGGATTACAAGTTCCCAGTTTTACTTATTATAATAACTTGATAGCATAGTACAATATAGATGTGTTCAAAAGTCCGTATTTTTCATAGTGATGTTTAAGTCACACTGTTTTAAATAATAATGGGATGTGTTTGCAACCCTAAGGCAAATGGAGAACATAGTTGAAACTATGGAGAAGTGGTGATGTAATCAGAGAAGAATTCTTTAAGCCAGGCCACTTGTTTATATATCCCTAGATTACCTGTATTTGGAATGACCCCCAATCTAACTATGATATGTTTAAGTTTCCAACTCCCAAAATTACCTGAAGTGATCAAAATATTATGGATGTAATTTTAACAGGTACAATATATTCTACTATATATTACTGTAGCAAGAAAACTTTAGAATGGATTGATACATTGACTGAAAATCTTATCTAGTCCCTGTTTTGCTGCAAGCAGTGTATATACATAACACTAATATTCCCTTAATCTCAAAATTAATGCAGCTTTACTAATCTTATTTTAGAAATAAGCTTTGAAGTACAATCTGTTAAATTCTGAATCATATCAATGATGCGTAAAGCACAAACATGACAATTTGGGGATGAGCTATAAATTTCATATATGTCAATTTTTTGTGTTATGTTTGATATTTCAAAATCTTTGCAAACAGCTGGTCTGTGAATGTGAATTTTAGAGGCTTTCTTATGTCATAGCTTTTTTTGAAGCTTTTTGAGTCTTATAGACTTTTTGGTGAGTTACAGAAAAGGCTGAGTGAAAAGAAAAAAGCCTTCATCAATAAAAGACTTCTTAACACTATTGTCTCTTGAGACATGGTCCTCATTTTCTCAGGTAGTGCTTTAACTTCTGTTTTACAGGGTAATTCAGTGTGATTAGTACAAATCTCCAGCTAAGACCTGAAATCCCTACGTGCATAACAAAGTATATCAAATGCTTATCTCTTGAGTAAAACTACTTTATCACATATTGTTCCTTCTTCTTAATACTTCAGAAAGTATTGCCCTTGTTTTTATTAAATTCAGTAGATTTTCTTAGCTTATACAACTCATATCAGACTCCAGTATTTACATAGAAGCATTGACTTTCTGGAGTATTTAGGGTCTTCTAAATATGAAATTATATTCAGCTTGCATTAGAAAAGAACTAATGAGGAAAAAAGATATATTTTTTATGATAATTACACTTTTTATTATTCCCAGGGTTTAAATAATCACCTGGAAAAAAGATGCATAGCTGAGTTTTGTCATATTTTTTAATTAATTCTAGAAAAATAAACCCCACATTTTCTTCCAGGACTGAATTTTACTTTGATATTTCTGATTAAAATGTTGTTAGTACATTAAAGTTAAAACTTCTGCAATTTAATAGCAATTTCAAGAAAATATGTTCTGGGTTTCTCAGAGGTGGGTTTCTCAGAAGCAGGTTTCTCAGAAGCAGGTTTCTCAAAGGCAGGTTTACTTGCTATAAAATAAGAAGTCTTCATTGCTTGTGTGGAAATAGCTGTTTCTAGAACATTTTTGTGAATCAGCAGTAAGCAAAAGATGACTCCTTTGTAAAAGAGAAGTGGCATAAAGAGAAATCGTTGAACATACCCTGTGAAATGTTCATATAGCACGAACCAGTCATTTGATTTGTCAGTAGAAATAAAGCTGAAGGTAGCAACTTCCAAATGTGAAAGAAAATCTGCGTGCGCTTAGTCTCAAAATTTATCAAGACAACATGACTTAGATTATTCTCCTTATTTTTTAATTAGAAATTTAAACTTCTTTAAATGCCAAGATCTGCTGGAACTTTGGGCGACAAATAATTCACCACCTGTGCTAAATGCTACTTCTTTGAGGACAGAAAGTGAAAACCTCAGCAGTATTCCTTAGAAATGAACCTGTTTGTAGTATATTGATGCAATTCTCATTATATGATCCTACTAACCAAGTCTATTATTCTACACATTATTTGAACTTGTTGTCAGAGTCTACTTATTTATTACTTACTTTTTTAGGTTAAAAAATTACAAGTGGAAATATAAGCCATCATGTGCACATACCTAATGGTAATGAAGCCTGACAGAGTTCAAGAGGCATTTGGACGATACCCTCAGGCACATGGCGTGTCTCTTGGGGGTGGTCCTGTGCAGTGTCAGGGGTTAAAACTTAATGATCCTTGTGTCACCCTTCCTCCTCAGTGTAATTTTTGGTTCTGTGAAGTTGAAAGAGCTATTTTATATTCATTTTGACTGAGAGCACACTTCCTTTGGTGTCTATCATACACTAGGTACTCCATTTTTGGTTAGATATTATTTTAAACTTACTACAAAACTATCATCCCTCAGTCTAACACATCCTGGAAGAAAACACAATGTAGAAGAAAATATGGTAGAATGAGATTGTTTAAAGAAATAAGAAATTATTCCCATAGGTTAACTGCTATTTTTCATGCATGTGTCAAAATAATGTAAATAGTTTAAAAGGAAATAAAAAAAAAGTTTAGCAAGCTTTCTCTATGGGATACAAATATTGAAATTTTTTAGGAAATAGGCAAACAAGACTATAGTCAATAAATCACAAAAATACAGAGCTGGGAGATGAGGAATTGCATAAGATTGTCTATTCTGAGGCAAAATCAAGGGTGACCAGATAATCTTTAACAGATATTTGTCTAGCATATTTCAAAAAAAGGAAGATATTTCCTCAGACCCTTTAGGTACTTCACTCTAACCTTTCAATACCAGAAAGGCATTCTTAGTACACCACCTTTTCACAAGTCTGGTCCTTTTTTCTGATCCCCATTAACTAGAATAATTTGCATTTCACACTGCATAAAGCATTCAAAATTGTCTAGAGCTTGTTTTCACTTGTTTTCTTTTAAAACCCTTAGAGATTCCTTCCACAAATACTCTCTCTTAGTTATTCCTCCTTTTCAAATGTAAAAACTTCTAGCTACATTTTACACTATCTGTATTGCTTTCTTCTTTATTGTTGATATAATGAGTGTGCAGATTAAAACACCTAGTGGTATCAGAGACTAAAGAAAAGCAATCCAGAAGATTTTGCCAAAACCAGCGATTTTTCAAAAATCTGGTGATGAAAAAAGCAGGTTGTGTTGTCCTGCACAAGACCTGGTTTGAGCACACTGTTAATGATGGCATTGATGGGTATATTTTCATTAGCTTAAATAGTCTAATAGTCTGATAAAATCTCAGTGGTCTACTTTACTTGAGTTTGGAAATGATTATCATTAGACAGTTTTACATAAAGATTCAGAGTATTGACTCCAGTGGTTCCTGAATCTTTACTGGCTTTGCTGACTCCCAGCACTCTATGCAGTATGACAGAACTTTGTGTTTGGGTTTGTCAGCAGGGGAAAAGGTCACAAGAGACTTACCTGGACCCAACCTACACCAGTACATCCCTTAGAGGATGCAACAAAAATCACAAACATATACTGATAGAATGTTGCTTTTATAGACAGGAACTATCATAGTATTAAGTATTATTGAATTAAGTTCTGAAGTTCTATTCAATACTGTCCAAATTTCACTGCACAATTATAAAAATTAAAAAAGTGCTGATTCCTCAGCTCTATATATTGAGTGACTTAAATTTGATATTCAATAAGATATTCAAAAAATTTTTAATTGCGTGCAGATGGTAAAGATGAATAAAGTCAGCATTTCAAATGAAAGAGTTCTGTCCACTGACTTAGATGGTATTTTCCATCTATGCTGAGATTCAGAAATGAACAAATGAATAAATTCAAAAAATATAAGCAATGCATTTTATAAACTGAAATAGTTCTATAAAGACACACATCTATTACAGAAAAAGTGTACAGTAAGGGAATACTAAGCCTACATCTGAAGTTCACAAAAGGGACAAGGTTTCTCCTTTACTTGATTTGATCTATATCTAAAACTGTAACAAATCCTTTAACTCTTCTTAACAACCTAATCTTTCTTATTACTTTGTTTTGGTGGAACAGAAATTCCATATGACAAATGGACTGACACTAGTCAGTCTAGTATATGCACTCACATACACTAGATGGACAAGGAAGAAAATGCTAAATGTCTGGATAATAGACGTAGAATTACCAGTGTTGTTAATCTATGTGTGTGTGGGGAAAACAAAAAGAGAATTTTCTTAGTTTTGTTTTTAATTTGAATATGTTTTTGCAGCTTAGTTTCTGGTATGTTCATCTAAATCTACATTTTATTTGCAGCTATATTTATACATCATTAGGGCATTCATTGTATAAAATCAACAATGGCTTTGGAGCATGTTGCCCCTGTAACAAAACATCTTGAACATATTCTATTTCTCAAGTATACACTGCTTGCACTGTTAAGATTAACAATAAGACTCTTAATTCTTACTGAAGAGGAAACACAATTTTGCTATCTTTTTACTGGATATGCTGCTGCATTTGTGAGGGGGTTTTTTGTATTTTTTTCAGTTTTGTTTTTGTTCCTCTTGTTGTTTTGTAAATGTATTCCTACTCCACAAGACTTCAATGTGTTTTTCTTGTCCTTCGAAAAAACCAGCAGTAAACCATGTCTTTTGTTGAATAGAGCAATCTGCTGCCATCATACCAATGCTTTCCCCTGGCTCTATGCACTCGAGACCAGGGGAAGGTAACACTAGAGGTGTAGCACCCCAAAGCTCATTGAATGGCATCTAACATACATCAAATATATGTCAAAGTTTACACCTCTTGTTCTATTCTGTTTTCACATGTATTACCAGATTCTGTTGTGCAATGAACAGATGTTCCTCTTACTGTGCTGTATGATTGTTTTAAGGGACTTTTTTTAGAACAGCTATTCTCCTACATGCACTTCATTTTCTTTAGTTTTTATGAGTTAAGAGCTGACAATTCTTGCTTAAATTTAAGAATGAGTGTTCATCAGGGAATCTCACACAGGCCATGGGCCATCATGTCTAGTAATTAGAGCTAGCTCAGGGTACTACACTATGCCAGAATGCATTGATGCCTCAATAGCAACAAGAAGAAAAACAGTAATCAAAGGAGATGGGCAGGGAAACCGTCGAGTTCAAGTCACAGCAAATCCACATTCAAAATTAATAGCCTGAAACCAGGCTAATTCACACTGGGAATCAAATATCACAGCAGAGTTCAAAAACAAGAATCAGGGTCAGGAAAGAGGCTGAAGTAGGGCAACAAACAGACAGATACATAGAAGAGACACATAAATTAGATTAAAAAAAAATTTAAAAAAATCATCTATATCTGCAACATGTACCTGGTAGAAATTCCATAAATGCTAGCTAGGCATAACAGTCCAAAGTATTTCTGGGGAAGTTGGCTCATCCACCAAGTAGTACTGAAGAATACAAAGAAGTCAAGAGATCAATAGTTGGCTGTTTGGTGAATTTTACCAGAATCTTACAAAATCCCACTAAAGCATTTTGTCTTTGTACAGGAAAATATTTATAACATGCTTACTTAGGAAGGAACTGCTTGCAAGTGAGGGTAATAAAATAAAGCCATTTTGGGTTTTGGCATAAGAAGAAGTGACTTTTCAATGGAATAAAACGGAAACTAGAAAAATGAGTGAAAGTTGGAAAAGGTGTTCAGCTGCAGACCTGTTAGCATTTTATTTGCTCCAATTTACTCATCCTTACTACACAGTCAAAATAAGATTTAAAAATCTTGCAGGACTTCATGTGCACAATTTCATATTGTATGTGTCATACTGACTTGTCAGGAAGAAAGAAAAGAAAAAGAAGGCAGACAAACTGTTTATATGTCAAACTAGAAATCTAAACACTGTAAGATCCCAAAACTTTCAACAAATAACTAATTGCAAGCAGTGTTTGACCAAACCCTTTGGCAAGAGAAATTCTTCAGAAAGTCCCTTTTGGGGGAAGGAACAGAACACATTTTGAAGAATCACAGTTCTTCAAGAGATGCATTTGTGCAATAAGCCAGCTGTTGTTTGAGAGAGAAATACTGCTTCCTACAGATAATCTGGGAAAACTCAGTTTTACAATTTTTCATCATTTGCATATGGGCAAACATCAATAATGAATACGAGCAAAAGATCTCCACATGAAACCTACCTATATTAAAACTGATGCTAAATTAGTGCATTCTATTGAACATATGATAAAACTTCTCAGAGTATTTAATCCACTTGACTTTATGCTTTATTTTGCTGAACCACAGTATAGGAAGTCTGATTCCCTGTGCCATTTTACAAAGCTTTCACTTTTTTTGTTTTCATATTTCAAATTTTTAATCACACTTTAATTTAGCTATGATTGCTAACATAAACCAGATTGACTTGCTGTGTCAATCATCACTAACATGTATTAGCCAGACTACAATAGAAATGATGTAATTTAAATCCTGCTGCTTCCCTGATTGACAATTCCAGGACATTCAAATGTCACTGACTTATGTTTTCTTTGCTCCCTGCTTTTATGGATTTTCTTCATAATTTTATTGTAAGAAACCTTGCGGCAGAGGCAATACATGTCACTGTGATGTGTATTCCATGATTTCTATCAAATTTTCATTGGTATTCCATCAGAGAGAGTTCAAATGAAGCTACTAACAGGAAAGTCTCAATTTTAAGGGAAATCATAGGCCAAAATATAGTAGAAGGGTAGAAAATATTTCAAAATGCTACCTATCATGAATAGAAATGGGAGATAGATGTTGGACTGATGAAAATATCCAATCTCCTTGCTATGTTGAAATCCCACTGCCAGCTACTCTTAAGTACAGATACAGTACAGACAATAAATGTTGTGTCATGCTCTTCATCTGAATAGGAGGTTATTCTCCACCATAAAGTGATACTCACAAGACCATATCTCTTGATAGGTGGGCAGGAGCACTCCATAGGCCACAGAGAGTTAGACACAAGACACATCTTTGGTACTAATGTATACTCACAACAAAATTCAAGGTTGTTAGCAAGCATTTCTCTATGATAAAAATATCTGGGAATATTTCTATCAGGAAGCCACACACACTTTGCCATGGTACTATGTCCTGAATGGATGACTGTTTTGCTTTACTTCTTTGCTTCACTTATACCTTCTGGATTTCGTTTGTGTACTTGGTATTTTCTGCCTCAGATTTTATGTTGGGTTTACTCCTTAGCTTTGCATCTTATTTCATAATATCAAGGCCTATATTCTGAATCCTTTCCCATCTTCTTTCTGGGGTGAAAATTGGACTTGAGGTTTGAAAAATAACTGTTTTCTTAAGTAATGTTATAATGTTGTTTTTTACATTATTGGACACCATAATAATGAATACAAAATGAACAAAAGTATATAAATTGTATAAAAACAAAGAGAAAAAGGAGAATAAAAAATAGATGAAATAAAAAGATATATTTATGAAAAAAAACCCAAAACACAAATGCCACAGTTACAACTCATTGAATTTAAAATACAGTGAAAAAGGAAGATGGAAAAAGCCTTTTATTCAACTCAGAGGCTTTGTACTCAGAAACACTATAAATAAATAAAATATAAGAAAGATTTTGACATAGAAGTAGTGATGAGAAATACCCTCAATTAAAAACACTACTTCTGAAAAAGATTTGAAACTGAAAAAAGAAAATGTCTGTTCTTCAACAGAGTACAGAGTCAGAAAAAATAACACACAGAGAAAAAAAGCCTTTGACAGTGAAAACACTAGATTTTCTTTGATTTAAAAAAAAATATAAGTAAAACTCTTTTACTATAAAATTTTTGTCCCAGAGGAAAAAACAGATGAAGAGTGTGGGAACCAGATTGTTCCTAAGAATTTAAAAGAAAAAAGTCTTTCATAAAATACCCCAAGAAAAACAGGACACCTGCTTTTGTCAGTCTTAGTTGTATGATAAGAGAATGTGCATGGTTATGAAGACTGCCACTGAGTGCCTCAACAGGCAGCTGCTGTGAGATGATAGAATTAGTTACTAAGATCTCACAATGCCAAATAACCAGAAGGTTCTCACTGTGCCACCAGTTATGTTGTATCACAACTCACTGGTACACAGCTATCAGACAGATGCTTTCAAAAAGACTGCATATGATACTGGAGTTGAAGTTACCTAACTGTAGCTCCGTGAGCTGAAATGGGCTGTTCAGTCTGTAGAAGCCAACATATGAACTGAGTGATTTGGCACACATTTCCTGCCAGTTGCTGCTCTATTTTGATGTAAGAGCCTACAGGCTACTATGCAACACCATACATGCCCCTTGTTCCCTAACAACTGTGTCTTAGAAGTTTGCACAGAACTGTGCAAAAAAAATAATTTCTTTAATCAATGGATCCAGTCTCATCCATCTTAAGCCATTTTTAAGTCAATAGACTGATAATTCTTATTCATAATAATTATACTAACCATAATATGTAGGGAACAGAGTCACACTGTGATGAAAGAGAGAGATCTTCATAGGTCTTTTTTTACTGAGATGACAATTCAAGAGTGAAGTGAGGGGGAAAAAAGGTAGACACAGTCTGACCTGAAAGCAGTAACAGCCAGCAAGGAAATCATATATGTCAGCATAACAAATAGTAGACTCAACACATGCCAGCTCAGAATGTCTCTCAGAGGCACTGCAGCAGACCTAGACTTGACAAAATATAATGAAGTACCATCAAAGATGTTTACTGGGACTACCTTTCAGGAATGATGAGTTATTTGCAAAAAAGAATGGAAATGACTCTTAGAGAAACTAACACCTCAGGAAAGAAGACTGATATGAAGAAAACAAATTACATATAGGATGAAGCCTGTCTCTAAAATGTCTGCAGAGGATGAAAAGCATCTTATCCTTTATGCAGTACAGCAGAGCACAGAATGCCTCCATCTGTCTTCCCCAGAGTAAAGGACCAAGACAAAAGATTCCGTGAACTTTGGCAAGTTTTACGTCTGGGCAAGGGACAGAAAGGTACTGTTTCAGACATGCTAAACAGTGCTAGAATTATTTAGCTATACATAGGACCTGCAAAGAGTTTTAGGTTTAAATGTCACTCAATGGGAAAAGCTGATTGATGGGTGAGAGCAATTTTATTGTCAGTCATCATGAAAAATCATAGGGTTAGGCCTTGAGAAAAATTAGAATATTTACATAAACTTAAGGTAGCAGGTGGATGATTTCCACTGGGTAACAGATAGAAAAAGGCAAATGATGACCATGTTGCAGTATATTACTATCAGAAACTTGTATATCAATATCAGAACGTGTTAAATTTATGCAGGAATGAAGGTCGGTGGAGAAATGTGGAATCATTGATGATTTAAGGAAATTCTTTGAAAATTCCACAGAACCTGAAGAGAGAAAAAGTGCTTTCCTCTGAGGACACAACATATTCCTTCTGCCCTGAACATTTGAACATATGTCTGTAGGCAATTTTATGGTACAGCTCCTGAACAGTACAGCACAGACAGCAGAAGAGCATGATGGCAAGGCGTTTGTTAGTTTGGGTTTGGTTCCTTTTGTGCTAGAAGTTGCCATGAAAATAAGATTATTTTAACTGAAGTGCCATAATAGCAGAGTTCAAATGCTGGCAAGTCACAAATTTGAACCAGACATCCTGAAGAAAGATGGATGACAACAATGACTACACCTTCTAATGTTACAACAAACAGAGGTAGGGAAGGTGGAATCCAAACAAAAAACAGAGGAGATAATGGTATATTACCTGCAAAGAGACATACATGTAAAATGCCTGCTAATTCTGCTGTTTTCATATGGCAAATAATTTTCAGCTTCTGATCTTGAGAAAATAATAGATAATCAACTATTTCTTGTCAGTTTTTAAAAATCTCCCATTTCAGTGGCATCTAGAAAACTGAGATGTTTGAATTAGTCTAGTTATCAAATAATGTAAAGACTATATATGAAAGCTATATTAGACTATATTTTCTCAAACAAAACATCCTACAGTAGGTGTTGACAAATTGAGCCCTTCCTATTATATTGATTCATTAATAGCTCCGACATAGGAAGCACTTTGTAATACACATATATTTTTTTATTTGAAGAGTAGTAGTTTTTTGATGCCTCTTTCAGTACCTAACTGAGCTATAAAGTCCTATATACAATAAAAGTATATCTAGAGAAAATAAATTTCTCAAATAAGTTACTTTATCTAACAATTTTTATTTTTTAAAAGTTGAATCAAATAGTTATACATAATAATTTTAACTACACAGAGACAAAATTAGTGGCATGTTGAGAACTATTATGGTCTATGTGGTATCAAAACTTCCTCTTTCTACTAGAAATATGTGTGGTTTAGTGGTATGAGAAGAAAGACCAGCAAACAAAATCCAGGCCAACTGTTTCACTTTACAGATACAGAATTTTTTTTTCTCTCACTGTAATGACTTCTTGTCAACATCCTGTACTCTGAGACCCCTTAGTCTTTCTCTATTACTTTCAATCTCAGTGGGATTCACTTCCCTACTTTTGTCAACTTCCTCTGAGTGGTCCTCTCACTTGATTTCTTTAAATTTCAGATATATCTCTGTTTGTACTTTGTGAATTGTTGGTTCTCTGCTTTTCTGCAAGTACAGATAGACTAATAATATTCTTTTCAGTATTTTAGTATCAGTGCTCAATCAGAGACAGAACAAAAGAGGATCACTGTATCTGAAGTTTAATTCCTAAGTAAACCCAGAATATTTTACTTGTTTTTAAAATCAGGTACCAGACAAAAATTCTATTTGATTATCCAGTTTTGAATACTGTGGCAAATCTGACACCACATGACCTAGAAATTGTTGAATGAACATGCAGTTATATTTATAGTATTTATTAAAAATAATTTTTTGTGTCATTGGAGCTCTAGATACTAACAAAACATTTGTTAGTAGTGGTTTTAGATCCCAATCTGAATGAAATTAAATACTCCAATGTGGTTAACATAAAGGTTTTGGAGACAGTACAACCCCAAGTTCAGGTGAACAAATTGTCAGCCTAATTGGGTGAGCACTGAATAAGGTCAAGTACAGCAGTCTTTATTTATAGTGAAATATCTTAAAATTAAAGGTTAATGTAGAAGCAGAAAACCTTTGCAGTTTCTTACTGAAAAAAAAAGCATTTTCATGCTTAAATTCATGTATTCGGTTTTGCTTGAAATATTTTTTTTTTTGTTTTGGAAACATATCTAAATTGCAGAAAGTTTGAAAAAAAAATACTGCATGGATACTAAAGGTACTTTTGGAAGTAACAGTGTGAAATCTTAGGACAGGCACTCGAAAAACCAAGAGAATAACCTTCTGAAAATGCAAAGGTTAAAATTATAAATCAATAGGTCTGTATTCTAGTTACTAACACTGATAGCTGAAATGGTACCAATATGAACTGTACATCCAAAACCTCAAAAATTAGGTGGGAAATGCACACACTTTTAAAATGCTACTATCCATTTTCCAACTTCAGAGTAAACCTCGAATAAGTATTTAATTTACATTTTTAAAAGCATCTTGATTGCTCGCTATTTAAATATTGATTTTTCAAAGAACACATTGAAATTTATAGGAATGTAAGAACATAAGTGAAGGTGCTAAATCATTTATACAAAATTACCTCTGAAATTCATGTATAATTACATCCTTATTCTTTGAATTAACTCTTGTTGTTATTTGAAAAGATATTTATATTTTTAATTGATAGTAATAAAACCAACAGAAGCTTCTTAGTTCTTAGCTAATGTAGACACTTCTGGTCCTAGATCTAAATTGCTGTTCATCTCTTAGACCAAGGCAAACAGCAGAACAACAAAAAAAATCTGTTTCTCTTGTAATGTGTGATTTCTTTTATACTGAGGCCTTGCAACTCCTTGTTGCCTATCCAAGTAACTTAATACACATTTCTCTAGTAATTTCAGTAAAGCTCTATGTCAAACTTATATGCTCTTACTACATGAGAGAGGCAGGCTATATTAAGTTTATGAAGAGCATTCATTCTTCCCCCTACTGTTGTAGATTCCTTGTGGTCTATTCATTAGCACACTCAGAATCATGTTAACATGAGTAATGCTGAGTCAGAAATTACTCATCCATTACAAAGGTGTGAAAGAAGAAATCTGAATTCAAATCCAAAAAAATTATGGGTTATTGTGCTGTTATGGACATAAAATTAGTGTCTTAGGTTAGACACTGACACAAAAATGCATATATAAAAATTTAGCAGAAACCAAATTCCTTAGGGAAATCTGCCTTTGAAAGTAATTTCTGAAGAATATCTGCTGTCCTCAGGTAGAAAATGAGGGGATATTCACACCAAACCCAAAGTTTTAACACACAGCTTCCTCTTGGTGGGGGGGGGAAGTAGGACATACTTCAGCCCTTTCTTCTCTTCTTGGATGCTGAAGACCATACCAAGTAAGCTGATAAATATAGGAGCGTCTATATATTCCTTTACTTATTTTCATACTTTTTTTACAGAGTAAGAACACAGCAATTTTTAAGGGTATTCTTACTACAAATACCAACAAAAAGTAAAAAACAAACGTCTTCTTTAACCAAATGGAAGATGAAATTATGGAAGCAAACTGTACTACTTTCCTCAGAGATGATGTGTTACTGTTGTGGTTACTTGGCCTAAGATGATGGTTTCTGACAGTTGTATGTTAGACTCTTTCAAATGCAATCCAAATCATTTTCTCCAGCAAAGCTCCAATGGCTAGTTCTTCACGCCTCTTGTCCTTTCTCATACTTTTAGAGCCTTGAGGCTAGGGCCATGCCAGAAAGGATAATTTATCAGGATTATAATGGTGATAAAATTGATGTCTGGGTATCTGCTCGGATGATTTTAGCTGCTTGACAGTAGCCTTCAATGGGTCTTTAACTGGAGGACTATTAGCTTGTGAAATCTCTGTATAGCCAGTAGGTGAAATGAGGAAAGAAAGGTCAGAGTAATTAGTAACTGCACAAGTTTGCAGAGTCTTATACTTTCAAATATATACATCTAGTCTGCAGGTGTTTTCTGACCTCCAACCTCCATTTGAAGGAGTTGAATGCATGGCAAGTGTTTGTGTTTGATTCAGTTTTACATCATTTCTTTCTTTAAAAGCATTTAGGTATATTCAAAATAAAGATTTTATTTTTCCAGCTCTTCAGAACTTGTATAGCCTTTACAAATTCAGAATATAAACTCATATGTTTATGATGCAGCTGAATAACCATAGGCAGACAAAATAACTGTCTATATTGGTTTGGAGGGGCTGAGGGCCAGACCATGCTGACAGATCCTAGCATGGTACTGGGCCCTGCATGCAGAAGGCTGTCCACAGTGCAGCCCTCTGCAAACTTCATATTGTGTTGTAGTCACAGTGGAAAAAGAAAAAAAAAAAGACTGGCTGAATTCATGGGCATGTCTCATTCAGTTGCTGAGCAAGGGACGCCCAGAATTAGACACTAGTGTACTCCAAGTCAAGGAACTTGTACTTAGATCAGTTGAAGAAGTAGGACAATGCTAGCTTTCCCAGTCTTTCAGTTTTTTTCAACTGAAAGAGTTTGGAAACCAAACAAGTCTGAGCAAGAAACTTCAGTTCAAACACAATATTGAAGTATTTAAAGCACTTTTAAGCTTCTGGTTTTATCTCTTTGCTGAGGAAATTCGCTATCCCATCCATGGGATAAAGGTAAAGAAAAATAGGAAATATCAGTAGAGTTATAATAACAATATATATAGCTTAATTAAATCACAGCTGTGCAAAAACAAAAAACGATTTAGTAATTGAAGGGATAAAATCAAGGAGAGAGGAGATTATTTTAGACTGTCAGAAGTGCATAATTATGAGTAATGGGCTAAATCTAGAAAAAGAAAAAATGCAAAGATAAAGCACAGAAACAAATTCTCACTAATCATGCACAAAATAATTTTTGCTGGTGTAACTACATTTATCTGGCTTGGGAAAATCTATACTTGAGCATTTAGATATCATAATGAAGAGGGATACATGCCAGCTCAAGAGGAAACCTGGAACAGGGTTCCTGGTGCTCAGCCTGAGAGATGTGCAGATTGCACTTAATTTCTGTGATATTTGAGACATTGACTCTTCAGTTTCACCATTTCCTGACATTACTAAATACATGTAATCTGTTACTAAGTGCTGTTGGTTTGAGTTTGCACTGACAAGAAACTGGAACATGGCCAGGCAGAGCCTGGGGTAGGAAGGATCACTTTCTAGTTTTTCCCAACCCTCTACACTTTTTGGGAGCTTTCAGATGTTGAAATTGGATAAAGCCAGGGATCAGCCAAATGTAGCAGTGCTATGGCTCCAACATATCTTCTTTGAAGTGTACTGCTTTAAAACTATGCAAGGATTGCAGTGTTAGAGAAACACCATTATTCAACTCTTTTGTCCTTTCCATATTACTGCTGGAATACTCAATTCATGTGAGTGCTTCACTCAAAGATTTTTTGTGAAAACCTCTACCTGAAGGAAAGCTTAAGGAAAGCATATAACTTTTCTCACACTATTCTACAACAGGTTGGAGGGAAGGCTAGCTCATACGGTTCATGAATTGTAACATGAGTATTTGCTGAACTCCTTCACAACATCAGGGACAGAACCTGCAATCTAAAGGGCTGCCTACAAAATTTTCACAAATACCTGATTTTTCTGGTTAGCTATGAGACAAGAAAGTTTTAGAGAGGGCAGAAAGTATACAGTGGAAAAGATGCTGTGCTGTATTTTGGGTGCTCACTGCAGTAGTCTCTCTGATGCACACACCTGAATTTTAGACATTCCAAGCAGTGTTAGCACAAGATATCTTTTGAAGGCCACATATACCCAGTAACAGCAGAACAAAATGTCCAAGATCTGTCCTAGTAGTCCCACTGCCCCGTGTTCCACATATGTTTTTGATGTCACTTCACCTCTGGAAATGTCAGGCTTTAGCTGCAGTAGGTTTCCCAGAAATTCTTCAGTAGATATCACCACAGTCTTTATAGGGTTTTGTATCCCTCTCCTTATGTTTTTTAAAGCAACAAAATGGTACTCTGTTTGCAAGGCTACTTCTCCCACACACTCTTTCCATCATCTTTAGAATGCAGTATCCCTTTTGACTGCTAAGAATTAAGAGAGTTTGAACCAGTTAAAAAGTACTCTGTATTCTCTGGTACTAGCCAATAGCTTGTATGAGTGCTTCATTTTGACAAAATCATGCAACCACCAACCAAGCACACAGTAATTCATAGTTTCAGTCATGATTTTCAGATAAAGTAATTCAAGCTAGCTATTCAACCACTTTCACTAGCAATATTGTACCAAGGGGACTGCTTAAACTAGGATTTACAGTACATCTTGTACATTTAGGTAATCACTGTTCTGTTTAAACCCTGCCATGACCCCAGATTCAAGGGCATGTAACAGTCTGCACACGTGATAATCCTACTGGGTTATGTAAGGAAATGATTAAGGGTTTCACTATGTCCTGTCAGCTCTGAGCACTAATTCCAAAGTACATTCTGCTTTCTTTGACAGATTTTTTTAAGAACATGAATGTCCTAAATGACAGTTGGTCTGCATAATAATCTGAGCATCACACTCAATACTTTTATAAAACACTACTAATAGTGGTTGTTTAAATAGCATTCTTTTAAATATTTTATATTACTAATTTATATCTTCATTCACAGTTTTAGTGTTTGGAATTTCCTGCCCCTCTCCGCACAAACCTCTATGCAGGCAAACATTCACAATGTGACATCTTCAACGTTGAATATCAAGTAACTAAATTAGATTTTAAATTCAGAAGTTCTCCTTTGTAGTATACAAAGATTTATACAGGCATAAATTTAGGGATATAATGTCTAGGTATTAACTGACATGGTAAACATACATGACTCCAACAGATCTAATCTCTGAATTCCTGCAAGGATCAGTTCTTAATCTCCTGGAAATAGGTCACAAAAGCAAACATATTGTTTGAGTTTACAGCTCCTTGAAGAGTTTTTGTTTCTCCAGTTACTGTCACAGTTTGCAAATGTGTAGAATTTCCCTAAGACCAAGTCTTCATTATTTGCATATATTAAAAATATCTGAATGCAGAAGTAAGGATACCTGCCTCTTGAATTTGTTGCCTTTCTAAACCATTACTTTATTTTCTTTACTTTTCTTTTTTCATTTTGTTTTGTTTTGTTTTGAGAAGTTTTTTAGGGTGTTACTTTTGTCAAATTATATTCAAAATACTGGTTTCTATTGATTTTGTAAGTACAAGCAAACATCAAAAATTGAAGATATGTGGTGTCAAAATATGTCAGTACAGCACTGAAGAACTAAAAACTGAGCTTTTGACTTTGTCATTTTCAGTCTGAAGAGAAAAGTAAATACTAGGCATCTAAGGATTAGAATTCTTTTTTTTTATGCTGGCATGTCTATTCCATATATCCTACTGACAAATGTTCACAAGTAGCTTTACCCTCCAGTATGTTGTTAGAGTGCACCTGACTCAGTGGTAATCTAAATAAAGTAGGGCTGGAACTGGCATGAGACACAAATTTAAATAAGGAATCACACGTAGCACTTTGGGATTTCTTTATTTTCTTTTCTGTTATTACAAATCCTAGTTCATGTTATGCACTTCTATTAAAGCTTATCTGATGGCAATTCAAAGCAAAACTTTTGAAGAGTTTTAGTAATTTGAACCATTACAATGGTTCACTTTGCAGATGCAAACTGAACTGGAGAACTCTTTGGCACAGACTGCCATGAAAGCCAAGTTTAAAATATGGGTAAGCATCAGACTAAACCAAATCATAGAACACAGGTTTCTTGTTCACCGTCAAACATAATGATTTGGAAGCAGCCAGTGACACATTGCTAGGAGTTGAGTTTATGAAAAGAATAAGCATGTGAATAACTCAGTCTTGCCATTAGTTTAAATTTTGAATAGTACATCAGTAAGGCACTTTTCTCAGTATTCAAATAAAATTCACTTCTGAGGAAGAAATTTTTCATTTACTACCAAAGAGTGAATCTTTGAATAAGTTGTACACATGACACATTGACACATTTTGTTCCATAAAGCGTGTAAAATGCCTATATTTTATATGTCTCTCAGTAGCGGAAAGAGCCAAAGGAGATGTGTTTTAACATAACCTTCTCTCCTCCCTTTGACTTGGGTTTCCATCTTCTCCCTTGTCTCCAAAATTCTATCAGTGATAACAATTTTGTTGAATTTGCCCCCCTTTTAGCAATGTGAAACATTTTCTAGATTTATGAGATGTGAAAGTATTTGAAGGCCTCAGAAGAATATAGCTTTTTAGTGTTATTTCATACTGGAGACTCTTTTGTTTTATCAAGCTGTGAACAAATTTCATTACTTATTTTTACTGTGTTCACTGGAGATTAAGATAAACACTGATTTATACCTTTAAATTTCTTAGGTCTTTTTTTTTTAAAAAAAAGATTGAAGTGTTTTTACACCTACTTCCTTTTTCTTATAAATTTATGTGAACATATTTTTGAAGAATGATTACATGTCTGAATTATTAAAAGTACAATTTGGCTTATTTTTTTCTTTATATATTACTGTTGACATTAATATTTTCTATCTTATATAGAAATATAGTTATTATTTTACATCAATTCCAATGAAATGGAGACGTGTCTGATTCTGCAATTGACAGCACAATATCAGAAAAAATTACTGGGTGTTGATATAAACAATGTAAACAATTTTATTACAGTAAAGTCAGGATAAAAAGCATTTTTTAAAAGTACTTAGTAGATTAGTCTGCTTCTGCAATATTCTCTTTCTGTAACAACAAAAGATACAAACCCAGCACCAAATGTAACAGTTCTGTAAGTCAGTGTTTCCTCAGATATATCCACTGATAAACATTTTACTCTTATTAATGTATATCTTATTCAGTAAGATGCAAATAATAATCAAGAGAAACGTTCCCATGTTAAACCTAGATCCCCTCTGACAGTCTTAATGTGTTTTTAAAGTATTACATTTAGTTACCTACTGACAATATTCTTAATAGAAGATGGAAGCAGCAAGATATAAAATACTGAGTTCTAGTAGCAAGCGTATTGATTCTAGCAGATGCTGATGATAAATAAAACTAAAAGCAAAGTATAGATACATTTATTTTTAAGACTGAGCCCAGAGCAAAGATATTACTCAATATTATGCAAGAGTAAGACTAAATAGCACTTTAAATAAAGATTATGTGTTCACATTGTGTGAGTGGTAATTAAGGATATCAATAAAAAGCATAACCATTAGAGAACATCTTCTGCAGTTTTGTCATTTTCCTTCAACTAATGAAAACATAAGGGCACCACAGCTTTTCTGTTTCTTCCATTTGGGACTAACAGAATGATATAATTCTATATGTTTTCATGATTATTTGTGGATTGATTTCTCCATCTATAGAGGAGATATTTACATCCAAATAGTTGTATTCATCATGTCTAGATTCACACAACTGTAAAGGCATGGAATCAGTTAACAAAATTGATAGCAAACTAGCCTGGCAGTGAGTGTTTCAGGCGCACCCCCTTCAGCTCTGCAGATGAAAGGCCTCACATAGTGGCTTTTATTTTACTCTTAAATTAAATTGTTTCTCCAGAAGTGCAAATGGAGCATATAATTCCTAACCTAAATAAACAATAAAGTATGAACTTCTTTGAGCATTTCCATTTTTTATTAATCATGTCTGTTATAGTGGAAATATTTACAGTCTGTATATACACTATGTTGTTGCACAGGTAACAATTTGAGATGTTCTCTGGCAACATCCTGAAAACAAGTATGTAATACTGAAAACCATTATTTTTCCAGGAATTAGATCTATCAAAAAGTATCATTCATTCACAAGACTGTAAAACAAACAGCTGAGATCTTCATTTGTCTAGTAGCCTGAGCTTTTGAGGATCTCAGAGGGTATTAGTTACCAACACTCAAGGCAGATTACCTTCAAAACTTTTTTTAAAAACAAAGTAATGATTGGAAGAATGTTTACAAAAATCACAAATTTGCTATAATTTTTCTTTAAAATTAGAACATTTCTCCTGAAATTATGAAGCAAATATTTAATGTTCCTAAATCATAACTATAGTGGAAGAATAATTTGTCAGAGTGTGTTTTCCTGCGTTGCTTTTTTTCCCAATTATGTAAACTTGACACTTGAATACCTCAGTGCTCCCTTCACAGCTACTTTGTTGTGCTAAAAAATGTTACCTTGTCGTTAAGTAGGGGGAAGGTGAAAAGAAAAAAAAAGGGAGAGGTAGAATGAAAAGCGTTTAAAGCTTGAGACTGTCTTTGCTTACAGCTGAACAAAACTGGACAAAAATCTATGCATATATCACTTAATCCTTAGGGTCATAGAAGCAGTCAATGGAATAACTATGAGCACCAAGACATGTTATCTGGCAATAAGGCTCAAACCAATAAAAATCCAAGACTGTTTTGTAAACAGCCATGAAATTCGAGGTCAGAAATATTATGTATGCCAAAGTTGAGAAACTGGATGAACTGCTGGCAAGATAACTTGCTTTTGATTATTTAATAGACAGAACTTTCATTAAGAGGAACTTACATTTATACTGAGATGAAAATAATGGAGACCTGGACTATATTGCAGACACTTACGGACCTGCCTTTATGACTTCTCCTTGTGGCCACTGTTGAAGACAGGTGCCTGGAATAAACTAGTCTTTCGTTTGGCCCAGTTTGACTGGTTTTATGGTTTCCCATTTAGTCACTAGGATTTAAATATGCAGGCTTGAAGTTACCATCAAGTCTTTTGATACCATTCATCCTGTGTTTTCAATTTTGTAAGATTTCTGCTGGAAGTCTTTTAATTTTTTTTTTCATTTTTTATTGTATGTTTGATTATATGTTCTTCAGAACAGGAATCAATTCATATAATAAGACATAGATTACAACAAGAACCCTGTCCTTGTCAAATTCAGTGGGGGTTTTGGTATCCTCAGAAAATCAGAAATCTTACCACTTTTAAATTTAACTTCTAGTCTTAGGAGAGATAACATCAGTTCCTGCAAATATTTACCAAAAAAGGAAAAAAATAAAAGAAAAAAAAAGAGAACAAACATATAAATTTTTCATGTCTTCCTTGAAATGTATTGAAGAAATTAATTCCAAGGTAAATAACTACTGTTTTATATCTATGCATTCTTCATTAATACTGAAAATAATTATCTAAGATTTTTCTGGACCAGCATTCAAAACCAACAACCAAGAAAGAAAACGTAAATCCCAGGCACAGATCACTGTACACTCTTTTCCACAGGTTTTGCTTTACTTAAAAAAGACCAAAAAAAAGCATATGTCAAAATGAAAACAAATCAATTTAAAGAACAGTTCAGACTATTCAAGTTCTTTCTACCAAGTCAGCTAGGAGGAGAGAGGTTAGATCCTTCTCACCTGATATCCTAATTTGTGCCATACTCTCATTTTTCCAATTCACAAGCCGCATTCAGTATATATGCAGCATTATCATAAACCCCAAGATGTCAAAGCACCATCACATCCTGTCTCAGTATTTGATGCTGAGAGTTAAAAAAAAAAACAACAAAAAAACCCCAGAAAAATATCTTTTTTAACAAAAAAACAGTTAACAGGGTTTTTTTCTGAGAAAAGATTCACAACATCCCAAATGTCTCAATACAGAATTAAATGTAAGTGAAGTGCTCTTCATGGAATTAGTGCTTAAAAGTTTCCAACTTGATATTTGATTTTTATCTGTACTAATCTAAAAAGAAATCTGAATTATTCAATGTTTGCTTTAATAGGTTTCCTGAGAAACATACTAGGGAACAAAAAGGAAAAGCTTTTTCATTTGAGAGAATTTAAACTATACAGGGCCTTGTCAGTAACCTTGAAAAAATTTAGTCACACAAATAAAATGACTAATATTACTCTGAGGTCACATATATGAGCATAGGAAAGTGTTTTTACAGTTGTGTTCCTCAGCACCATATTAAAAAAGGTATTTTAATTTTGTCTTTGAAGAATTAGATGTTCAGACCTTGTCACAAACGCTGTATCAGTTGTGTGGTCTGCACATTTTTTAGTGTCATTCTATTATGCCAATGGGATCGTGAACTTAAGCAACTGCAATTGATTTCAGTGGAGTATGATATGCATACTGTATCTTCTCAGACTTGAGATAACTTTTAAGTGAGGTATAATTTAATTTTCAAATTACTGTCAAGAAAATACTTTTGGCACAATATTCAGTTTGTTTCTTACATAATATATTAAGTGCTAAATAGAAACAAAGAACAGAAGACCAGTAACACTTGCCAGTGTTTTCAACACTGCACACCATTCTTTCAAGGAAAGGGGAAATATGTGCTGCCAAAGGGGTTTGATGTTTTAAAATAATTTAAAAGCAACTCTTAAGCTCAAGGGCACTGTTTTATTCATCACTGACAAGAATAGCAAGTGGTGAGTCATGACTCTTTTTTGAAATTCATTCACTGACTTTACGTGCCTGTCTTTTCAGCTGCTGAACTTGCAATACCATCTGCTTTCAGCCTTCAGTAGCTCAAGTTGCCTCTAGCTGAGACCAAAGCCATGAATATTTAACACCTGCAAGCAGAAGCAGTAGTTCTCTCAAGACCGGCAGCTAAGATCAGTGGAAATTTCAAAACCTGGGTCTTCCTTCTCTGTCTCTAGACACAGTCAAGTACCTGTGTGACAAATTCACTACACACAGAAGTAGATTGCTGTCACTTCTCACATCTCAAGTCTGAGGGTAAAGCTCTGTGTTTGGTAGCACTCCTACCTTAAAATAGGCTTACCTTTTCTGCTTATTGTCTTTGCCCATATAACGCTTTGCAGAGCCTTAGTGGTTTAGTGTTAACTAAGCCGAAAAAAAAAAAAATGGGCAGAAAAGGCAGAAGAAAGAGGTGCTTCCACCCCATCAGTTTCCTCACCTCTGTCATAGAAAGGGACTATAGACAGCAGCACCATGGAGTTACCCAGCAGCCAGAGATCACAAGTGTGAAATGGCAATACTTAAACCAGTGCTCTTGCACCAAATCATTTAATTTGATACAGCATTCGGGTCTAGACTGACAGAAAAATCTGAAACAGACAGGCTAGAGAGACAAGGGAAAATTAAAACTACTTGAACAATTCCATTCTTTGACATTTTATGTAAAATTATGTGAGTGTGAGTAAAATAAAAAGCCAAAGGCCTGGACAAAGATAAAATATGATTGAACTCTCCCAGTAACCAGATGTCTAAAACTTGGGCTCTTTCCTCTTCCTACAGCACAGCAACTCTTGAAAAATTAAAAAAAAAAAAAAACAACAAAACAAAAACAAACCAGAAGAAATTCTAAGTTCAATTTCTGATCTCTTTTCAGTACTGCAAAAGAGAAATTTTACATTTGTAATTTTGATTTTTTTTTCAATTGCTTTCTATAGAGATGATAGATATTTTCAGGTATAAATTTGTACAAATTATTTCAATATATGTTCTAGAGTATGTTCCTTTACAAGATATTAACTGTGGAAAAAAAAGTAGGAAATAAATTTTGTGTAAAAGATTCTCTAATTCTTTAAAGCACATAATTCAATTTAGAACAAGCGTCATGCTAATGTATGGTGTGGAAATTCTGATGGAAGATGGAATAAGTTATGCAAACGACCTTTAGTGATATTTGGAACATACTTTGCAAATTGTAGTCCTCTTCTTGCTGCTGGTCACTGAGGTGCAGCCAAGTGTTTTCTCAACAGTTCTTAACAGCAGTAGTGAAGAAATAGTTTCTGAAACTGCTCAAGAAAGGCAAGAATTTGGGTAATATTTATGAAAAGGAAAATCAAAACCTTTTTAACCTGAACTGTAAGCCTCTCTTACTACAGCTGTACATCAGGGCTTATCAGGGTGCCCTGTGGTGGATTACCTAGCAACAACAGCAAGGAGATGTCCAAATAATGTTCCTCAGAAATATAAAGGCAATAAAAGCCATGTGCTTTAATGCTCAGAAAAATCTGATCATCTGGAATTTCAAGAGACTACTAAGGCTGATAATTATTTTATTGCACCCTGAAATTAAACAATTTGACCTCCAAGATAATTAATACAAAGTGGAGGAAAAAGATCATCCCTTCCCAGAAATTTTTAATTTATAACACTTGAAATTCAGTGAATTTTGCAAAGGCCCAAGATTATTGCCTTGGTAAGACTTGATCTAAGTGTTTCTCTAATTGCTAAATTTTCATATTTTTCATTTGTTTTTTCTAAATGTGATAAGAAATTATGTGATGGCTTAGGACCAATGCTAAAATATTGCTCATTTATTGCCACGATCTTTATTTTTGCTCTTAATGATAGTTGTTTTCTTTTAAATAATTTTTTAGTAACTGTTTAGAATTTTGCCAGTCTTTACCATCTATGTCTAAAACTTCAATGCTCCTTTGCTGGGTCTTTATGTTAGTTCTCTATTCTAGTTCTCTTTATGTTGGTTCTAGTAAATAAAATCATTCTTTAATCACTTTTACCACCCCTCTACCCCAACTTCTCCACAGATTCTGTAACAATCTGGAACTGAGAAAGTTTTCATTTCCTTGCTGATTGTCATAGGGTTTCAAATGCCACACGTCTGCTTTATCCTAATCTCTATGTGCTGGGCTTTTAGTAAAGGGGGTTACCAAGGCTAAATGGCATTTGTCAAAATAAGATTAAAATTCCTTAGCACTGATTAAAATAAATTACTTACAGTCTACCACATTACAGTGCAAAATGCCACTAAAGACAATTGCTGGGGAAAAGAAACCTAACATAGAATGTATTTTCTGCAGGTTTTTTGGGGTTGTGTTTGGGGTTTTTTTAATTTTGAAACCAAGCTTGTTCATCTATTTTATTTATTACAAGGAAATGTGGTTCCACCTAACACTTTTGCTGTCAAAATCCTGAGGCTCTGCTGTTATTTTCACAATACTTCTTCATCAGGGACAAAGAACTGTATGTCGTTTGTCCTTATCTGGTTTACTGAAACACTGCACTATTGTCTTTGAGGATACAAATTGGTCTGCTTGTCACTTTTGTCCATAAAATAAAAGAGGAAAATCCCTCTATTTAATTTACAGGTTCCTGACTTCACTTCAAGGATGTAATAGGTTCTTTACTGAGAAATTATTATGATACAAAATAAATCAGAACTATGATGTCAGAGTTGAATCTTTCAAGATTGTTTTTGGAGTAGATCTTATTGTGAAGGTAGAATTTTAGAGAGATATCTCAAGAGCACCCAAATCTGATTGCAGTTCTTTAATACTCAGCTCAGATTACTCCTTGCATTGCTATGTCCTTGTCAGAATCTTGTTTTCTGACAACAGTTCATGTTAATTCTAATGTCTGGGTTTTTTCAACTTCAGATACTTTTGACAGGTTTTTAACTAATAAAAAAATAATTCTTAAGTCAAGATGCATTTCCAAAGTGAGACTTTAAATCTTTTAACTTTTTTTATGACATCAGTAGCATCTTAGCATGTTTACTCGCAGGAAAAAAATGCTTTCTGACTCTATGGACCATCTGTATTCTCTGAGAGCTTGCAAGATCTTCAATGTCATACTAATGAAAGGAAATTTCAACACATCTGTGACACCAACAAAATCACCTGTAAGACATATATCACCAAGTGGTCTCCTAGCATTACTGTGCAGGTGTCAGTGAAATTATCCAGGTGGAGAATTTTACTCAGACTACAGCTGCCAAATCAGTCTTTAATTTTTTCCAAATTCCTTGCTTCTTTCCTATTTGATTTAGAAAAAGAAAGTGAGAAAATCTGCACAATTAGGTATGATCTAGCAGCAACAAATGAGATCCATTTTCAGATCACAATAAAAAGAGAAGAAACAGCTGTTTGCCATTTGTCTTCATTTTGTAAGACTCATTTTCTTCTGTTGCAGCCTCATCTAGAGTCTGTCTGCATACATCAAAGTATGGTGCATCTGCACACAGTTTACTCCTTGGATATATCTTGTGTACGCAACATATGCAGAGAGCAGATAATATATATCCAATACACTTACCAGCCTAAAAGAAACAGCAAGTTGAATGTTGTCATTACACATTACTTCAATTATCCAGTTTAAGGTGCAAAATGTTGCCCTTCTTGCAAAGTCTGACCACAGTAAAGGTTGCAATGTTAATGTCTGAATGGTCCTTTTTGGTAGTTATCTCACCTTAATGGAATACTAAATATTTTTTTGAGGCAAGACATAGACAAAGTACATCAGTAGAAATATCTATCATCAGTCTAAGGGGTTTTTTCCATCACAGGTACCATACCAATTATGGATATTTTTGCTGCTTGTAAAATTACAGTGTGACTTTCAACAGAGTACACTTTTTTCACCTTCCTATTTCTAAACAATTTATAATTAAGTAATGCTCTGTTTATTTTTTCCTGACAAAGATACGAGAAGGTAATTGGGAAAATAGAATATGAGAAAAAGTTAAACAGAATACTTTGTGTTTCATATGAGATGCCTAACTCACTGGCTTAAAAATTTACTAACAACACATGCATATATTCTAACACTATAGGCTCCCTATCTACATTTTCAAAAATCATAATCCATCACAAAGTGCATACCTGTAGTTTAGGACAACTACTAATTTAAAACACATTTTCTTTGAATATATTGTGTTCTTTTCAGCTTACAGACTATGAAAATCACCAAATACTATCTGCTAAAAGATCAGTGCAAAGGCTGTCTGTATAAGGCTGTGTTTATAAGGAATATTGTATATTTTGTGAGCAAATTATTAATCTAACCCTTAGATAAATTTGCTAAAATGAAGTATACACATAAAGATTACACATAAAAGAATCATAACTGACTCATTTAGCTGCCATTAATTATTCTCTATGTTTTTGTGTGTGTTCATGGTTCTTCAAATGCCTTTTGTTATCCCTTCCCCACTACAGTGTAAACACAGTGTAAACACCTCAGAATAAAGAACTACTTAGAGACTTTGAATCTTTAAGCAGCAAGGTATTTGTTTGTTGCAACGTTGGGAGCTAGGCAGTACACACTGCACAAACTCACTGGGCCCAAAAGGCAAAACAAACCATTTATACACTTCAGGTACACAATTTCATCATCTAACATATATATTCATAACTAGGTGAAGCTTTGCTGGAGCTTTAGAGAATCTTCTTTTGGCTCAATTTTTAGGTGGTCTTCTCCCTTTTCCTTCATCCCTGGTGGTCATTATGATACTCTTTATCAGCTTGACCTCTTCAACATTCATTGTTAAGTGACCCAGACTCTTCAAGTGTACAAAGTCCTGGCCCTGGGCCTCCCATATCTAATTTAAACATCTAGTTTACCTGTTTTATTGCCTAGTGGTCTATTGTATATATACTCCATAGCATTCTTTCTATAATTCAGAAGACTTTGGTCCAGTAAGCAGGACAGAACAAGACATTAACCAGTGTTTCTACAATGTTCTAGGAAAAACAAGCAGAGCAAACATTATGCAATTCCTTCCCCTAGCTCAGCAGGAGCAGGGTGCTGACTTAACTCGTTTTGTGCCTTTTTCTGTGATCAGTATTTTGGTTTATAATTTATTGTAAATCAAAAAAAGGACCATGAAAAATGGTGATACGTGGCTCTAAAACAGATAAAACTCATCACTTCTATCATTTCATTTCCTTGTAACCACTTCATCATCTATGTGTCATTATTATTTGCATTGTAGCAAGAAGCAAAATGCTAACATTAGTTTATATGCCAGATGTTAAAAGAGTAAAGTAAGTGCTGTTGCAGTAACAAGAGTTACCCTCAAAAAGCAAATGGTTAAGTAGAGAGCTATAATGAGCCTGTCCAGCATTCCACCAGAGTAGCAGAGTGTTTTAAAAAACTTGAGTACAAGTAAAACATGCCATATGCAGACATAAAGAAGAGACATCTGACAATGAGACCACGTTGTTATTAAGCTGCAAGTTTAATACAGATATTTACAATATTTTCTCTTAAATTGTGTGTCTAACCTATAAAAGTTGTTACCACAGTATAAATTTGATTTAAAGGGACAGCTTTTATTGTTATTTTCATTTTATTTTTATCTTAATTTATTGCTTGCCATTACGTTTTTCATAATTCTGTATTTGCCACTAACCACAATGCACTCATTTAACAACACAAGTTGGTTTACATCTGCAGTAACAAGGTTGCTTGGTGCTTATGCCTGCCTGCAGGAATCAGCCTGTTCCAACTGCAAAAGCAGATTCATCAGTTTGTGAACATCATCAAGAGTGAGAGACAGACACATTTCTGAGGATCACATCTGCTCATTTTCTAGCACTCTTCTTTGTAGGCAATTTATTACATTACTCAGTGGAAGATCCTTTATTTTTCCTCTGTTTTGTGGAACATCCAATTTTCTCAAATTGGATTCATCAGCCAGATTAAAATTCTCTGCACATCTGTCCTTTGATGTCTCTTTGAGGAGTTTTGTTTAGCACTAAGGTTTAATTGTAAAATTTAAAAAAAATTAATAATAAGCCATTTTGCATAGCTGTGACCAGAAAAGTCACAGGGTATACTTGGGCATTACAGCATGATTGTTTGGGTATTAATATATTTGTATTAACACTGAAGTATTTGTATGACTAGTTACTAACAAGACAGGATTATTTGTAATTTAACCATGACATGGTATGTTTGAAAGTAATTCTATATAACAGAAATTATTTGCACCTTTCTGGTGCAAAAGAGTACATGAATATCATCTGCTATAAGCAAAGGCCAGGGATGTTAAAAGACACCTGTTATTTGCATTGGCAACAATGGGGGTACCAGAAAAGATAAAGACCGACAATGGCCCCGCTTACATGTCCTCCACAGTTAAAGATTTTTTAAATATGTGGGGAATTCAACATGTCATCAGTATTCCCCACTTACCAACTGGACAAGCCATTGTTGACAGGGCTCATCAGACATTAAAAAACATGTTAGAAAAACAAAAGTGGGGGAGCCCAGGCCTCACCCCGCAGGAGCAACTCAGCAAAGCCCTCTACATCATAAATTTCTTAAATCGATTAGATGATGAGAATTTAATGCCGGTAGAAAGACATTTCAACACCAAAAAAGACCTGCCTAATTTGGACACAAAAGTTATGTGCAGAAATCTTGAATCTGGTCAGTGGGAAGGTCCCTTCCCCATTATTACATGGGGAAGGGGTTATGCTTGTGTTTCTGCAGGGACTGGACCGAAATGGGTTCTGGCAAAAACAGTAAGGCCATGCAGAGAGTGATCCTCCTCATCACCCTCTGTTCCATCATGTACGGTCTCAACCAAAGAACCAGAAGAGGACCCCGAAACCAAACTGAATTAGAAGAAAACTTCTGGAAGAAAAAGGTGAAAAAATTTTTAAATCAAAAACCCTGGTTAAAACATGAAATCATCACTCCAACACCCAAAAAGAGCTAAAACTAGACGATTGGCTGAACCATCTACAAAAACCAATACTTTAGAAATGAAAATTCTGATTGGCGATACAGTTGGCAAGACGCAATATTCAGCCTCATGGGCAGGAGCTTCCCACAGTAACATGTGGGTGGCCCTAGCCAACATGATTGGAAATGACTCTCCGTGTCTCTCGGTGACAGACCCGAGAGATCCTTTCCAGTCATGTCTGGCAGGAGTTCCATGGCAGAGGCAAGATTGGATTACTTTCATAAACAATTACTCTCCATGGTGCTCCACCTCAGGTTTTGAGAATGAGCTGTTCACAAATTGTTACTTGTGGGATCGCTTCTCCCCTCATAAACCTCGGAATCCTCCCAAAAAGCCATTATCTTTTATTTTTAAGGATATCCCTCCTGAAGGGATAGGGATCCTAGGATCCCTACCTGCCCCCTATTGTTTCTATTTTGAGTTTTTGGATAGTGTTCCTTTAAAGTCACGTTTCCCTGTCTCACCTGATCCCCATTTGGCATTCTCAAACTTTTCTCGTTGGTGCAATCAACCAATTGACTCCCTAACCCAATTAGTTTCCCCTTCCAAACCAGTTGTACTTCCCCCTAAATCCTTCCTGATATGTGGCAAGCAAGTTTGGAAGGCAATACCAGCAGGAGCAGTGGGAGGACCATGTACCATCAGTCAGTTGACCCTGTTCTCTGACCAGTCAGTATTAGCCAACCTAACCCTATTACCATCGGGTAAAAGATTCAAGAGAGATGCTAACAATAACTACCTACCTTTCCTACCATTATGTGATTCTGCCATACACTTCTCGACAGCCCAGGAAAACATGCGGGGCTCCCTTCTTTTGCCAGCATTAGGAGCCTCGCATGCCCTCAGCCTATTAAACAGGCTGGGGTGCTGGCTGTCCAAAGAAATCAATGCCACCACATATTCCCTGGAAGGGCTACTAATGGACACAAAAACCTTAGAGAAGGCAACTCTGCAGAATGCAGCTGCCATTGACTTTTTACTTCTGGTCAATGGTCATGGGTGTGAGGGGTTCGAAGGCATGTGCTGTATGAACTTCTCTACCCAGTCCCAGTCATTCTAGGATAAATGACCTCAAAAATATGATTAAAGACTTACAAGTTAAAACACATAATTCACCATCTGGCATATTCAACTGGTTCCCCGAATTAAACATCTCCCTCGGGTTGAAGCGCTTTCTTATGATTCTGATTATGGGGATTTTCGTTCTTTTATTAATTCTGTTGTCTCTCTCCTGTCTTTTTAGTTGCTTTAAACATTTCTTATTTAAGTCCGTTTCATCTTTGATTTAAACAAAGATGGGGGAAATGTGGGGAAACCATCAAGTGATTTCACAAAGTGGAAACGACAGAACACGGAATTGACATCAGGAATCGAAGAAAACGAATCAAAAGAAAAATCTTACTGAGACTGGGCGCAATCCATGTGAAGCGGACCCTTGGTTGTTGTTCAAAAGTTTTGATATGTTCTGGTTAGGTAGCTAGTAAATCGATGTATTAGAATAGTCAATATTCCATTTGTACTTTATTTCTATTGTTAAAGTGTTATGATTGGTTGTTGTATCCCTGTCCCCTCATTGGCTAGCCTGTGGTGCATTGCATCACTACCCTATAAGGCTAGCCACTCCCTGGCTTTTCCTTATATGTTGCAGTCCCCTCCCTTCCCTTCCCTATGTGTCGCGTTCCACCCTAACTCCGCCCGTGTCTCCTCCCTAGTTCCAGAACCCTCCATCCCGACCCTATATAAGTCCCACGCGCCCCTCAATAAATGGCCATTCCTGCTTCACCCTCATATTGGAGTGGCTCATCATTTCTGCCCCTATTGGAACATGACAAGGATTTATAACTTTGCTTTGTCATTGTCCAGGGGATTTGAGTATGGTAAACATGGCTCCCAGAACAGCACCATAAGTCCACCAGTTATTTAGTGAGTGCTTGAGATTGCAATCTGCTATAGGAAAATGAGAGTATTCCAGTTTTTATGACCAGAAACTACCATGATCATTCATCAATCATATGAGTATGAAAGTGTTTGGAGACACAAATCAATTTATTTTTACTTAGGAATAAGAGGTATCTTTATATTTTTATATTTTCTTTTTTTTTTGCATTTGATTTATCATTCTTTGGAAAAGTATCTGCCACATTTAATCCTGATCAACCATGCTTCTGCTTCAAGATCTTTCATTTTTAACATTTACTTCCAAAATGTTGTGACTGTCTCTCCATTGCATCATCTAGAAAAATTTAATAAAACTATAATTGTAATTCAGACATCAGATTTTCCAAAGGAATTATATCTATACTTGAAATTTTCCCAATCACAATTCAAATAAGACTCATTCATTCCTAAAAACAATTTTTCCATCATATCACATCTCCAGGCCAGATTTCTTTTTCCATTATCATTTTCAAAAACTTCATGTGCCTTATTTCATAATTACTCTTTCCATTTATTTGTTAAGCCTCCTGTCTTGTCAAATAAGAGTTTAAGGGAACTCATTTTTGACAATATATCTGTGGATTTTTTTTTTAAGACTTTCCAAACATCAAAAAGTTACCTCTTCAGTTATTTGTATCAGAGTATTTTCAGTTATTGTTTCTGAGCTGCTAGATTCTGAATAAGCCTCATTCTTAGTTCAGTAACCTAACAGGAATTTCATCACAGGCCGCCAATGAAGAGCCTTTGACTTCGAGTTCTGGAGCCTAAAATTCCTTATTCTAAAGAGTAACACCCTTTTCTTTATTGTTATTCTTGTTAATGATATTCCTAATATTTGCCATCTTTGTAAAATAATTCAAAGAAAGATATTGTCTACTTTTGTGTGTTTGAAAGCAAGAATTTGCTTTTCTTCACTTGTTGTCACTTAAATTTACCCTGACTTCCTTTTTCCTCTTCTTTCAGCAGTTTTTCATTGCTTTTTCTATCTCTTCATAACAAAAAGTCTTTACATCTTAGCTTCTTGCTTTTACACAAGTATATATGTATCATTCTTTAAACTCATTTATGGAGCTATGTTTTTGCCTTGTTTCTTTTTTTGAAAATCAGTTTCATAAAGATGTCCTGAGGTATTGACATCATTATGTCTCATTAAGTTTCCAATGCACCTTTAAAAAACCAAAATTTATGTTGGGTATTTTGCTTATTTTTCTGCAGCATATTGTTCTCCAAACTACTCTATACTTTGGTTTTATTTTTCATGAGATCCTACTCATCAGATCATTATTTTTAAATATTTAATCCCTATAAATCATTAATTGTTATTCTACAGCTCTCATAGCTTGTTTTCCTGGTGAAAACAGGAGGATTGACTGTTCAACACTGCTCATACCTTCCATTTTTAGATTTTCTGACGTTTATTTTTCCTTCTCTAGCATAGATTCTCTTCAAGACATTTTCTCCTTCTGAAAGAATTCATGCTTCATACATTTCAAAATTTTAATGTACTGTCTACTTAATTTTTTTCCCAGCAAATATTTGTGGAACTAAAGCAACTTCTGTTACTTCAAAGTCATGATTATCTATATTTTTCTAAAAAACATAAAACCCCTTAATTTCATTATCAGTACCAAACCATGACCATGATATTATTCCTACTATTTTCTTCTTTTACTGAAGAAAATCCAGAAACCTGCGTCTCACCTTTCCCCAAACACACAGAGGAAAAACAAAGTACCTGGAAGCTAAACTAAATAACAGCATCCTTATTTTGAATGTATTAACACACTTGCCCAAATGAAATTTATCATAAAACTCAATAACAAGCATAACTTGACCCAAAAGTTCTGAAGTTATGATCTAAATTTATAGCACTTACCAAAATAGTGTGGTCAGCAGACTCCTTCACACAACATAACAATACCAAGGCCATGAAAGCATAAAGGCCCAGAACTACAAAGCGTTTTTCTGCTAGGTATTGTCATCAAAAAACAGTTTAACAGAAAATCAATGTAACCTTTACAACAAATATGAATAAATGTGCTTAACATATTTGTTTTGAAAAGGAAATCTTGCCACTGTCTAGACTTCATCCATTACAGGAAAATTTGCTTGAAATCACTATCATCATGAAAAAATATTTTCAAGTCAATATGCACTAGCAGAAGTACAAGTCTATCATTGCAAAATCATTTTTAATCCAGAACATTTTCATCTGGTTTACAACATAATTCCAGAAACAGTGGGAGCACAATGGAATGGAAAAAGCAGCAAATAGATCCAAATCTTTTAAATGCACCCTTATGGAGTGTATTTGGTTTGCATGACAAGATTTTGGCCACAGAGGTAGGATGCAGGGGTGTCTTCTGTGAGAAGACACACGCAGATGTGTGGGACAGAACTAGCTGCAAGCGGCTCCAAGGCTCTTTCCCTGGCCAAAATTGAGCTCTCCAGCAGCATTGCGAAAACATAGTTAGTAGAGTAAAAACTGCTGCAACACAGGTGGGAGACAGGAGTGAGAATATATGAGAGCAACAGCCCTGTGAACATGAAAATCAGTGAAGAAGGAAGGGAAGGAGGTGCTCCAAGCACCACAGAGACAGGGAGGCAGGCTGTGCCCCTGCAGACTGTGAGGGTCCGTGTGGGAGCACATCTCTACCTGCAGTCCCTGGGAGGAATCTATGTTGCAGCAGATGGGTGTGCCCTGATGGAAGCTGCCTGGGCCTATGGAGAGCCCACACTAGAGCAGGCTCCTGGCAGGAGTTGTGAGCGATGAGTGGACTGGGCCATTTCTGAAAAACTTGTTCCCTGAAAGGAACCTATGCTGGAGAAGTTCTTGAGGAAATACACCCTGTGTAAAGGCCACAGGCTTATGAAGTTCTTGAAGCACTGTATGCAGCAGGAGGAACTCCATTTTGGAGCACAGTAAGAGTGTGAGTAGGTAGTAGCAGCAGAGACAAAGTATTATAAATTAACTCATTCCCTGTTCACCCACATGATTGAAGGAGAGGAGGTAAAAGATCTGGGAGTAAAGTTGAGCCTGGAAAAAATGCAGACTTGTGGGGAAGGTTGTTTTATTTTTGTTTTATTTCTGATTCTTCTACTCTATTAAAATCAATTGGCAGTGAATTAAATTAATTTCTGCAAGGTGAAGTTGTTTACACATGGCAGTAATTGATAAGCAATCTTCCTGTCCTTATTTCAAGCCATGAGCTTTTCATCGTATTATCTACCTGTCCTGTTAATGCAGGAGGAGTGATAAAGTGATTTGGTGGGCACCTGATGGCCCATCAAGTTCAACCCAACAAACTGAGTTAAATCCTTTAGAAGTCAGAATACGGCTTTCCTCAGCCGGTATTGTCAAGGTAGAATTGTCAGGTAGGATTGTCAGGACAGTATTGTCAGGTTATAGCTTTAAATAACCTTTTACTTTTGAGGCATGGGTGTCAGAAATCAGAAAAACCAGGACCTTTCTCTCTGATCCCTACCATGGATCCCTTCCTAGTCCCTTGACTAGGTTAAAACTCCATGTGAAGGAGACAGAGTAATGAGCTCTGAGTGGGAACAACTTAATTGGCATTAAAATGTTCTTGAGAGAACTTCCTGTTCCTATGTAGCTGGTATTTAGGGTTCACTGCAAATAAGTTAATACATCACAATCTCACACAAGGCTGTAAGTACCACTATGATAATTACTATTATCATTGGTAAGTATTGGCTGTATAACACTAAAATAATGGTTGTCTGTTCTAGTTACAGCGTCTGGGACAAGTTTATCACTGTGTGGGTGTAACCAAAACTGTGCATTCTACACCCTCTGTCTCATTTCTGATGAACTGTTAATAATGGATTGTTTGCAGCAGCTGCCCAGGGCACACCTGACACCTCAGGCTANCACCCGAACCTGAGTATATATAATCTTCTGGTTTTGGGAATTCGAATACAATTCTGACAATTCGGAATTGTTGGATCCAGAGGAGGACCAGACCCTCAACAGGAGTGTGACTGCCACTCTCAACAAGACTGCAATCATTACTTGGACAGAACTGTGACCATCATTCTCACCAAGGTTTTTCTCTCCTTTTACTTTGCACTCAGGGGGACCATGTGGTGCTCAGCACACGGCTGATGAACACTGTTCTTTTTGTGCCCAGGGTGCTGGGTTATACATACGGTTTTTGTGGGTTAAAACCAATTTTTCTCTGTATCTATCCTTGTATTTATTTTAATCTTTTGAAGTAAATTGTAACTCTGACTTGTAATCTCTCTTGAGTCAGGTTCATTTCTCCCCCTACTTTACCTTTAAACCAGTGCACCGTTATATAAAAATGAAATGTTACAACACAAAAATTACATTTATCACATTCCAAAATGCTGCAGTCTACTAGCAAGCCAACAGTTCAGAACAATAAAAGGGTCTGAGTCTCAAGCAATGTAGTAGGAACAATGAAATAACCTGTGGGATTGTTACAAGGGGAAAGGTTTATATTGCATATAATTTTTGTTTTATTGTAAATAAAAGCAATTTTTATCCACATGTATTGTTAAATAGTCCTCTTCAGAGTAATTTAGCCTACATCATCCTGATTCAAGCCTGCAGAATAGATAGAAGAAAGAAATATTACCGACAAAAGGCATAACGTTCAAATAATATTGACATTAGAAAAAGTTAACTGAATCTCTGGCTGCTGAAAAACCTAGGCAATAATGCAGAACACAAGGTGTTCTGTAATTTCAAAGAATAAACATGGGTGGGAAAAGAAGCATCTAATTAGCACCACCATGACAAACTGGCATTGCTGAGGGAAACACAAATGAAAACATGTCAAAAAAAGTGCCCAAAGCATCCTTATCAAGCTGCAAAGATTACAAAAGAATATGATTATTCAGAATACCAAAGGTCAGTGAAAATCAGGGAGGATCAGAATTTATTTGCTTGTATATTAAAAAACATCTAGTGCTATGCAAGGAAATCAATAGAAATTACTCTGATTAAAGGGGCTTCACGGCTGCAGTGTGAAGCCCAGTTCTTAGTATTTAAAGGGTGAAAATTATCAGACTCAGGTTTTTATTTTTGTTCTTCTCTGTTCAGAAATATTTCAGCAACACAGCAGCACAGGGAAATCTTAAATTAGGCAGAAATGATCAACTACACCATAACTCAAATTAAATTCATGGTTACTTGTTGTCTTTTCAAAGAGAAGTCTGACGTTAGCAGCTCTCACAGCTGTCTCGTACTGATACCACTAATGCTCACTGGAGCCAGAGTGTACTGTAAGTTGCATTCACACTATCAACTGGAGTTGAAATGTTCAAGGCAGGCTTCCTTGAAGGAATGACAGTATGGATTTGAGCTGCAGAACCAGGTCACCATTTCTGTGAATGTATTTAAGGTTAAATGAAATAAACTGTTAGTGTCATATTAAATCCTGATACACACAATCCAATTTTCAGTGGCAATTTTGATTTCAGGTTCTCCCTAGACATCTTAATTCTGTCCTCTGCAGTGTGTATATTTTCTATAGGATGAGCACACAGTGTCAGGCACTGATTTTAGGCAAATATGTCAAAAATAGGATTTTTTTGAGACTGTGCTTGATAAACTCTAGCCTAACAAAATGTATTAGTAAAAGTAACCATATCAACCCCAGATTTCCCATCTATTCAAATGTTTTGCTGTAACAGAAACTGTATTGAAGTGGAAATACTTCAACATGAAGGAAAACAGATTATTGTGTAATTTGTGAAGACAATATCAGCCTCAACCACTTATGCATGAAAGTGCAGTACACATGCTGAATATTTTGACTGATGTGTATAAGTATAGGAGTAGATTTATAAATTTTTAGGCTAGCAAAATGACTTACATAAAGGTCCTAAACTTACATAGTTTAGGCTGTACCTTTACTTTGTAACCATGATCTTCCATTTATATTTTTTTGTACACACTTACTCATATTTGTATATATCATAACATTTGAAAGCCTACCATATTAGCTAGAAATTTCATAATGGATTAAAAAATTTAATTTCTATTATTAGGGGATCATTACAGAGTCAAGCTTGTTAGACTGTGGTCTCCTTAAACATGCCAGTAAGCATCTCAAAAATATATTAAGTGAGATTAATGCAATAGGAGCACTTATTATTGAGTTCATTATTGGTGCTAGAGTTTAGCTGAAAACAAAATAATACTACATTGTAAGCTGAATGCCAATTACACGAGGTTAATATATCACTGTGAGACAAATATCTTCTGAGTACTAAGACAAATGTGACCATACATGAACCAATACATGGTTCATTTTAAATTTTAAAACATATTTGATTAATTTGATACACTTTTCTTCTGTGGCACCAGTTTATCAGATGAATTATGGAGAAAAAAATAGTAAGATATAGCCAGAGTTGAATACGTATTCACTCTCTATGAATTTTTGTGTCAATTGACGCCCAAGGGTCTCTTTGATTTTTGATATTTTAATTTTATAGATGTTAGAAATTACTGTAGATCTAATGTACTAGTAATATAACTTCAGTAGCTGAATGTTTATACATACTGACCCCATCCCATATCAATCCGTTAGAATTCCTTTAGCTGTTTAGTCTTTATTTCAAGGTAGAATTGCAGAAAAGCACCATGAAGCCTGTACAACAAGATGAAGGCAGGGACAGAAGGACATCCAAATCTGAGGCTTTGGAAGGCCTCCAAGGACCTGACTTGCTGTGAGGATGACAACGAAGATGAAGAGAGGGTCCTGAGACCCCAGACTCAATTCCTGATAAGGCATGCTGAGGGCAGAACGGGGCAGGACTGGGGGAAATAACAGAATGAGATTGGATGGACACTATTATAAAATCTGGTAATTTAGTTGTAAGGGGGGATTCCCGTGTGAATATGTTCCTGGAGCCGGTGTTGGCTCATTAAAGCTCCTGCTCACTTATCTTATCTCCTACTGAAGTTGCCTGAGTTTTTATTCCTTGCTCCTTTAAGGCAACACAATCATGTATATACTCTTAGGATTTTTTATCAGCTATTTATTTTTTATAAGATTTATGATTAGCTAAGTGTTGATTAGTGTTTTCACAGCTTTGTGTTGATATGTTGAAATTTGTTTGTAAATCTACATCTGTAAACTCTTATTTCACTGATAATCTGCTGGCAAAATATAGAAATTTTCTTCTAGACTATATCACCATTAATTCTGACAAAGAAAATAGAGGAGCCACTCATCTGGAAACCGTGAATATTTCTGAATGTAACATCATGTACTTTCTCCAGCTGTTAAGAATTATAAGAGTACTATATTTCTTCCATATGCAACACTTTTTTTCATGTTTATGTGTTCAGTTATAGAAGTAAATCCATTTCAGTCACACATGTCTAATATTATTCCATGGAAAAGGCTGAATGAACAGAGGTTTTTACTTGTTTATTTAAATACACTTAACAAAGAAAAAAATAAAACATGAATGTGTGAATTAAATTTTAATAGGGTGAATTCCTTAAAAAAGTCTACATCTACAGAGTTGCACTAAACTGAATGCTTCCTATACATGTCTTGGCTTTGAAAGCAGTCACTTTTAATAAATATTAAGCAAACTCCCCATACACTAATAAAATGCTTCAATACATAAAGCTGTTTCTTAAATGTAAGTTTGATGCAAAGTCATTTGTTTATCTGTGCAGACAGATTCAGCTGCTAAATTTCTCACACTCAGCATACTGGGTATATTTATCAAATTAGAAAAGGACATCTGCTATTCTTGAGACTAAGATAATAATAGTGGAGGCCACAATACAGAATATGGGAATGTAGTTTAAAGGTTACCTTCCATTTCATTACTACGAAACATCTATAAAAATCAAGGGAGTAAGACAGAGAAGAAAATACACAAATATTTATGTTCTTGAGTGTCGGAGAACTCTGTCTCAAAGGCTACGAGAACAACCACGATGAACAGTTTATCAATACCACAAATGGACAATTACCTCAGAACTCACAAATTCATGTTTTATCCCTTTGAATTTGTATGCTGTATTGTGATTGGTGGTGGTTACCCGGTTACCGGTTTCCCATTGGCTGTATATTCCCTATTTCCCATTGGCTGGCTGGTGATGCAATCCCAGCAGCATCATGTGAGGCTGGCCACGCCCCATCTGTATTCCCCTCCTTCCCTATAAGCCCTTCCCCTCTTGCCGCAATCCGCCCCCAAACTCCTCCCACTTTCCAAGCTCCTCCCTGACCCTACATAAGTCCCATGCTCCCATGAATAAAGAGTTCTAGCCCTCATCCCACCATCGGCCGGGACCGTCTCCTTTCTTCCTTCCCCCCGGCACGCGGCACTTGAGGGGTTAAAATTTTATGCAGTGATATTGGTTATAACACAGGCAATGCCATGATGTAAATAATTCAAAGATTACATACTTCATATGTTATTCCCCATTTGCATATATTCTATTAATTCAGTGAAGGCATTATTGAGAAATGCATCCAGGAAAGAAGGAGATTGTGTCCTGGACTAGGAACTTTTGTACTGTTATCTGGACTGTTCTGAGATACAAGGATGATCAGCCAGGTAGAGATGACAAAGAATCTCACCTGTATTAAAAAAGACCAAGAGAGAGAGACATGAATGAATGATTTAACCTCAAAACCAAGTTAGCACAAAGAGTCAGATTTTCAAAACAAGTAGCTTACATTCATGCCTTCCATCAGTTGGTGGTGGTGGTAGGATCCCTGGCAAGCCAGCTGGAGGAGTTGGGAGGAGTGATGCAGCTGAGGCCTTTCTCCTGTCATGCCATTCAAGTTTTGGTGGGAAGAACTTGATGCAGCGGGAGATGCTTGGGGATTCCAGAAAGAGATGGCTACCTCCTGATCTGCATGCTGCAGTATGCTTTTTAAAAAGACTTTAAAGTATTTTTCCACAGTTATTACTGTGAAGTAACACAAACAGAACCAAAAGCGTATGCCAAAAATTGAAATCTGAAATATATACCACAATCACAAGACATGAACAGCAAATTTTAAGCTTGATTGGTGAAAGTAAGAAAGATCTCTCAACAGCCTTTCAATTATTACACATAAAAATGCAAAAGCAGTATAAGTGAATGTCATCTTTTATTAGATAATGTATGATACAGAAATCCTAATTACACAGATTAAATCCCACTACTTCATTTTGTTTGTTTTCATTTTTATTCAAACTGATAGTTTGAGACTTTATCATAGTCTCAGTCAGCCCTTGAAGTCTCTTCTCTCTATTGTAAATTATTTCTTCTCAATTTAGAGGTAAAATTGACCTGATATGGGGTCAAAACCACATCCTGACTTCAGAATCCTAACTCTCCTGTCCTGGGAGACTTGCTTTCTTGACACAAACATTGCACATTAATATATAGTGGGACATTACTTTCAGCAGGCTTATTTCACCCCATTTGTTTTTCCCCCTCATCCTTCATCTCCTGTGTTTTTTATTTCTGTTGCTTTCTAAAAAGATGGGCATTGAAAATTTCTGTGTGTTCCTGAAGTCTGAGAAAGGTAAATTCCCAGAAAAGTGTTTAAACTCCTTAATCTAACAGACCACAAACTGACTGTTTCCATTATCCAAAATTGCTGCCTCTTCCAAAAATGAATACCTCTTGCTTCCCTAACAATTTTCTTCCCTCTCTGTTTGCACGGTATATGCAACCATATTCCAGTCATAGCCTAGGTAACTAACTAGAGGCATCACAGCTGTAACATCTCCACTCTTAGAAGCACTATGAGCAATCTGTACTATTTCAGCTGTTTCAGTTCTGTCAGTGCAGCTGTAACTATGTCAGGTGCTCTGAGTACTTCCCACACATGTGAGGGAGATGAATAGATGAAACTTCACAAGGAAGCAATTTAGTAAAAGCACTTCCCTTTCGCTTGCCAGCACAGGTTGCTCAGGAACTAAAAAAGACTGGTATATTAGTCAGTATGACAGCAATTTACCCGGCAACAAAAACACACTTAAAATTTAAGTATTTAATTGCTTTACATTTATTTCTCAGCTAGGGTGTTTTACAGACATTTAACTGGACGTTCAAAACTAAATCTATGTGATGACAATGAAGTTCCTCCTGCTTTCAAAGTAGTAGAATATAGGTAAAATGGATTCAGTCAGAATGTAGCTGTTCTTTGCGACTAATTGACTTCTTTGTTGTTCTAGAAAGCAAAGATACTGTTAAATCTTGCCAGTAGTGAGAAAATATATGGGAGTTTGCACTTAGACTGCATTTCCTTAAGTTCAATCAACATCTTCTTTGTAGCACAAATGAAAACACCAGCAACATGAAACAGGTTTTTTTCAACTACAGAAACCTGTTATTTTAATAATGTATGATGGCCAGAAAAGGCAAATGAACCAAAAGGAATACCCGTTTCAACTTCTCTTTTCATTCTTTTACCATCAGAGCTAAAACTTTCTGTAAGTTTTTAAAATAAATCTCAGCAAGGTCTCCCATGTTTCTGCCTAAGGAAAAGAACCTATTTAGCTTTCACCTAACAGTAAACTCTGTCTCAAAGTGCTTGTACATTACAAGAAGTATCATAATCTTTACTGGGAAAACAAAAGAGGTGTTTTTGTTTACATTCCTTCAAGCTAGTCACAGATCAGGAACAAATATTTTACCTCCCATTATAAGGTTTTATCCATTCAAAATCATAACGTTCAGAGAATGACAAATCTCACTATTCCTCACATTTTCTACAGTTGTACTTTCTCTGCAGTGAAATAAAAATGACTGGTATTCTGCAGTTGCTCCTTGGGCGCTTAAACCTGCTTAGTCTAATCATACCTCACACTGTGAATTGATCTGGTTAAAGTCTATGGTTTGGTCTTTCTTGTAACCATTGAACAATATATAATCAGTTTAACTGTATGTCACAATAGGGAACTCTCTTAGAACAGATAACATCAATCTTCTCTGAAATGCATATAATTTCCAACTGCTTCCAGTCTGTTTATTGCTTTGTGTTAAAGCCAGCATTGTGTTTAATGTTTGATTCCTGTGAGAACAATTCTGGGAGCAAAAGACTCTCTGTAGAGAGAAGCTTTTTGTTCAAATGCCTAAGACTAGACAAAGTGCACATGTATGACTTGGCTCCAAGAAGTTTGAAATATGTATATGTGTGTATATACATAAAAATACTTAATTATTTTGTAACCAAGGACACAATGCTTGTTGATTACAAAACTACTTTTGTACCTAAGCAGTGACTAGACCCTGCTACACCAAAATAGTCCAGAAAATTCTCAACACGGTCTGTAATATTTCATGGGATTACAGCTCTGCTTATAGTCCTGACACTGTAGAAAGTTTCTGAGCACAAAAAGATAAAAGTAGTTTTTCTTTGGAGTTTCTGCTTTCTTTTCAAAATCTACCAAAAATCTCTAAATCACAAGCTCATAACATCTTTTCTAAGGTTGATGAAAATAGGTGACATAAGTCACTGATGTTAATATAGAATGAGGAAAGATATTCTCACACCCAAGTGAAATTACAGAATGTACATGTATATTTTGGCAAACAGACAATCTGCTAGAGAGATCTGTTTCTGGGTTTTGATGGTTACAACCCAACCGAGGCCATCTACCACAAGGACCAGAACTGATGGTAGGAAATACAGCTTGAAGGCAGGTCATATGGCAAACTTTTTGGCAGAAGAGAAACTGTCAGGTAAAACCTACCAAGCAAAAAGAGAGGCTGCTCTCCTGTGAAGTTACTACACTATTCCAATGGAATTGTGAGAATTTTTATATTTTTCTCCAATCCACTGTCAGTCACAATTCTATAGCAAGTCCAACAGAGCAAGAGAAAGAATACATAGGTAATGAATCCAGCTGCATGGTACATCATATTTAAATGTTGTCCAACAGAAGTATAAATCTGGTTTTCAGAGAGCTGATACTTAAGCACTTACTTCATCTTCATCTATCTAGGCCTCATTCAAAAGTGTATGTTCCTGCTAAAGTCATGTGAGCAGACCCGAAGTGCTGGCATTGACCAGCTACAGATGCTGGAAGTTGCAGCAAGTGGTGACATGAGAGGAACCCATCAAGAACACCTGCTAACCTCAGTGCCTGCATAAACCTAGAGTCTCAGTGCAGGCAGGGCTGAGCACTGAGTAGCAATATCTTGAGTAGCAATATCTTCTTCCTTCCTCAGCACATACACTGCAGTCATCACCACTGCTATCATCATCATCATCATCCCTACAGTCCCCATCACAGTCACCTTCATAATTTTAGGCAGTTTATGTTCTATATTACTGTGAACATGTCTTCTTATGAATTTATCTTTGAGATGGATGCGATAAAAAAATACAAAGAACCATGAGGATTATGTACTTTTCTGATTCTGAATACCATTCCACACAACTCAGCCTGGGCCCAAAGTCCAAATAAATTGATGAGCTTAGAAGTAGAGTTGGGGAGTGAGCCCATTTGTGCCACCAGTAGCCTCAAAGTATATTATCTAATAATTGGAATAAATGGAATAATAATTGGAATATGTTACGTAGAAGGTGAGTTTGGAATTCAGAGACCACTGAATAATGCCTGTTTTTATGATTTGTAAAATATTTTTGTATGCAATATAAAGAAACCATTACAAATGAAACTGTTAGCTGCTTCACCTTTAACACATCAATACCAATGGCCTTTGAGGAAACAACTTCTGCACAGAAGAAAAACTGAACATGTTTTAGGAACCTAAGTGCCTCACTTTAACAGAGAGTTCATTAGGTTCTCAGCCACTTAGAAAGAAAAAGAAAGTACCAGAAAAATAGAAAAGTCATCCTTGAACACGTAATTTCAAAAATGTCATGTATTTTATGTAGCAACTTCTGAATACCTCAGTCTGGTCACTAAAGACCCTGTTTTCAGAGGTGTTGACCTGCAGTTCTTACTGAAGCCAAAAATTAACCCAAATTACAACCCTTGTGAAAGTCAGGCCTACCTTTGAAAACACAGGAAATGAAAGACCAAATGAACCTTGGTTGAATAAGAACAATTCAGAAGAATATACTGAAATCCAACCTGATTCCTTTTGTCAAGCCAGTCTGAAGTCATAAGAAGAAGCAGTGCAAGAAATTAGACTGAGAAAATCTCATGATTGAACTGCAGAAGAGGTAACCTATCCAATGATGTGACCTTTCTCACCTCCACCACAAATGGATCTTTTTGGGGTCAGGGTGGTGGTATCACCAGGTTGTTTCTCTTGCCAGGTGGATAATAGGGCTTCTCCTCTGCTGTAGAGATTTACTTGCAGTATTCACAACAGTAAAAATTACAAAGCCTGAAAGGTGTACACATTGATCACATCTGCTGCTCACATCACTGCTAGCTGAGCTTCAAATCAGTCATGCTGTGTAGGTAAGTTTACTCTCTGCATAAATCTATTACTTCTGTTTGCCAGATTCATGTGCTGTCATTTGACAGCCTAATGTTGTCCCTTGAACGTTATTTAATTCAGAGAGTTTTGAAAGTCAGCAATGTGGAGAGTGAAGCAGTGCCAGCAAGCCAGGAAAAATGAAATAACTCACAAGAAGACATTTTAGTACACTATTTAAATATATTCAGCACCTATAAAATTGTCATTTTATGATATATTACTATGGTGACATGAAAAATAAAGAAAAAGCTCCATTTTTTTTAACTACACATAGAATTAATTAAAATATTATGAGAATAAACTTCAGGAAATGAATGTGAAAATGTGAGCTTTTTTTTTAAAAAAGAGCAATATGATTCCTTATTTTCTTTTCTTTACCAAATAACTGTAATCTTATAAAATAAGAAACAATAACAGCAATAGAGGGAGACGGTTATCTATCTGTCTGTGAAGCAGCCTCTATACTTATAAGGGAAAAAAGTACTTATCACTACATGCAATGTCAGCTAGTATTTTACAGAGGGCCTCCATAATGGATGGTGGTGCTCTTAAAAGAGAAAGCTTTCTGAGTGCACTTTATCTGGTAATAAATGGTTTATAAATACATAGCATCTGAATACTTCAGTAGGAGTATACATAGTTTTGTCAACAGACTTTTTAAGTATCTATCCATGCTAAAGAAAAATAAAAGTATGTACTGTCATTTTTTTTCTCCTTTGATTCTTAGCTCTTAAAATTGGGACTTTTTTTTTAATGATAAAAGATCAGTAAACATGATGAAACCTTATTTATGTGGGTAATATTGAAATAAATATACAATAAAGAAGTAAACAAATGTTTAAAATAATAATAATTTAATCCAAGCCGTATTTATTTAACAATTTAACGTTGCAAAATTCAGAGGTAAATATAAAGAACAATATTTACATATATCTATCTATTGCTATCACTCTATCAAAAGATCTCTATCATTGCTGTTGAAACCTATATGTTCCTTTGAAGAAATTCCAAAACTTAACTTCATTTCCATTTATATGAATTTGAAATACACAATGAAAACTATATTTTTTTAACTAAGTAACATATTGAAGACAAAGTTGTTCCTCTAAGCTCTTTCCCTCAAATATATTTTATGACTTCAGCATGTCTAGAAAAATGAAAGGAAAAATTCTTTTATTCTTATATTTATATAGTCTACAATATATTTTTCTCTAATGAAAACTTTGCTCTAAAAACTATTTGCTTAACAGAAAAAAAACATTAACTTGATAGAAGGAATACAACTTTCAAAATTCTTCAGGATCAAGGATCCTAACTTTCATATCACAAAACAGAAAAGTTTTTTCCCTTTTTATGGTACAGATATATCATATACTGATTTTACTTCTGATAGAAAGTTAAGAACCTCATTAATTTTGACTTCATACTTTGAACTTTAGTTATACTTCATAACAGACATGCTTTACTGAGTCAAGGCTGTATTGTAAGTTATGATACGTGAATCTAAAGAAAATCAAACCGGTTTATAATGGGTTAGGCATCTAGAATCTGAGCCTATAAACTGCATCTCAAAGTCACAGAAGTAAGTGCCATCCTACTTTGATTAATTAGCCATTGATCCAAATAACTATAACTACATTAAATCAAATAATATTTTAACCATTGAGTTCAATATATTTAGATCAGAAAGATTATAAATGGAGGAGATGAAATTGTATCCTTCAATATTGTTGATGTTTCTTCAAAATTACAGTAACAGAAATACCTAATACAAATATTTATAGAGATGGAAAGCTATTATTTCTGTAGATGCAGGAAGCAGTACCAAAACCACAATCTGTGTATTGTCAGCATCCCCTCACAATTTTTGCACCAAAAAATCTGTTTGAGTCCAAAGTCAAAATAACTTGTAATTTTCACTGCCATTATTTTACATATCAAAATTCTCTCCTACCTAAATAATAAGCTGTCCTTCAGTAACTTTTTTCTGTTGCATTCCAATCTGCAGACTGTCTACCCTAAAAAATGCCATCAGACCACAGTACTTTGGTATCAATCTACCTAACATTTGATGGAATTTCCTAGTGGAGGCTGTTATCTCTATCTTTCTGGGAAGCCAGAGTGGATGATGCTCTGTCTCCATGTGTCAGATGACAAAACAGTTGTCTAGGTCATGTCATACTAGAAACAGAGTGTGGAAATGAAGCTGGCAACTGGCATGGGAGGACAGAACTGAGCTGGTCTGTTGGTAAATAGAAATAGCTAAAGGTGACTGTATTAGAGTGATGCCTTTGTGCATTTAGGTAGAAACTAGCATTTTTTTTCCTTCTAAACCATAGGAACTTTTAAAATGTTTAACTTATTAAAAAAACAAACAAAACAAAACCACACCAAACCTGGTATATTTTGTAATACAAGGGAAAAGCTAGATCGTCTTAAAATGACAGTGGGAAACATTTTTTCTTAGGGTGGGAGACTGTGACCCAGTCCAGGTTCCTTGAACAGAGTACTTGGGAGCCATACAGACATAAAATCCACAATACTGTCTGCCTTAGACTATACACATTTTGAGGATCTCCATTACTTTGGGAGGCAAACTATCATCTGGTAGATAACAAAATCTGGAGTCTCTCTTCAGTTTACTGGTTATTCTGCTATATTCATGGAGAATCCAGCCCTGTTGTACAAGACAAATGAGACCATGTTTTCAACTACCAATACATAACTTTTGGAACTCTGCATAGGCAGGATACTTTCAACAGAAAGTATCATGTCTTTGCATGAAAAAAGAAATCTTAAAAAATATGCCCCTATGGATGAACTTCATTTTATTTGAGTTACTTGGAAGTGGGAGAAAAATTGGTTTTAAAATGCTTTAAATCTGACATAATGTAATGTTTTTCATGAGACAAACACTAACCTGAAATAAATGTTCAAGCACACTAAACAGTTAAACATCTGTCATATGGTGAGCTTTGCACCTTTAATTAGTTCATTTGCTTGAAACACTGAATTTATGCTTAGCATCTTAGCAGTGTGGTTCTCATTTTCTGTAAAACAATCTAAGTCTTCTGTCCTCTTATTAAGTAAGTGGTTGCTCAAAAATGTGGGAGAGAAGACAAACCTTTTTCTTACTAAGAAGAAAGAAATTTTCCGCAAAAGACCTTTTGCAATACATGTCCTGGCATTCAGATAATGAAACTCTGGTTCTGAAGTTTGTGTGACCGCTGTATTTCAAAAAGCCATCTAGTCTATATAACCTCAGAGGACGCTTTTCAAAATTGTGGATCATTTCATGACCATAGCTTATAAATTTGCAGTTAATTTTTTTTCCTATCACAACAAAGGATAAACAAAGAAGGAAACAAAATGCTCCTGTTACTTACATAGAGAAAGTTTGTTCAGAAGTATCAGGGTTACCTGAATTCATTGCCTGTACCTTCATTTTGAATCCAGACCTTCAGAAAATGCTTTTTCTGTTTCAGGAAAGTACCTCAGCCACAAAACAACAAAAAATCACACATTAAATAGCAAGGATATCTAAATAGCAAGGATGTTCCTCAAGAAATTCTCAGTCTAACTGAATTTTTTTCCCCTTATATAATTTCTTTCAGCCTAGTCCAGACAACTGTCTCAAGTGGTCTTGTCTCAGGAAGTTTCATCTTATTACAGTCATAGGAAATATCCCCCAGTTTTTCATAAAATTCTAAAGTATTCCACAATATCCTCACACTTAGAAATTCAGTCTCAAAACTAAAATGTGCAATGAGTATCAATCTTCTATGAAAATCAAAACAGAAGTATTTGTAGAAATTATTTATTATATGCAATATTACATAATTTTAACATTAGCATTTAAATTCATTCATCCTGATATTCCTCTTCAAAGTTTTACAGCTACATGCTTGAGAACAGGAGATATTAATGCATTAATACTCTGATTAACTACAACAGAAATCTTAATTTCAGAATGATCTGCTTTCTGAATTTATTGGCAAAAATCTTCATAGCAAGATTCTTAGAGAATATATAGGTCAGGACGCTATAGGAATGACTCTTGCACTTATTTCTGTAGAGTCTGAGTCAATATATTGCATGAGTCAAGAAGCAACACAACATCACAACCTTGTGACAACCCACCCATAAATAGAACAGAAACTCCTAAATTTAGTAAACACATGATTAAAAACATGCTGCATATCCTTACATAGTTTTGGAATGCCTGCCTACTTCTTGAAGACAAATTCATTATCATTTAGAAGTGGAAAAAAAATGTAAGCTGGAACTAGTAGGCTCCCTAAATTATTTACCTCATTAAAGACTGCAAAGGTTCCTAGTTCTTAGGCTAATATTGTCATGTACAAAAATGTTCATTTGACCAATAATTTTACAACCATTTTCCATGGGGGAGATCATTTGCACAGTTTTTTTCACCAGTTGTTGCATCAACCACACATACTAATCAAGAACGTGAAAGACCTCAGTCTAGCATGTGTTGCATTTAATTTTGTAATCTAACTTATACACAAAGTCACTAGAAAATTAGATTAATGAACCAAAAACTGTGTATATTTATCTTTTATCTCAAATGTAATCATATGTATTCTCTCTCAGTCCACAGTGACTGGTACATGTCCCTGAAGAGGACAGGTGCTCTGTTCTGCTCTGCCTCTGCACCTTCCTCAGTCTATCACTCCCTTCTCTATGTCCTTCTTCCCACTTGATCTAGTAGTTAATTCTTCTCAGGACTTATCAGAAAAGATCCAAACCACTGAAGGTAGCTGTCTTGAGCTTCCATCATATCCAGGAGAATTTAGGCTTCTTCAGCTATTTGTGATGAATCTTGACTAACACAAGAAACACCCTGGCAGTCACAATACTCCCTGAAATAACATGAAGAATGATATTTCATTATTGTCAGACTGTCAGGCAGCCAGAAGCATAAAAATGAACAAACAGTCCTTCTTCCAGAGGGAAGAGGAACTTTGACCACATTTAGGAGTCTGATTTCTGGTCCCATTATTTTTGGGTAATGATAGTCTAATATATCTTCTTCCGTGCTCATATGGTTATGCATCTATCACCACCCATTCCTTAAAGAACTTAGGAATAGACTATCTTAGACTACTCTCTGTCATTTTCAGATGCCTGCAGAACAGTTACCTTGTCAGGGAATAAACAGAAGCAATATCCTGACAAGCTTCGACTGGTTTTGTTTTTTTAAACAGGCAGTTTAGGGCATGTATAAGCAACAAAAGTGTTAAATAAGGGGACAGTCAAATTAATCTTATTATTTTTCTGTTTCTGTTGGTGTATATTGACCCATGGTTTTCACTTTGATCCCTCTTGAACCTCTTCAGAGCTTAAGCAATTATATGGCACTGACATTTCCTGGCTCACTTCCAGTTATTACAATTTTCATGCAAGATAATGTAAACAGAATTTGTTAACTTCACAGATTAATTCTCACCCTTCATCATTTCACTGCAGTATGGTACCTAAATGATGTTCTACAGCAGTTCCTGCTGTTTTAAACACCACAGTCCTTTTGATAATACAGAATTAAGCTACTTAAAGAATGTCAAGCACTTTTATTTTCATTCAGATTTCTGTGCTTGTTAAGCACTCTGTTACTCTTGAGGGTTTTTGCTTTGTGGTTTTTCTTTTTTCCTCTGAAGGCAATTCAACCCATTCTGCCTAAAATATTAAACTTAGTGTAATATTTCTGAAAAACTAAAGAGAGATTATTGGCATATGTTTTCTTTCATCCTTTTGGTTGTTCATTTATCAGTCAATTAGCAAGATGCTAAGTCAACTAAACTGAGTGATTTTGTACTTTGAAAAATGTGCTAGTTTTTTTTATGAAAGCAAAGTTGTCAAAAGCATGTTCAAAAATCTCTTGTTGGAATCAGATTACAGACCCAGTAATCATAACCTCTGTGATCTGGGAAAGCACAAAGGTAGAGATTCAAATATGGTTTAGTCAATCAATAATTCCTTATCAGCAGGATTCTTTGGTAAGAGAATGGTGACAGAATCATAATTTTGAAAAAAAAAAACCAAAAACCAACAACAAATCAAAGACAACTAACAGAAAAAAAACCCACCCCAAAAAAACCCCAAAACAGAACAAACTGAAAAAACAAATAAACCAAATAAACCCCACCAAAACAACCAAAACACAAACCACATTAGAATTATTAATCACAGGTGTTGTTTAAGAAAAAAGAAAAAATATACAGTTTTAAGTCAAAATTAGATGAACATTTTGAGTTTGACCTCTTTTCCACTGCAGAGAAAAAAATATGTGTTTAGGTTCGTTTGCAGCCAATTGTTTAAATGTGAAAAAAAAAAATTCTTTTTTCATGATGATTTTTGTTGACTTTTTAGTAAGAACCTCACTATAGTTCACAAGACTGTGAGTTCTTGGATGTTTACCTTCTTGCCCTTCTAAATCACTATTTCCATTAAGAAGATAGTAAAGGCAGCTTGATTTCTAACTTACTCAGAAAACAGACGTATAATCTAGGTTTTGCTACCATTTTTACTTTTTTAAACTTAAAAGTGTCAGAGGCAAAAGTATTTAAGAATATACATAAAAGAATTTTGTAAGGTGACCTGAAAAAAGCATTACAAATAGGGAAGGAGAAGCATAGGAACAAGACAAAAGACATTATATTAGTCTCCAGAAAACATTTTCATACACACTACCCTGATGTCAGGAGTTGTGCAAAGGCAAATTAGGAAAAATTGCTGTTTTCTGAGAAAAGAAGGAGGACATTGACAAGAGGGACACTGGGATATTTTTTTTTTTAAACTTCAACTGAATCATTGCTGCCTGCAATAAATATGGATATTCTTTATTTTCCGTGACCAAAGGTTGCACAAAAAGACAGAAATCTTAACTTTACGTCTTTCAATCTGGACTTTCCTTCATAATTCAACCCTAACCCTAAACCCTAACTGCTGGCTGTGTGTAGCAGTAATCCTGCTCCATTAAATGATGCTTCCAAAGACACTGAAGAAAAAGTAGTAAATGTACTTCTTTGTAACTATGGAAAACTTCACCAGTGAAAGTGAATAAGTGCACAATACAACTGTGGAATTCTGTGAGGAGAGATTTTTCTGGGGTTTATTAGGTTTTCTCCTACAGCTTGGGGCTAGACAATATCACTGGGAGAAGGATCAAACCCAGATCTAGCTGAGAGTTTTGAACCTTTTCTTTAGCAGCAAGGTCTTCTCTACTCAACTGTCCTACTTCGTATAACTGAATGGTCATTTTACCTCCCCTGTGTTTTTTCTTATTCTGGGGCTTAGTCACTGTGATTTTCTATCTCAATGGCTATATGACTCTCTTTGTCAAAAGCTGGAATAGCTTCAGCTGGTAATACCTTGTATTTGCACAGCTATATCACCAGATAGTTACCAACTTTTGAAACACCTCAGCCAAATCACTGTCATATTAAAACCAGAAGGGGACTGAGGAAAAACACCTATGAAATCTTATCTGAGAACTAAATGCCCCATTAGCTGCAAGGAAGATGGCACCTCTTGATTTGGAACAACCTTCAACTGAATTTTCCTCTTAAGAAAGAGAGGGGGTTTGTATACAAATAATATTAAAGAGTTGCTTTTCTTTAGTCACTCCTTGTGATTATTTATTATCTGTGTTAAAATAAACAGACACAGCAAGGAAGATTTTTGTAGGTGAATGCACAAGCGCTCTTACAAAACTTTCAATTTTCCTTCACACAGAAATTGCAACCTTAGACCCAATGAAAAGCTTCTCCATGTTAGAAACTCAAATTAGAATTTTGTTGACAATCATTTTACTTTGCAAAATTATAATACTATTTGAAATAAAACTGTCCTGCAGAACATGAAAATGAAGATTCAGAAACTAGTATTCATCTTCCAGCATCTGAAATTTAAAGGGTGGATATTTTTTCAAAACATTGATAAAAACATGATACAAAGCAGAAGCAAAATTACTGAGAACTATATCTCACTGAAAGCTGACTACCTTTTCAGTATCTCGGCTTAGATACTTCACGATGCTCAGAATAAGTCAGCTACTACAAATTAAATTAACCCCTTCTTCTCCCATAGAATTCTTTTCCACTGATAAGGAAATTGTGTGCATGGGTGGGGATTTAGCAGAGTAGGAGGTTACTCAGAGACATACACCATCTGTTTAATCAAAGGCATGCACACCACCACTCTTGTCAGCCTCACTTTTTTATCTTTCAGGGTGGGAGAGAAAGGTGTTGTGGTTTTTTATTTGTTTGTTTTATTCGTTTATTTTAACAATAAATGCAACTTTGTGGATAATTTTGCTTAATCCTCATTTTTGCAAAGAGTATCAGGCAGGAAAAATTGCACATGGCTTTTAATTGGAAAAAGGAATACTGAAGCAGAAGCCTATGAAAAAACCTGCAACATTTTTCTTTGAATATCAGCTTTTGAAAATTATGCATAGTATCACGAGATTTTAAAAGGGATTAAGCCTTCCAATGCCCAATGCAATGAGTTTAAATCTTGTTCAATCTATTCACCAAGTATAACCAAAGAGGGAGCTTCAGACCACACTATTAAATGGCGTTAAAAAAAAAATTCTTTTTAATTAATTATAAGATTGCAGAGGCTATTCAGAACTGCTCTGCTCTACTCTGTATTTCAACCTCCAAACAAAATTGATTTGAAGAAAACTTTGCACTGTGACTTCAGGCTGAGTGACAAAGTGAGTGAAAAAAGTGACAAAGAAACACAATAATACAGATGTCTAGTAAGAGGAGAATTGCAGAGCATGTGATATGGTAAGAACAGATGACATGGCTATGCATAAGGGAAATTTCACTTAAAAGGATATCTAATGTGCTCTACAACCAGCATGTCAAAAGCAGATTTCTCAGTTTGAGGAACAAAACAGAGACATTTCAGTGACAATGAGAATATTGGTCCAACTCTGGAATAAGACTTTCCTCAGTACCAGATCTTTTACAAGTCTAAGTCCCTGTTTCTAGAGTCTGATATTTTCTACAAGAGGTAATGAAATAAAAATTAATGTATTGTCCTTGAGCTGTAAATTATGCAAATTTTTGACAGTAGGCTTCCTTCTTACTGAACATACTCTGGAGTATGTGGGGCAAAGGTGTTACTTTGATGTAAAAACAGTAAAACAGAGAGAGAAATCAGGTGTATACATGAAACAAAGTGATTTGGAAGAAGTTCTCTATGAGCTTTTATCTCATACTTCACATTTTTAATGTTTCTGTCTCTCTTGTGGGTTTAATAAAAACACAGTGTCACTGTATGTTTTCTTTTAGAATGGACAACAACAAAATCTGGCCTCTGCCTGGTTGTCTAATTTCATAGAATACGTAGAAACACCATGAGACCCAGAGTCAAACTTAGTTGAAATTGCCTGTCAGGGTCAAGAGAATCTTAAGCAGGGAGAGGAAAGGGATTATATCCTGTACAACAACTTTGGCTTCATCTCTATATTTTTATGTGCTTTCCTGTCAAATTTGTTTGCCTTTTGCTAGATTTTCCCTTTCACTGAGCTTACTGTTCTCTTGTAATACTCTACAGAGGCCAGCCTGCAACTCAGTTCCGGAACAAACCCTGATTCCTCATAAATTTGTGCAGTGTAATTGACTAGAAAAGCTTTCAACAGCTTTTAATCATCTCAAATGCTATGCAAAAGTCATTTTTCTTATCACTAGACTCTGCCTTTTACTTCCCTCCAGAAAGCTTTCAAATTGTGATTGAAATGCTGATTTATAAAGTGTTACAACATAAGCTTCACTTCAGAATGCTTCTATTTAATAAACTGGTCTGCATGTGTGTGACTTAAATGTGATTAAGTGCTTCTGATTATGACAACATATGCATGTTCACAAAGTTAAAAAAAGTCCAGTAAGAAGAAATGAGGTTTTGGAGCAATGTGTATTTTTCATACTAAAGGTGTATGGTTATTACTCATGCACAATTAGACCTTATAGCTGAGGTGTCTGAGTAATATGATAAGCTTTACAACATCTATAGTAACAGGAAAAAAATCAATTCATCAGGCATAGGAAAATGGTACATTCATTACTTATTTTTGAGTTTCATAACTGAATTTTGATAATGGTTTTGGTCCAGAAACCCTCAACAAACAGTAAATGCTGATTGCTACCCATACACTTGGCCTTTGTGTCTGCCTTTCAGTATACCATATGCACTGGAAAATGATTAAGAAACAATACTCTTTTGTTTAGTTTGCATACAAATTAGAACCATTTCAGCCAAAACTACGGTGTGACAGTAATTGAGTATGGGTATAAATTCATGTGTGTGAACAGTTTAAAATGGTCTCTCCCTTTCTTTTTCATGTGATTTAAGTCAGATTGAATACACAAGGTTTCAACTGATGAAGAGAATCTAAACAAATATGTTCCTTTCTTTATCACTTTGGTTATTGTTTTCAATGAGAGATGCATTGAAATTTTCATGTGCTAATCCTCCTATTAGACTTGTCTTGATTCATATAGCAAAAGTGATAACAGTTAGAAGGCCCTTAAGTTTCAAAATATTATCTAGACCAGATCATCTGTTTTAACTCCCTAATTTATCACTTGCAGATGTGCTACTCTGCAAGCAGAAGTTGTGTTTCAAGATGTTGACTTAGGTTAAAAAAAACCCAAATCTGTGATTTAGAACTAGTCTGGGTTGTCACTAAAGAATTGATCATCATCTAATTAGGATAGAATTAATTTTTTTTTATGCAAAGTCTATTTTGTAAATATTGAAACTTTCTGAGTTGAGACTGATGCTGCAGGGTCTTTTTGATTTTTGATTCTTTTAATTTTATAGATATTAGAAATTACTGTAGATCTAATGTATTAGTAATGTAACTTTAGTAGCTGAATGTTTATACCCCATGACCCCTATCCTAGCAACCCTTAGAATTCCTTAAAGCTATTTAGTCTGTATTTCAAGGTAGAATTGCAGAAAAGCACCATGAAGCCTGAACCACAAGATAAAGACAGGGACAGAAGGACCTCCAAATCTGAAGCTTTGGAAGGCCTCCAAGGACCTGACGTGCTATGAAGAAGACAACAAAGGTGAAGAGAGGGTCCTGGGACCCCAGACCTAATTCCTGAGGGGGCGTGGAGGGAGTGGTTTGGGGCAGAACTGGGGGAAATAGCAAAATGGGATTGGATGGACACTATTATAAAAACTTGTAACTTAGTTGTGTGAGGGAGAATTCTCATGTGAATGTATTCCTGTGAGCCGGTGTTTGGCTCATTAAAACTTTACTTATTTATCTTATCTCCTTACTGACTGCCTGGAATTTTTACTGCGCTCCTTTTAAGGCTTCAAGACAAAGAAGCAAAATATTACAGCATCAAGTTTTGATTCTTGATTTTGAAGTAGTTAAATATTCACAATGAAGTAGTTGACTTTTACATGGAATTTATTGTGAAGTACACTACAAAGACTGCTTACATTAAAATACATTATCTCAATAAATGGATTAAAAATGTACCTGCAGACTTGCAAGAAGTGAACCACAGTAGCACTAATTACTATGGTGAGATTGTGAAGGGATTTAGTAATTTTCCAAGTAACAGACTGATTGTTGCAAATGTACTTTCTGAAGCCCCAAATAACTAGTCATTTTAAATTTTCAATGGAAAAGTACAATCAGTAAACTAAAATGTTGAATATTAAAACATTACCTTTTAAGTGAGAGTCCCTAAAAGATTCCAAGCAAGCTTTGACACTTTTCTTTTGGCTCACTCGACTGATTCAAATCAGTTTTCCAAATCTATCAAATCTTTTCCATTTTTTCTGTTGCAGAGCTCCTCCTTTAAATTTGCTGTCTGTTTATATTCAAACACAGGCAGTATTTGGAACCTATATAAGCTAAGCATATCTGAAACTGTGCAAAACAAACACCATAACATCTTTTTTTGCTATAGTGTTATTTATAAAAATAACCTGTATCTAAAACAGCACTAGTACTGCAGAATAAGGACATGTTCTTCAGAAGTAAGCAATATTGTAAAAATCCAGAAAATTATGAATTCATCATTATTTTGTCCTGAATTCCTAATTATTTTTTTTTAATTTCCAGCAGTAAAGAAAAGTTTCAGGTATCCTAATGAAAAGTCAAAATAATTGGGGAAGAAGAAAAACACATCTGCACTTCAGTTAGATCCTGTCCCAGTGGTAGGATTTGTCTTGAATGCATTAATTTAAAAATGAGGCTGCTACTTCTAACTCAGCCCACATTGGCACACTTAATGGTCTTGAAATGTAAATCATTTCTGTAAAATATGTACTGATACCAACACTGTGGTATTTCGTATTATTTGGACTGCTAAGAACCATGACAGACAACAACATTTACAATGGAAACAAAATTACACCTGGATCCCAGAAGGTGTGCTGCTTAAGAAAATGTACTCTGACACCTGAAAAAATGTACTTTAATAATGATGGGACAAAATTTTATAGTCATTGAATCATTAAGGTGGAAAAAGACTTCCAAGAACTTAAAATTCAACCTTTGACCAAACAAGAAAGAAATTATCTGTGTCTTCTTTTCTATTAGTGTATATCTGATTTTTTCAGTGTAATGGTGCATCAGCTAAGGGAAGGATTTAAAATTAGGCTGCAGCTTTGTCATATCTATTACTGCTCTCCCACTCCCACATCCCCTGGGTAGACTGAAGGTTTGAGTGATTGAAGCTGGAGTCCCATAGTTTCACCCTGCAGTGCCCTGCACAACTCCAGTCTTGGTTGTCTCGATATCACTCAGCATGGAACAGAAATGGGTTCGGGGCACAAAAGGGACATTTCAAGGAGCGGGTTCCAATCTCAGCCTCCAGTCCACAAGGAAGCAACAGTACATGAGATGTTTCACTAGTGGGAGCTTCCTGCTTTCAACCTCTGATGAGCCATTGGCACTGATAGTGATATACTGTTCAGGACTTTTCCTATCAATAAGCTTTAACAACGTAAAATGAAAAAAATTGTCTTGGTCCCACTGAGAATTTTTTTTAAAACTTTTTAGACAGCTGGATAAATGTTCAATATTTTTAGCAATTTTTCCAGAATCACAAAGTTAGGAAAGAGATTCTTTTAAAATCTATTTTTATTAGTACACCCTTATGGTTAACATCATAGTTCTGAAAAAATGGGAATTTATGTTCTTATTTCATTGGCTCTTAAATACACATATGCTTGCTGACTTCTCTACATCACAGTTCTGTGATCACTATTTAGATTTATTTAGTTCAATTGTTTTTATTCAGAATCATCCTGGGAACTGATGATCAAGCAATCAGTCACCTTGACTTTCATGTCACATCTTAGCAGTCTAACTTTATAGTCAGTACCAGTCATAAACGAGAGCACAGAAGGTAAGGTGCTGTTTTGTGGACCACAATCAGGCACTACAAATTACAGTTTCAGAGAGCTAAAGTCTAGTCTTTATATAGTCCATCAAATAGTACCAGTGCAACAATTCATAGCAAAAAAAAAATCAGATTTTTCCTACCTAAATTTTTCCAGATCACTGTTCAGGCTGAAAATGCAAAAATGTGAAGCACATAATTACAGAAAGAGTTTAGGGCTTGTTGTTGGCAAGTAGAAGAATATTGTTTGATTTGCCAAGTGAACATATTTAGTATAAAACTTATTAACCAAGACCAAATTGAAAACATAAATTCATAAGATTAGTAGACACAGGCAACAAATATTCCTTACTGAGAGGAAAATCTCTACAAAAAGATGGTTAACCTATTGAGCATAGCTCAAAAGAATTAGTGTTCTCATTAAAAGTTTGTGTTTTCATTTGCATTTTGTATATTTAATAACATAGGAAATTAGCAGAGTCAAAGTTGTTTTATGTAGTAAGCTCTGTTCTCATTAGTCTCTGTAACAGGGATTATGACACTTAGCACTTTTGTTCAATGCAACAAAGGTCTACAGGGGAAGAAAGTTAACTAAAGCAACCCTCCAGACTTAAGCTTTATTGTAGAAATAAAGCTGCACATCCAATTTGTAAAATAATCTGCAAATCTTTAAAATAATCCCCAATCAGATTTAAAAACAGTACCAAAACAGGTAAAAAGGTTAGGATCAACCCAAACCTGCAGTACAGAGGACTCAAAACCCACAGTACTACTAAATTTCAAGGGAAGTGATGGCTTGTTTTATCAAACTGTACTCTATTCCTCAGATCATCTATAAGCTCAGAGTGCAGTTTGTCATTCACAAACTCAGCAGCTGGAGAGCACCAAGGAGTACACAGCTTGAGCAGCAAACTGACTGAGCATAAAAGAGCCGAAGTTCAGTGCTGGAAAAATGTCAAGAGCACAACACATCAGCATATCCTTTATGTGAGATTAAAAGCAACGACTATGAGATATACCTTTTTATTTTCCAGGTGGTTTTTCTTTATTCCTAGAACCAATAAGCACCAGTGTATCAATGAAATGTCAAAAGCTCTGTCTCCTTCCTGGCTAGTTGCCAGGAAAGCACTACTCTGTGCAAAACTGTTGTGCAAAATTGTTGTGCAAAAGTTGAAGCAATGCTGATTAATAAGCAACTAAAGGCTGGAGGTTGCACTGAAATTCACCATGTGATATTTAAGGACTTTTTTTAAAAAACATATGCATATGATACAGCACAGTTATTTCACACCCTTAACTATACTAATTTGCACAGCCTTCATTAAAGATCCTCTACTATCTGCACTGGCATTTTTTTCAGTACTCATTTCTACTCCTTTTCTACAATGTGCCTATAAAGAGACAGATCTCAAACTGCTGACTCTTTCAAGGGTTGTTTGATAATCTATCCAAATATTATTATGATACTGGGGGCATTTTCTTTGTTTAAAACTGTTGAAAAGATTTAAACATGTGAACTTGCTTTCAGTATATGTAGATCAATACAATTCCTCTCAGACACATTGCACTGATGCTGCTTGTGCACTTCAGTAGGATTAGAAGGGGATAGAAGCAGGAACAAAATAGAAGCTGTTAGTTTCACCACTACTATAAAAGAAATGTCTGTGAAATGATTGTATAGCAAAGTTTGGGCATTTAAAAAAGTATCTGCAAACAATTGATAATAGAATCAAATCACATAAAAACTCAAACATTAGCAGAGATGTAAGGGTAAGCTGTTGCCAACATTTACTAAAAAATACAGCTACAAACACAAAGCCATGCAAAAATTCACACTTGAGGATCAGTGGAGTAGACTTGTGAGTCTCAGATTCTTTTGGCAAAGAAATCATTCCACTACAAAACAGAAAACACAAACATAAAATCTTGTAGAAGAGCTACTACAGAGCTTAAAATATTCTCCTGCTGCAAAGAGCAGAAATCCTGCCAAATCTTCAAAGTTATTTAGGCACCTGGAGACTAAGGTGGAAGCATGGAGGATGCTCAGAGGATACAATGCTCAGAGATACCAAGTGTTAATCTATCAACTTCCCATTAAAATCAAATTACAATGGAACTTCTCTTTTTTGTTTAAATACTGTAATCAGGTCCTATCTGCATATAGAAGATAATCATGAAACTGAGGAGAGAGCATTATCTATCAGATTTGTGTAAAATAAAACCCTACATTTACAAGCAAGTTATAAAAAACTATTTTGTAGTAGGGGCACCATCAATAATAAAATCTAACACTCTCATGACTTCAGAATCACAGGAAACAGGATCCTGACTACATACTTGTAGGGGCTTTTGCAAATGATATGAACAGTCTTACAAATGTGACCAGTTTCGTCTTTTTCTTTCAAGATGTGCTTTTCACTTTAATGATGCACTTGCCCAAATCGCAAATGCTTTTGAGAAGATGATCAGTTGGAAATGCACCAATATCATCTACCACAGGATTTATTCTTTATCCTCATGAGAAACCTGAAATCTCATCTTTGTCTCTGATTTACAGCCTCCTGTTTATAAAAGTAGAGCTTTTCAGACAAAAAATCATGAACAGTCTTTGGCTCTTGGGTAACTGTACAGGATCCAGACTGTGCCTTCCACACAGTATTTCAAAATCAAAGAGACAACTCAGAATATAAATGGAGTTACATAAGATAAAGACAGCAAGCAGAATCAGGTGTAACCTGTTAGTATAATCAACCTTGAGAGGAACAGGATACACTGTTCTGCAAGTAGATGCTCACTTGCAGAACAAGATTTCTGACAGTCCCAAGCTCCTGAGGGATCCTGTTACTTTCACATAGGTGATACAAAGAACAGGATGGTTTTGAATAAACCATTCTGTGTTGATTATATCAGAAGGGAAAGATAAGGGATTTTCTCAAATATCATGAAGCTCTGGATAACAAGGTTATTGAAGCACAAGTCAAAATGATATAAAATCAAACTAGAGTTAATGAACTGATGCTTGTCTCCAAACGCTTATAAAACAAAAATCTATCTCTCTAGAAAAGTGAGTGATGTAGGAAAAGCAGACATTAAAACAGAAAAACAAAGAATGAAACAAAACAGAACTCAAACAAAAGGCAAAAAACAGAAAAAAAAACACAAACAAAACCCTCAAAAAACCAAACAGCCAACCACCAAAGCCTAAGAGTAACAAAATGTCCACCTGGCATATTTATTGGGCCATGTGAGTATTCCTGAGGGTCCCCTGATAGTAGCCTGAGTCAAAATTTGAAGTTACATATCCACACAGTGTACCAGAAGCCTATCCACTTCATAAATCATTATGACATTTCTCCTTCTTTTGAACTGAGAATTGGATTGAGCATATGTGTGTGTGTTCCATAATATGTACAATAATCTTGCACGCTTCTGTCACATCCATTATAGTATAGGCCATAAGTTCTATGAAATAGCATTAGATGCAAATTGCTTTGTTTCATTCACTTCTTAAGTATCATTTTTGTTTTGGTTTAATCAGCTTTCATTATGTTAAGCAAGTGTAAATAATTGTGAGTTTTGTGACAATGTTTGCTGTTGCAAATCACCCTACAGTACCTCCATTCAAAAAATGTACAAGACAATGCTATTTAATACTACTTACAAAATCTTTCTCCAACTTTCTTGAGGTAAGTAAAAGTTAGACTATACAGTGCCATACTTAGAACTAATAATATCATTAGATCTTTTTGCAACTGAGAATTTTTAGAAAATAGTTATTTGTAAGGAAAATATTATTGAGATTACCAGTACTTGAGAAAAAGTTAAAATTTTGTACCTTAATCATTAACATCTTTTATGACAGATTAATGAACCATAATTAAAATGACATCCTGACCTTTCAATTGCTTTAACAGAAGACAAACCGATTTCACTGGTTTTAATACTACTTTTTCCCCCTCTATACTAAAGAAAGAAAAAAAAAATAAGACAGAGAAAAAGCTGGGGATTTGTGGGGGTTTTTTAATCTATTGTTGCCTAATACTGCTTTTGCACATACCAGAGTCACTGCAAGTAATTTTGTTGACTCTATGAATTGAATTCTGATTTACAATTTTTTCACAGGAGAAGAAAAGCTGGCATTCCTTGTTACCACTGTAATATTTGCATTGTAACACGATTGGGAAAACAGGTGGAAACAAGAACAAAGAGGAGGAAATCCAGTCAACATTAAGGATAGTTAATTCAAATTCATTTTATTCCACTACAGCAATAGTTATGTCCTAATACTTCACTGACTTCTAAGTTATCTCCATCAGGTATGATTACCAAAACCAGAATTCTGACTGCAATAAATTAGCTGCAATGCTTGCCAATTACAAGTCAGTTGATGGTCAGTTCCTTCCAAGCACAAGTGGCACAATTAACCCATGTTGATTTCTAAACACCTGCTCATTTGTTACTGGACTGTGATGAACATTTATTCTGACTCTCTTAAGGCTTTAGGTTTGTGTGAAAACATTTTCTGCTCAACTCCTAAAAAGTATTTGTATTTCACAAATGTCAGGCAGCATCTCTGGATACTCATCCATTACAAATAGAGTTTGCAATGAAGGGACAATTTTTCATTGAGGAGAGAAAAAAAAAAAAAAAGAAACCACAGTCTAGAACAATCAGGTTTTGAGGGTTTTTTTAATTTGCAGAATCCTTTACTTTCTAGTGTAATTTTTCTCTCTCAGTACAAAGCAAAATTTGGAAGACTACACAGGGTAATAACTGGAGATGTGTCAGTTTCATTTGTTTCAATCCAAAATAGTTTCCTTTGTTTTTAATGTAGAAAATCATGAAAATGTGTTTAATGATAAAATCTTGTAAGGAATCGAGGTTGGATGGGGCTATTTAACTGCACAGTGTTCCTGTCCATTGGCAGTGGGGTGGAAATGACAATCTTTTAACACTAATCATTCTATGATTCCATGAGCATGTGTTTTGCATTAGCAGACTTTATTTAGCTTCTTAGTAGAACTTCACATGTGTGCAATATTTATCTTTCTTTTGTGAACATATTTTTTTGTCCTTCATATGAACCAGGATATTTTTTTCATTCAGTAGTATAAATTGTCTGAAAACAGGCTTCCTCTACTAAGGTCTGATGGAGGAAAAACATCTAGTGATAAGCTTATGGTAGCAAATTAAACAATGCTCAAAAACAATTCCAAGTGATAGAATGTAAGTTTCTTTGCCGATGTTTGAGCAGTCTACGGTATACTTTTGGGCAATCACCTGGTATACATGTGACAACTAGAACACCACAAAATAATTTATGAGCATGTTTGGAGTTAAGTGTTCCAGCAACTATTCCTGCTGGATAGCTGGTGTTCATCCACCTCATTTTTGAGGCCAATAGGGATTTATTGGTCTTTTCATGAGATTGACCTTTTTGTTGGGAACACCCTAAATTACTATAAGCATTAGTTTGCATCATGTCTGACTTTTGTTTAGGCAGATGCTTTCAAGAAAACTGAGTTTGTATACTGGTCTTCTTTAAAAGGTTTTATATTATAGAGTAGGAAGGTCATGTATATAATCAGGTAAGTTTAGTGCCCTCTCATCTTCACAAGCCATGGCTAACTAGATAAATAATTCTTCTTTCAAGGTAGAAAACTGTTATTTTTTTAATCTATTGCAATCAAAATTATATCATCTTATTTTATGTGTTTCCCTTTCTAAAACGCCACCTCTTTCCTTTCCTTCCACATGGAAGGAAAATTTCCTTTCTTTTCTTCCATTCTAAGTTTTCTGAAAAGGCCTTCTTGGGCTTTGTAAGCAAACACAACCAGCAGGAACAATGTCATCGTTCTTATGAACAGATTGAAGAACACATCTCCTTCAGTTGCGTGTAGTTTGTGGATATGTGGTTTCGCAACGTGTTGGAGTTAACTAGTATTTGTTGGTCCTTCAGGTATATCACATAGTTTAAAAACTAGTTATAACTGAGTTGTGCTTTGGGAAAGAAAACACATTAAGTGACTTAAACTTTTATTATAATTATATGGATAATTGTGTATTATGGGTGTATCAGTAATTACAATTCTAACAATAACATTTTATTTGGATTTTTTTACTATTATATAATTTCTCTTTGTCCCCTTTCTTACCAAGGGGGGAGAAATGTAGTCACTTTTCTTCACATTGAAGTGCTTACTGCCTTTGTGAGCTTTTGAGAACATTCCTACCAGTTGTTTTCAATGTCCAATTAAATTTCTGACAGCTGCAAGGGGTGGTCAGGCAGGTTTGCAATAAGACAAGATTCCATTCACTTGGGGTATGAAGATGTTTCAGTTTTCTCAGATAATTTTTTTCTGAAATGGATAGGAGTTGGGAAAATGGATTGAGACAGTTAAAATGGACTTTGAGTATTTAGATTGAATTACCTTTTATGATCCACATGTATCATCCATCAGAAACTGCAAATTTCTTTGTACTTTCACTTTGTTTTCTCCTCAGAAAGATGGCTTGATATCTCAAGACACAGTTTCAAGAGGTAAAATCTTAATGTAGTGTATAGATCCAGTGCACTATAAGGAATAGTTTTAGCTGGCTTTCTAACACTGATATTATTTTACCAGTATGCTATATATTTTGATTGAAACAAACTTTTACTGATTTCTGCATAAAGAAAGTACCAGGCAGGGTAAAAATTAATCCCATGTATCTGAAAGTAATATTTAATACTGCACCAAATTACTTTAGCGATATTTCTTACAGCAGATGAAGAGGAAAGTTAATATAAAAATAAACTATCTTGACTGTATCTTTTTTATTGTCAAGTTTTATTTGGTTCATGTCATGCCAAAAAAAAATCAAATTAAGAAAGAAGACAGAGGGAATGAAAAAAATCCTGCGTCTTGGTGGTAATTGTTTTATTACATAGTTAAGATTTAATAGCAGGCTAAGGAAGAAATAAAACTTTTATCAGGTTAGAATGTGAGGGTGAAATACTCTTGTGTCTTTTTTCCGATTTTCATGGCTGTATAATAAATAAATATTTCAGTAAGGTTACAACTTAGCTTTGTCAGCTGATTCCAGAACTCCTGGTCCCCAAAAGTAGCTTCTCGTATAACTCAAAAATTATTCACCTTATTCCAAAGATAAAAATATTTAAACAGGACTTAGAGAGAAATTCAGGAAAATTCACAAAAGCTTAAAAAATCCCATCAAATAGTTTCAGAGGTGAATCTGTGCAGTCAGTTGTTATTTTTTTCCTTTAGGGTGCACAGACCTTTTCCTGTAGATTAGCATTACACATGCAAAGTATAAATATTTATCTTTTTCAGTTCCTTTCTCTTATTTTTTTCTTTATTTTCCTCCTCTGCAAACTGTTTCAGAAAGACAAAATCATTAATTAAAAAAAAAGCAAAAACTATTATGTGTCATGTAGCTCATACACATCAAATCAAAAAGAATCCTATTTAGCTCTTTACTCAATAATAGCCAGATGTTAGAGCCAACCTCAGGATAAAAGACACTATAAAAGCAACTTGTTAGACTTTAAAATGTCTAAGGATAATTTTCATTATTTCTAATTAAATGTATAACCCAAAGTATTTTCTACACATTACATGATAGAGAAATATTTTGAATCACAGCAGCCTTCAGTTCTACAGAACAAAAGCCACAGCTAAAGAAGTTTTGCAAATAGCAAACTTTCAACAGGCAGGCTGATAAAAGCAAATATCTGTTAGGATTTAAAATTTCAAAAATATCAATCATTAATTGTATGAAGAAGAGAAAGAATTATTCTAAAGCATGATGGTTACAGTATTGTCTTGGAGTCCCAGCCTGCAGTCTCAGCTCCAATAAATAAGTCAGGATTTCAGAGAAGGTATGACCAAGTTAAGAAAGTGACAACCATTTTCCCAAACACATTGCAATTCCCCGTGCTATAGACCTCCTCGGGTGGTAGGAGGCCTTGGTTTATAACTCAAGAGAAAAAGAAGACATGTGAAGTCATGGTACCAGCACCATTGGATTTAACTATACCCACAGTATACACAGCAAAAAGCCATATGGTGATTTTGTCCCCTGAGGTAATCTATTCTCTTTGTTAGAAAGTACCTAAATGATTTGAGACAGTATTACTCAATTAGACAATCAAATGTCATGGAAAAAAAGCAAGCAAGCAAACAAACAAATACCTCCCTATTTATTCACAGAAGCCTGCAGCTTCTACAGACAATTCAGATATAAATTTTATTTATATGTGTGGTTATAGTTTACATTTATATATAAATAATACTAATGAAATGTTAAAAAAAAAAGATGTGTGTCCCAAGATGAGCATACAAGCAGTGGAAAACAAAAGGTGAAAATAAACAATCTATTTTCTCTGGGTGAAAGACATTATTTGGAATAGAAAACATAGCTCTTCGGAACATATTCAGTGCTGGTTTCAACCTCCTGTACAACATTTAGCTTCACAAGGCTGTGTATATCCCTGCATAGAACCACACCAGCAAAAGCCATATTTCTGATGACAAAGTTGTTTAATAAGCCATGTCAGAGTCCCTTCAAGTTGAGAAACTAATGCCCACATAGCTTGACCAATAATACACAGAAAGTAAAAGTACCCATATAGATATCACAAAAAAACATATTTAATCAACTTTTTGATTAAAGGGGGAAGGAAGTAGTCTGCAATGTGTTCTCCAGTATCAGACAAACTGAATTGAACTACTCTGATAGACATACAAATCTGTAGTTGCTACTAGATACTACAGATACTAGACACCTGTCTACACGAACATGCAGAAAGGAGCAGACCACTGAGTCAGAGCGTTTTGTTGGATTGCTGAAAATTAATGTGGTTTGTTTTTTTTTTAAATGCCATATGCAGAACAGATGTATAATTATCCAAAGCATGAATACTTGTAACATTATTTGGTTTTTTGACTTCTTTGAGTTTTTAATTTTTCATTATTATTTTGCAAAACTCTGCAACTTTATGTTTCAGTTGCACATTTAACTTAATAAATACAGAACCTGCCAGATGAACACATGAATTTTTACCAAACCCTCAAGTACTCACGCTGTTTAAATTCAAAAGTTATGATTGTCATGTCTTGGCATCTTTTCCACTGTTCTCTGAGCAGGTTATTTTTTACAGAGGCATGGTAAGCTGTGGAAGCAATGCTGAAAACAGAAATTGGTTGCGAGAGCAGCTGAAAGGAAACATGCTCATCAGCACAGTCTGGACCTCACTGCTTTGACTTTAGGGCACTAGATTGTGAAAGATGAAGCCAGGAGAATTAAATTATGGTAATTGTTCATATCAAATCTTGTCCAGGAAGAAGAACAGCCAAGTTCCTTTCCTAAGCCTAGTACCTAAGATTTTGACTTCTAATTGGGAGTACACTCTGTCTCTCCTCTGTCAGCTGTCGGCATTTGCTTTAGCAAATCTCACAGTGAGAGGCTGGACAAGTCTGAAAATCTCTTGCTACTTCTTTCAGGCAGATAATAGCCAGCTAATTTTTTTCACCAATAGCTTCACCTACATAAATGAAAACTGTTTGTACACTGTCTGCTGTAAATAACAGCTTTTTTTGTATCTTTTGATCAGCAAAACATCAAAATATTCCATTTCTCCAGCTGAAAGCTCTCCACTTCCTTGCTGAGTCTGTGGAAGTTCTTGGCAAAAAGCAGTTCTCAGGATATATTCCTGTACCATTGTGTTGAGTGTAAAAAGCAGTCACACAAAAATAGACAGGCAGCTATCTAGACAGTCAAAAGGAGAAAGCCAGACTATTTACACAAAGTCAGCAGTGCTGTCAGAACTACCAGAGAACTCCTGAGACAAGGAACTTAAGTGACTGAATGATTACATGAAAAATATTGCTACATCAAAATCATACAAACCCACAAGCCATTTTCATCCCAAACATTTTTTTTTGTAGTAACAAAGCTGAAACTCCAACTACAGTTAAAGTAGGAAAATAGAATGCAATTTGTTCACCTCAATTTTTTCCAAGTCATTAAGTGGTTCAATTCTCTGTTAACCAAATAAAACTGAACACAATAAAGACTAAATGCATGCCATGTTTAAGGAACACGTTTCTTGCCACCATTTCAAATTTTTCTTGTCTATTATTCCAGAAAAGATAAAAATAAAAATATATAATCTAAACTGTCAAAAAAAACATAAGAAATATCAGTGCAAAAAATTATTTTTAATTGCTCTGTGACAATGCTTTCCCATTCCATTCTATAATAATTTAAAATGTTACAGAGAGCATAAGGGTTTAAAAACTTATTTATAATACACTGCATTAATAATAAACATATAAACAATTTGTTGGGTTAAAAGCTGCTTCAGATTTGCAAAAATTTGACCAATAAATTAAAAAATAGTGTCACCATTTAATCCTTTAGATGTTTTCTAATGCTTTTTTAAATGAAACTATAATTATTTACATGTATTCATCTTTTTTCATTTCTGTGGGGATTTTTGTTTGTTCGTTGGGCTTTGTTGTGTGGGTTTGGGGTTTTTTTATGGAAAGAAACACATATGAAAATTAAGAAACAGTTTTAGTTATTTGCTCTTCTTACTGATATCCAAATTAGAATTCAAATGTCATGCAGCTGTTAGGTCTAATAACTAGATAAAAATGTTGATAGATCCAATGAACATCTGTACAAAAAAGGCAAATTTTTGTCATGTGTGTGGTTTACCTCATAGAACTGACTGTCAAACTACTTTTCCAAGATGAGCTGTCTCTAGGCAAGAAAAAAAATCAAGGCAGTCCTTTCTAACAACACTTTCATACTAACTACAATTCAGAGCAGTGCAACAACACACACAAGAAAAACCTTTAAAACAACTGAAAAGAACCATTAAAACCCTCAAGTTTAATTTCACAGGAAAACTCACTCTGTCTAATACATTGCTAGAACACATTATCTTGGATTCAGATTCTTTCCAGATGACAGACACACTGGATGTCTCTCTCCTGCCAATATTTTTTGTAAAGGAGGGCGTAAATGATCATCCTTTTCCAAAAGAAAACTGCAGCTCAGGAATCATGTGCAGGTTGTGCCAATGAAGTGAGAGACCTCCCCAGAGGGCAGTTCAAAACAGGACAGGGTTTGAACAGCACTGCCAAAAAACTGGGCCACACACTACAGTGGGAGACCAGTCCAATAGCTTACACAGTAGGGAACAGGGTTGGATGGTGTGATTAAAAGCAACTGAGATAAATGAAGAAACATCTGTTACTGCAGGCAGTGTTTGAGCATGCAGACTTCCAAAGTGCCCCTGGAGCTGTGGGCCATTTTGTCCCACAAAAATCTGCAGATTCACATTGTCATGCCAGCCTAGTCTCTCTAAAAGCGCGACCCAAACACAAGTGCACTAAAACTTTGTGATCAAACAATACTTTCTTTTAAAAGATTCTATGTCCACCTGACCCCCCCCACCCCAAAAAAAAAAAAAAGAAATTTGAAATCCTAAGTACCAACACACTGCATATAAACATTCATGGGCTTATATGCTTCCATATAATTCAATTTTTTTGTTGTTTTTTTGATCCTTAAAAATGGCTTTGAGTTCAACTACTTAGTTTTATTCTCTTTCTACAATATTTCTGCTAGTATCTGTAAGACAAAAAGTAGTGAAAAAGTCTCACACAAAAGTCTACGAAACTACTGTGTCTTAATCAATCATCCCGGCCTTAGCATAAGAAACAGTTTTGAACTCATTTCCCTTGTCAAGTTTCCAGCTAAGGTTGAAATTTTTGCTAAAGTTTTGGGCTTCCTCAGTTAAAACTGAATTAGGTGCCACATCCAGGGGAGGGAGTGTCAAGGTGTGTATGGAAAAGACCACTAGAGAACAGCTACATCTCTCCAGGACTTGAGAATGGCCTGTCATGAATTTGTCAGTCCAGCACCAAAATCTTTCAACAGCTAATTGGATGTGAACCAAGCGAAGACAGTACTCTTAACCTGGGAATCAAGCAAAGACTTGTATGTATATTCCTTCCCCTTGCCTCTGTTCCCAAATGTTTATATATGGAAGCAAGGGGATTGTCCAATATCCTGGAGGGAGATACCAACTTCTGAAGTGCCCTGTTCCCCTCTCAGCTGCTAGCAGAAGAGCAAGGGAAGGTAGCCCTTAGAGAAGCAGAAAGACAATATTGAAGATATACTAAGACTTAATGTCTTTTGACCTACAGCAGTGACATGATACCCAACAGCAGGCTACAAACACTTGAGGGAAGCCTGTAATCACAAGATATTGCAGTGTAGCAGGAATATTTAGAAGTAGCCCTCAGATTTCTTAAATTAATGAACTTCAGCTGTGTTAAAATGTGCCAACTGTCTTCCTTGCTCTCACACACAAGAAAAGAAGGAAAAGGAACTGACTACAACCAATTTCAGGATTACTGTAAGCTACCACAAGAGTCCCTGCAAATACATGGAAAATGCCATCTAAACACCAATCTTTTTTCACAGTGTTGTTTTTCCAACTGTACGGGGCATTTCTTCCTATTCTGAGTTTTACAACATGACACACAGGGAAACAGAGCTTAGCGAGCAGAGCAGATGGTTAGAAAAAGACCATGAACTATGAAAGAAAAATATGGGTTTAGGGATGTAAAGGGCAACGGGTCTTCAGGAAGAAATGGAGACAAAAAACTAAAAAGCATGATTTTATTTTCTTGGACCAGTATGAAAGAACTTTAAAATGCTTAACACTAGCAAGAAGCTTCACCTAAGTGTTACATTTCTGCCTTATAATGGCATTATTTGAGGCAGTTGTTTGAACAGAGAATCACATTTCACTAGCATATGTAAAGACTATGGAATATAGAACCCTTAACGTCTGAAATACAAGACAGATACTATGCAATCTCTCCGTTTCTCTGGTTAAAATGCATGAGAATTTTACCAACACAAGATATTTAATTACTGAGTGCTGAGCTGCTCATGCAAGAGACACAAGACATGTAAAGATTGTTAAAAATAATAAGAGAACTTTAAAGTTCTAATAAAGTGCAACTCCAGTTCTACCTTCATGAAAAAATTGTGCATTATCAGGCTATGTCTTATCAGTGTAATCATTAAAAAATACACTAAATAAAAATCCCAGACTTCTTAAAAAAAAAAAGCCATGATTAAGTCTTTGGTCTCCTATGTAGAAACAAACTCAGTGTCTGAGCCTTTTTTTCATAACTCTTGTCCCATTTACTTTCATTTAGGTTCAATACAGTTAATACAGAGAGGTACTAACCTGAGCACTGGAAGAACCTCTCGCATTATTTTAATACTATAAATTAACAAAAAACCTACAGCCAACTACGGCTAAGTAAGCATCTTATTTGCCAAATAATACATACTTATAATAGCACCTCTCAAATAGTTTCCTCTGGAAAAGCTTGAGTTAAATTTGCTGATCTGTAATGGTAGGGTGCTCTGTTCTCCTGAATACTCCTGACTCACTATTCAGCACATATAGATGAAACATAAGTTAAACTCCCATCTGCCTTGCCAGATTTAACACTCCAAATCTTCTGGTGGTGCCACAGGGAAGCCATAAATGTGGGTATATCCTTCCATCTCCTACTGTTCCTGTACTTAAAACTTGACTTTAATCTGAGCAGGACTTGAAGCTCTAGCAACTTCTAGACTGGAGACCTCCATCTTTAACACAGTTTTAGCACTGTGACAGTATGTTTTGCAGCATTTCCTGAATACAATAGTTTTTTTTTACTGTGGATCTGGGAATCATAGAAACATCTCAAAGCAAAGAATTTCTCAAAGAGAGTATTAGATAAGAGGAAGGGCATAGGAAAATTCCTAGTCTGAGTGGCACTGCAGATCTTATCTACATCAATATGCCATAGTGAGAGACTTTCAGATTTTTCAGTCATATCCCATTAAATACTTTAAAAGTCAATATTACTACTGCATACAGATATTCTTATTTTTAATACCCATTTGCAAGGCACTGCAAAGTTAAGTGACAGAACCACCCAATTCATTGCAACTTTTAATGTATTTAATGTTGCCAAAATCAGAATAAATGCACAATCTGTTTTCAAGAGGCTGAATTAGCTACAATGCAAAGCCTGTAATCTCTAAGCAACTAAAGAAGAAACTAAAAAGAGATCAAAAATATGATCTTTAACAGTACTGGTACAACTCAGAAGATCTTGGAGTGGTGAAGGGCATTGCATCCTGGCACATGCATCAACAGAAAATATAGTATTCTCTTTCGTCAATAAATATTTATTTGGTTAACAATAAACAATGGTTTCAAATGCCAAACATGATAAACATGAAATTAAAAAAATGAAACTTGCCTGCTATATTAGGTATATTCAGAATATATAGGTATATTCTGAAAAGTAGAAAAGAAATTCTCTTGTGATAAAAAAAGCCCCCACAACATGAAAGACCTTAGAAATAGGAATCACTCTAGCATTTGGTTCAAAATATATTCAATAATTTTACAGTACTCAAAAAATCAGGTTGCGGTAATTTTTAATTAGGATTGGAAGCCAGAAAAATTTGTATTTAGAGTTTAAAAAATTCACAACATATTCTGATCTGTGGCAGATCTACAAGACATGTAAATTGTTATCCTCCTCTGGGATCTGCTCCTACACTTAAAACTAAGCTTCTCACAGTGATTCCATCTATGCACATATCTTTAATTCCCATTACTATCTTTTTATGACCGGTAAATGATATTAGATTAGTAAGTTCTTTTTTCTGAATGTGGAATTCACCATATTTTTGCTCATTAAATTTCTCTGTTTCAGTCATCTTTTATATTCAGATGATTTATGGCCTAAAATGTACTCTTTTCCTTCAAAATGTTTGCAAATCTATTCCAATTCTTCACTCTTTTTTGTAATATACTAGCTTCATAACAGCACATTGCTGCTCCTTGGTACCCAAATTTTGCTGAAGCAATAACTGAAACTGGGATAATTGATATTTCTTGAAGATTAGTAGCTAGACAAGACAATATATTTCCTTGATATGCTTCCTTGGAAGTATAAGGTTGTTAGCTTCTCTTGGATACCAAACACATACCCACATACAAACACACCCCCCCCCACACACACACGCACCCCCCATATTTGCATACACTTATAACCAATAGTAAAGTTTTATAAAAAATCTCCTCAACTTTGTTGCGTTTTGTGAGGTTGTTATCTGTGCAAATGTTAACTTTCTTCTTGGAACAGGTATTCCAGGGAAATCATTTGAATCACAGCAGGCAGTTTAAAAATTGCATTATTCCTGAGAGTTAGATCATAACTGATGTTCAGAACCTTAAGCTTCTCCCTCCCTGAGTTTTATTATAGAGTTTGACTGAAAGAAATATTTATATACACCATCTTAAATGAAGTGCCTTGGAGGGGTTAATTGAATTAATTTCCCATTATTCCAAGAGGGAAGATAACCCATCTGGAATCTCTCTCTCAGACATCTGCCACAGTACTGCTCTTTCAGAGCTCCTCTCTGCAACATTGACAGTACATAATATCACACGCAATTTCAACAGAATGCAAAATGACAATAGCCAGCCTGGGGACAGAAGAAGAACTAATTAGTCAAAGGAACACCTCAAGAGTTTTAAAGTTCAAAAGGCAGCAAAAAGAAGGTTTACTTGATTAGTAATTCTGTCCATTTTTAACTACAGTATAACTCATATAGAAAGATTTCTTAGAAATTATGGCCAAAATCTTACACACAGTATTTTTGCAATTCAATCTATATTGAGTTACCAAATTTTATAGTTTTTCAAATTAGGAATTTCTTAGTTTTTGGCCCATTTTAAGATCATGTACTTTAAATATTTAATTAATGATAGTATATTTAAAAATATTACTATAGAAAATCTGTTTTCAAAAATATTACCTATAAATATATAGTCTTATGACATTCTCTAAACTTCTGACAAGTAGAAAACTTGCAAAGTCTTCAGTCATGACACAATTTTAGAACTTTTGCAAGCTAATTCCTCAGTCTTTACCTCTTTTTAAAAGTTGAATGAATTACATGTATTTACCCAAGAAATAGATGGTATGGTAGTCTTCTGGGTTTTTTTAACCAGGTGGATTATGTTTTCTGATTAAGCATACATAGGACAACGGACCTTCTTTCTTGAGGCATCTGTTATACACACAAAGCAGATGTATTTTGGTACAGGTTTGATTACTAGTCTTCAAATTCAAGATGAAACAGTGTGTGTTTGCATGTTTATTCATTTTACCTTTATGACGATCTTGAATTAGAAGGCTATTATGACATAGATGGAAGAATAAGAAATGCCATTTAATTTAAAGTTCATTTCAGATGGAAGAAACAGCAGTAAAGCAATGAGATTTAATTTAACTAAGTAAGTCTGAGGAAATTTATGTGTTTAAATAACACCCATCATCACTATAAAACAAATCTCTGAAAAGTTTTAACCCTTGACAAACTTGCACTTTGTTCAGTAGTATTCATATATTCTATAAAGACATGGAAATAAGGTGAGTCACACATTTACTAGCCAGTGTAAATTTATGGTGTGCACTTGTGTCCCACTACGAAACATCATCCCAGTAACTAAGATTACAGTACAGAGGTCAGTACTGTGTCTGATCCTATTCAGTGTCTTCATTAATGGTGTGGATGGTGGAACAGTGTGGATCCTCAGCAAGTTTGCAAAAGGTGCAAATATGAGGGGAGTGACTGCTAGACCACACAGTTGTCACAGCCTGGAGAGGCTTGAGAGCTAGGCTGACAGGAACTTTAAGGAGTTCAACAAGTGGAAGTGCAAAGTTCTGCAGAACCCCAGGAGCCAACCCATGCTGGGGATGCCCCATCTGGGAAGCAGCTTTGGAAAAAGCAGTGTGGGGACAGAAAGTTGAACATGAGCCATCATTGTGCTGGTTTTTAGTAAAGGCTAAAGGTATATATTGTCTGCAGGATGGGAAAGGTGATCCTTCCCTTTTTTTCAATGCTGTTGCAGCCAAAGTTGGAACACTGTGTCCTCTGTGGGCTTCTCAGTGCAAGAGAAACACAAACATTCTGCACAGAGTCTGGTGAAGGGCCTCCAACTTAGTGAGGGAACCAGAAGATTACTTATGTGAGAAAAAGCTGAGAGGTCTGGAACTGTTCAGCCTGGAGGATCTTATCGATGTACGTAATCACCTGAAGAAGCACATAAATACCTGATGTAGACAGACTCTTTCCAGTGGTGCCCAGTGATAGGATCAAAGGTGATGGGCACAAACGGAAACACAGGAGATTCCATCTGAACATCAGAAAATACTTTTTCACAGTGAGGGTGACTGAATATTGGCACAGGTTGCCCAGAGAGATGATTGAGTCTCCTTCCTATGAGATATTCAAAAGCCATTTGGATATAGTTCTGGGAAATCTGCTCTGGGTGACCCTGCTTGAGCAGGGAGTTAGAATCAGATGACCTCCACAGGTCCCTGACAGCTTCCACTGTTCTGTGATTCTCTGAATGTATGATAGTTGTAAGGGTGTATGTTGGGGAAGATAAACAAATGTTAACAGATGGAGATCTGGAGGGATTGTCCAGCAAGCCCTGGTCAGCAGATAATGAAAGAATTTCCTCCCTTCGATAAGACAGGAGCCTGACTTGAAGACCAAGACTGACTGTTTAGAGCTATCTATAATCCCTTTCTTCCTTTGCAAGTTCTGGAAGAACTTCTACAAGATGTTCCCCCCAGGTGGTCTTGGTTTGGAGAAATGTTTACCCATATGATGAAAAACAGAGACTGGATTGTCTAAGACCTACTTAACATAGTTAATCCCCCTCATTAACATGTCCTACCTCTTCATTAACATACCCCGTTCCTCGGTTCTATGTATTGTAGTGAGGGTGATCAATAAAATGTTTCAGTTTCTACCCCCAAACTGGGAACATCTAGATTATTGACTGACCAACAGGTGTATGCTATCAGAAGGCATGGATATAGCCACACTTTCACATCAAGTCCATTTTTAAATTTAAGAAAGAATAGAACATCTAATTTCTTTAACAATATAATAAATTTCCTTCTGAAATTCTTTATATTTGCATATTGTACATCATTTCAGATCACGATCAGACATTTATTCAACTAAGTTGAACAAAATAGAATATGTTGATGCTTTTTTACAGAGAGTGAAAGTGACTGGAAAAGGACATGATAGAAAAAAAATAACATTCAAATGGAGAAATAGACTTTCAGCTCTTTTCAACATCTATTTTAAAATTAAATCAGCAATTCATGGAAGTGCTGCTTGCTAGTTTTGTGCATACTTCAGATTGCATAAAGACTGTATTTTGTTAAAAATTCATCTTTTGGGTGGTGGCAGGGAAACAAATGAGGTCATTAATTAAGGGTAAAAACTGCTAATTGCAAACTGTCTATGGGACAAAAATCAGATGTACCCTAGCCAGACCAGGAGAAAAAAATAAGTCTTCCCTAAAGTGAAAATAAAATTTTGGTGTCTCTTGACAATTTGCCACAGGAGCAGAGTCAATTAAGCATGAACAGTGTAAAATGTATGAGTCAGCAACAGGAACACTGTGGGGAAGGTCTAGGTTAGCTGAAGTGCTCCTGTCTCTTCATTCATAGGCTGGACAGTCTTGTCACATGATGTTTCCACAGCTATGAAGGAGCCAGCCATCCGCAACACCAGGACAGAAGGTAAAGCTGAGTTTTGATTTGGAATTGGTCTGGTTACAGATAAGCAGACACAGTTCACCCTTTTGTGACTGCTTTGTGAAGGGGAAATGGCACTTGTGTAATATAAAGTGACGCACTAAACAGGAAAAACCTAGATTAAACAAGTAGTCATGGCTGATTCACAAACCTGGATAGCAGGCTCACAGAAAAGCACAGACCTGTGGTGAGAATATAGAACAGAATCCTTTCCAGGGAGAATACAGAAACTGCGAACACATTCCCCTTCTTAGTTATTAGTAGGCCCCTGGTCAAGGCTGTAACAGCAACAATGACACAGTAATGACAGCTTTCCAAGGCTTTCTGGCCAAGGTCCCTTAAATATGACAATGACTAATTCTTCCAGCTCTCTAATTCTCTGACATGCCACCATGGAAGACAATGGAACTGCTTATTCGTATTCTGAATATTACTTCACTCCAGAAAAAGACATCTAGTTTTCACTACCCCCATGACTGCTGCATAGAATATGCCCTTGAAACATGAAGAATATGCATGCATATTGCCTTTTGGATACCAGTAACTTGCCTTTACCCCTCAAATGTTAGGGAAGAGGATCAATAGCTGTGTTAGAAAATCTCAACTGTTACATAAGCTACAGTAACAACAGAAACAGTTCAGATATCTCATAGTGGGGAATTTAATTACAATAAGCTTTTGTGGACAAATCTCAGTACTGCAGGTGCTGGGCCAGTTGTGATACAGAAAAGTCTCTCAGTGACAGCAACAACAATCAAAGAACATCAATAAATAATTAAGTAATTTAAATCACTTAAGTAGTGAATAGGCCAAAAGAACTTTATAAAACCTGAACTTCCAAAGGACACATTTATACTAAATGAAAGAGGCAGAACTATACCTTGTAGGCAGAGAAGAAAATACTGATTCAACACACCTAAAAATTTGTGTGAAACCTAATATTCACATTGACTAAAGTAAAAAAAACAAAGCTAACAAAATGAAGAAAACCAATACCTGAAAAAAACTAACACAATAAAAACCCCGAACAACCACATATATGGAAGAGCGAGCTCAAGAAAGAAGTACTAGAGAACAGATAATAATGACCATTTCAGCATTCTTTTCTCCCAAATTCACCTGCAGGCTTCCTGTTTACAAGTGTTGCTGTAATTTTTTGCTGACCTAAGGCATAAGGATGACTTCATTTGAACGCAATAAAAAAAACAGAGATACACTCATATGTGAATAAAACTATTAGTCTAGCATGAACAACTGTGAGGCAGCAAAGATTTAATACATTTCTCCCATAATTAGGTTTTCCATTAGCACACCAAATGGTCTACCATCTTATGTATTTTCTCATACTATCATTTCTTGCTTAATTTCTCACCTCCTCTGACTTTCTCAGACAAAGACACAGCAGCTCAGGATTATTGCAATCCTCAGGCACGATAGTAATTCTTATTAAAAACTGAATAATGTACATCTCCATGACACATCAGTCATAAAAATTCAGTATTATTAATTTCCATGAGTTTTAAAACACATGAAGCGTGGGATTAGAACTGGCTAATCCTTAAGGTCTTTTCCAATTCCAGCCATTCAATAATTCTATGAAGCTCATACTTTTAGTGGGACCATTTACTAAATCCCAATAAAATGAAAAGGATTCAAGCGCCTAAAATCCCACTGGTTCTATTAATATAGGTTTGTGATTTCAAACTTAATTCTACATTATTTTTTCTATCATTCCTTTAAGTAACATAATAAATGGCACGAAGCTAGGAGGAGAAAACGTGGTATTTCACCTATGACAAATAAGTGACTGTAAAAATAGTTATTTCACAGTGCAAAAGCCTTCCTACTTAGTACTAGAATGAAGGAGGTATATGCTGCCTTTGTTAGTGTTTAAGACACTGTCAAATTTATGTCTTTTTCATGGACTGCTAGAATATTCATCTGTCTTAATTTTTCTTTCAAAAGAACTAGCTAAGAAACTTATGTCATTTGCTATGCAGTACATCACTTTCAATCTATAGCTAATACACTCTTTCAGTAGCATGCCTGCCAAGGAAGACTTCATTTAACTTCATCCATTTTTCAGGGAAAATGTCTGGTGATTATATAAGCTACTATCAGTATTAATAGCCAGATAGACAAACACATTTCAAAAAGGTTAAAATTTCCTCTTTGCAGTGACTGATGAAGGTTGTATATTTGTGCTTTACATCTACATTCCCCTTACTTCTAAATATTCTCTTGCTATCTTTTCTGACTCAGAAACACTCAGATTCATACAATGAGTCTAATGTCTTCTCTTTTTCTCCTTATGTAATGGTTGATAACTCATTGGGAGAAAAAAGGCCACTGAGAAATAGCAACCAACCTGAATGTCTTTACTGGTTATACTAATTTCTGGTTTGGTATGCCCTTTCAACATTGACAGCCAAGAACTTACAGGTTTGCCAGAATAGTCAAAATATTCAAATCTCCTTTGGAATTTTAAGATTTCTATTTAAATACATATCTCTAAATGATTTTGCCATTTAGAAATTATTAGGCTACTTAATTTGACACAGAATTTTGTCCCTTTGCAACACTGTTTTGCTTTGGCTGCCTCACTGTGGCACAACTGACTTTCCCACACTTGGGCAAAGAGTACTCAAGATCTGATTTTCACACTGTCTTACTTTCTGTCTTACTGTACATTGGTAGCTTTAGATCTTCATGTTTTGAAGTAAATACTTCCAACCTAAATACAGAGAACTTAAGTCCTTCCAGAGTTGCCCATTAATTCCATGACTGCACTTCTTCAAAATACCAAAGGGGTGATAAGTAGCCTAAAAGTAGTGATTACCATGAAATTTAGAGGCAAAGTTAAAAAGCATCCAAACAGAAGTTATACAATAACATCGAGAAAGGCAAGACCTGATAAGAATGACACAGTTTTTAGCTTGAAGCTTTAATTGCAATTAATTCCACCTTTTTTTTGTGGAGTTAATACCTTAAAGAAAGACTCCAACACAAATACATGTATAGCTATGCTAATTCTGCAGGAGTCTATGTCTGGCCCTGCTGGAATTTTGAAGTGCAAAAACATTCAGATTGGAATCTTGGTGCTAGCAGGGAGGAGGTGTTTTAAAAGCTGCTGTAGAGAGTTGTAATAGCACACTCACAGGAAGAAAGAAAAGAGCAGCAATTTTAAATATGAGATCCTACGTTTGATGACAAAATAACTTTATGGAAGAATCTCTTCTTATAAAACTTTCAGCTTTAGGGAGTGAGAGTTTAGGCATCAGTGGAAATGTGAGTTTATCTGTTCAGCCTCAATTATAAATCCTAGGTTAGTCATCTACAACTCTGACAGTTGTCTTATCGTACAAATTTCATAATCACAATAATAGGAAAAAATCTTACAATCATGGCACGTTATCTAAGACCTTTTTAATACAGTATTTAAACATATAAGATTTACACTTGGGCTATCATATACATCAAAAGCTGCATGTTTTTCCTTTCCATTTTTTAAAATCACCTATGTCACTAGGGAAAGATAGATTATATTCATGGAAAGATAAAAATAAATAGAAAATTATAGAATAAAAACTGACCATATAAGGTACAAAAAGATTGAATTCAGATAATATTATTTTGTCTTCTAAGTGTGGAGATACAAGTAAGCACTCAGAAATACAGACTAATTTCCATCAAAATCAGTAATCCAGTGAAAAAGCCTGTTTTTCATGAGTTGATGTTTCTAGAGCTATCTTCCTCAGGTTAAAGGAAGAATAAATGAAAGGAAGCAACTCTGGCCTGCTTTCTAGACCCTCAAATGACATTTGCTGTCCTTGTTCTCAACTTCAATCAAAGCTAAATTTCTTTCAAGATTTCTGCATTGTTTGTAAATGGAAAAAGCCTGGTGCTCTTTCATTTCCTCTTTCCCTTTATTCCATACAATAAGCCAACTTCCTGGCATCCTCTTTACTGCTTTTATCAGTGTTTTCCCCTTACTTCTAGGAAGCATTTAATGCTTAAGGATTTAATGTATTTTATAGATTTTTAACAAGTTTCAGAATTATGTAGGTTTCCCTGGATTGCTCACATATTAGGTGGTATTTAGAGATCGCTGGGCACTTTCTCACACATTTCTGAGTTTTGCCAAGGACACAGTGTTTTGAAGAAGCNTCTCCACCTGTGTTCTGGAACCTTCTCACGAAACCTATAAAAGTATGATGTCACCCTCAATAAATTGTCATTCCTTATTAGCACCGTCAGATTGGAGTGAGCCTTCCTTCTTCATCTCTTCAGGATCTTGGCACAAGATAGCTTGAAGACAAAACNTGTGGGAGAACGTTCTTATGAAAAATGGAAAAAACAGCATGGAACAATTTGTTGAGACCTGGAGATGAAGAGGAAGGAAATCAAGTTGTGAGCTCTCCAAACAAGAAGAAATATCTGGACTCTGTTTATTGTTCTCATGACTCCCAATGTTGTTATATGTTTAAATTTTCATACATGTAAAGTTTAATATATATTACATTATACAAAATGGTTTCCCTAGTTCTCCCTCATGTTCTCCCCAGTTTTTCATTGGTCAGGATTTTCTGCAGAGCAGTCCTACCATTTATGGTTATATCCTCCCCTATTTTCCTATTATGGTTGTGGTTCCTCCTTATCTCACCATATTTGTATGAGGATTTGCATGCTCCTCCCAATCTCCACCTGTGTTCTGGAACCTTCTCACGAAACCTATAAAAGTATGATGTCACCCTCAATAAATTGTCATTCCTTATTAGCACCGTCAGATTGGAGTGAGCCTTCCTTCTTCATCTCTTCAGGATCTTGGCACAAGATAGCTTGAAGACAAAACAGAAGAGAAGGCCCAGAGCCCTTGGAGAGGGCCCAAGGGGCAGTTCTGATCTTTTGGAGGGTGGGCACCAGGGGAAATGGGTACTACAGGTTGGTTTTGGATATCATATATGCTAATTACTGGAAGTTATAAAAACTGTAACATCACTGAACCACATATACACATATTCCTGGTGTGCACCTAGAATAAAGGTACTTCTCTATCTATCACTACAAGTGTTGTTTTGAGCTGTTTCCCAGGAATTTTAGGCATCACACTTAACATTTCTTTATTACAGGAATGAATAAAGATCTTCTTTATTAACCTTCTTCACCATCACAGGTGATTCTAGCTTTCTCATGGGCTTCTGTTGGGCAGTCAGATGTTTCCTGTATACATAAAATAATTATATATAGTTGTTCAGACTTCAAATATGCATTTTTTTAGCATGATTCTATTCCTTTCATCAGCATAGGAACTAGCCATATCAAAGGATATAGGATGTTTTATTTGATGTGAGGTAGAACAGGCTTATGCTGGTGAATCTTTAGCTGGCAGTTTTATATCAAAAAGGTCTCCTTGGAAAAACATAACCTTTCATAGTGTCTCTTTCATAACTTTCACGGAATCACAGAATTACAGAATGACTGGAGTTAGAAGAGAGCTCTGGAGATCATCTTGTTCAACCCCTCTGATAATGCCAGTTCACCCAGAGCAGGTTGCACAGGATCATGCCCAGATTGGTTTTGAATATTTCTGGAGAAGGAGACTCCACAACTTCTCTAGATAAACTGTTACAGTGCTCTGTCACTCTCACAGTAAAGAGGTTTTGCCACCTATTCATATGAAACATCCCGTGTTTCAATTTGCGTCTTTTGCCTCAAAAACTGTTTCATCAAAGAATTGTTTAAATATAATCTCAAATCCTAACATCTTGTACCTGCTGTTAAAAACAGTTCAAAAGAATGCAGGGACAATTCAGTGGGTTTTTTTTCTTCTCCTATTTCTTTACACAGGGACCTTCATGAAGCCCAGTGAAGCTCCATCTTAATGGGACATGATTTATTATCACTGAATATTATTAATAGTTATAAATATTATAATTGCATTCAAATCATTGCATGTGGTGCCTGAAGATTACATTGAAACAGTCTTCTCAAATTATGTGATTTCTATCCATTCTTACAGTCTCTTTTTCAACAACAGAAGAAATTTCAGAACTTAATTTAACAATATCTTAAACATAACAGAATGATACCATAGAAACACTATTCCATGTAATTAAAAAAAATGCCATTGTTAGATTTCATTTTGATGCTAAGAGAATTATCACATCTTTTTAGGCAGAAGAATGCATAGTTCATTTTGGATTTTAATGTAGTATTCTGCAAACATTATAAATGGAAGTTATATGAAATATTAAAACTATTCAATGCAATACAATTGAAAGGAGAAACTATTGTTGTGTCACATTTTCAATTTCCCACCAATTCATCAGTCTTAATAGAGATGAATCACAGCATTATATCTACTAAAATATTTATTAAAATATCAGTGGAAAAAAGTACCTCATTATAATAAGCATATGTTTGAAAGCCTCCTTAATATACACTGACAGTCTACAAAAGACAACTACAGTAGACTGGAAGTCTGTATGAAGACTGACATTTACAACTGAGTTTTTAGTATACAACATAAAATATAAGGAAGGCTTGGCTACTCAAATGTCACATTCTCAAGGTTTGTTTCCATCTTCAAAGTATACTTTTTCTTGCCCCTTCCTGCAGAATTCCCAAATTCAATAGTCTAAATTCATAATTTTAGTACTGTGTGGTAAGATGCACATACTTTCCTAACATGTCTGTTATGTACTATCCAGCATGTAACTAAACTAATTTAACTAGCCTCAATAACACCCGACATTTTTTCAGACTGAGAGTATGGCATGGTTCAGATAACTAAGTGTACCTCCTTGGTAACTTCAGAGAAACAAGATCAGCAACAAATACCACAATTTAAGTAGCACAATAAATAACAGAAATAAAAAACAACAGCATTACAGAGAAACTATCAAGAATGTTGCATTTTTCTGTTTATCTATTTAGACAGAAAGAAAAAAAAGGTGTTAAGCTGCCCACAAAAGACATGAAAGGCAATTTTAATCCTAGTATGTTCAGTGATATGTGAACAATGCCAGGAATTTCAGAATAGAAACTGAGCTGGGTTTATTATAATTAAGGGAAAGTTATGCAAATTGTTTGCTCTAGCTGATAATTGCAGCCTCTTTGAATAGCTAAGTACATTGTTTTGTGTTTCACTTTAGTGAGTACTAATATGATTTCAATACCTGTTCATGGGATTAATTTTTCAAACACTGCATCTTACACAAGAAAGTTATAATTCTGTGACAAGCCACATTTGTGATGTAGTTCAGTGACACAAAAAACCCTGCCAAAATAGAGAAGACCAGGAGAGAAAATAAACAGTACTGGAGTCTAAGAATCTCACAAACCAAAACTGTCTGTTTTATAGACAGACAGGATCTGCAGGAAAGTCAGAGTTCAGTGCAAGAAATTTCCTTTGAGAAGCAGAAGTTAAAAAAGCTTCAGAGGTGCTGAATCTGACCAGTGGGACAGCAAACACAGCTATACAGTTGGCAGAGAGGGAGGAAAAGAAGAAGAGAGGAATAGGATCAGCACTGGTATATGGAGATAATTAAGGAAGCACAAGAGAGTCTGGAAGACAGAATAAATGGGAGCATTTCATGAGGGATTGCCTGAAGAGAAGGGGGAAACACTGATGGATGGGGAATTGAAAGGTTCTGAAGAACTAAAATAGTGAGAAGACAAAAAAGACAAGAGTTAGTTCTGCAGGGGAAATGCTGAAACCCAAGCAGCTGAGGAAATAATTTATTTCCCCTGGGAAAGGTAGGGTAGAGGAGGGAGAACCTGAGAAAAAGTGCTGAGGGCAAACCATTACAGAGAAGTGAGTCTTCAGCAACAGGGACTTGCAAGGAGCTTTGAACAGCAGGGCAGCTTGCAGCCACCAGTTCTATTGCCCTCACCCTCCTGGGGTGCCATGTGGGGAATCTTCATGGGACTTTCATGGAGCTACAGACCTTTGCAGCCACAAGCTGAGGTCCTCTTCCAAATCAGACACCTGCATATCATTCTCTCCCAAGCACCCTATATAGGTCTACTTTGGCTGTTTCTAATTACACTTCTATGGGTAACAAAGAGATGACAGTGAATTTGTTCCATTACGTCAGTCCTACCTCCAAAATGAGAAAGAAATATAAATACACAACTTGAGCCTGTGGAAGGTGGCCTTGGTCTAGGGTGACCAGTGCATCAAAGTGGTTCCTGGTGTCACTGAAAGAGGTGTTTTAGCTACAGAAACTATTACACATTGTGCAGAATAATAAGAAACAATTCACCTAGAAGGGGAATTACATTTCTGAAGTTACATGACAGAAAACATAAAAGTGACACAGGGAATATCTAAGCGTCAGTGTCATCTTTGGGTGTAAAATGTTTTGCTACACCAGACTGAAGTGTTTGGATGTGACCATTATTTCAATTTACTTTTCCTTTAATCCACTACTTTGTAGTGCCTTATAGCAGAAAAAGAGAACTGCACATGAAGTCAAATTACAAATATGTTAATTAAAAGCCCCATCAAAGAGAGATTGAAAAGAACCAAATGTGCTTCTTAATAATTCACTACCTAAGCAAAATATTAATACCATCAATATGAATTTCATTTCACTAATGGCTGAATAAATCTATATACTGTCCAAACAATGAAAACTTAAGTTACATGTTCACAATATTTTCCACTGTGAAGCACATTACATGGATTAATGCTTTACACCGTGAACACTTTTGGTGTGAAACTAAGACTTTTCACAGCTCAGTGCAACATCTAGCAACTATACTACTTTCTAATATTCAGGAGAGTCCCCAAAGGTGTTATATCAAATACCTAATAAAAATATTATTTACAAAACACTTCTGTGATACAGTCAAGACCCCAAGTTATGGGAGAGATTCATGATGGTACAGAGCTTTACTGCATAGCAGTGAGAAACATCAGACAGTGCAGAGTATTGATAAAGCTCAATAACAGCCTGTAATTTTATGTTTATAGTGACAGACATGAGGAAGTGAAACACAATTAGAAGTAGTTCTCCAAGGAGTCCAGGACTACAACAAAGCTAATGGCACATTTGGTCTATCAAGATTTAATGGTCTCCAGCACTGGAGGAAGTTTAAAAAAGGTAATTATAGTAGGACTTTTTATCATTATTAATTGTATTTACCATTGTATCCAGCTAAGCAGTACATTATCTGGATGTTTCAAATCCTCTGCCAACATACTAGACACTGATATTCAGCAGGAATGAATTTTAGATTCCCTGAATAACTACAGTTATATATATTTCAAAGTTTATTTTCACCTGCAAAAAAAGTTGCCTAACCTAAAACAGTTTTAAAAGCCAATAAGAATATAACTCATTTTTAAAGTACATAAGGAATACAAAACTTGCCAGAAGAATTTCTCTTTTCCTTTTTCTCAGCCAGTCTCTTGATTTCAGCTTTTGGACCTAAGCTTGTCATTGAGCAGTTCGCGAGTTTCTTTTCCTTGTAAGTGAGTTAGAACTAAGGAACTTGGAAAATTCATTTTCTCCAATCTACATACAAATACAAGGTATTTGTTATTGACAGTTTTCATTTACAATAGTTGTTATTAACCTTACTGGATGTACAGTTTAGATTAATAATGACACAAGGAAAGTAACATCTCCCAGTGTGTCAGTATTAAAATTAAAATGTACAGAGGCCAGAATGTTTTCATGACCAAAGTATGTGTGATCTCTACTAAAAACCAGTGCAACAAAGCACAAACAAGAAGAAATCAACAGGGTATGGTATGGCCATATTCAGATTATAGTTAACCTGGCTTACTCTTACAAAACTCCTGTATCTCTTCCCCTGGAAGAAAACAGTTCCATTAAAACTAACATCCTACAATTATACAAATTGCTTCTTATAGTAATTGGTACAATAGAATTCTGCAAGTTTTGGATTGGTTGAAATCCAGCAACTGAATTTGCTTTCTACAACTGAAATAATATTTCATTTATAATTGTATTAGAAAATTACATTCATATGAATTGCTTTCCTGTATTCATGGAAAAATAAATAATTTATATTCTCTGAAATTATTTTAACTGTTAACAGCTATCAGAATTTAATTAATTTCCAAACTAATCCTTACACTACAGGAGCTAAGAAGCAAAGGAAGAAAAATGTGTTACTGAGCATTAACTGTTGCCCCAATGTAAGTCATCTTCCAGCTCTTCAAGTCTTTATGAGCAGTCTCATTCATAAAGTCAGAGTTCCAGTCCATAATTTTAACATCTTATCTATTTGCACCTACTTCTCTTCCTCCCCAATGGCTGCAAGTACAGAACAAAATCATACTCTCTACCAGTTTGGTCATGACCTTATTACTCCATTATACTACTTCTAGTAAAAGCGTTAGCAAATTCTATTGGGGATGGAAAGCAAGTTTAATTATATAGCAATTCAATGAGTAAACTGAAATTGTCACTCTTTGCAATGAAAGAAGTTTCAACCACCCTAGGTAGCCATACAAAGAAATATGTAGTAGCTTAAAAACTTAGTCTTAAGGGTTATTCTTCAACAAAGAACAGCACTAAATGTTGCTCTTTTCCTTTTTTGTTACTATGCTTGATTTTTCCCTTTGTAGTAAACGAAAATTTTGATACAACAATATTCACCTGAAACCTGAGAGAAAAGCATTATCTAAGCATCAATAACAACTTTTGTTAAAATTAATTTACCCTTTAATCTGCTCTAATGAATCTAGTCAACAGGAGGCTGGCACACATTCAAATTATTTTAATTGTTTCATACATTATTGCTCAGAATGAGTCATGTCAGTGAAAACTGCCCTTTTCAAAGTTATCTACAAAACAATAAGAGATTGCAGGGAGGAAATCATGTAACATTTTATACCCATCGTCTGAAAGGTACTAATAACACTTGGGGTTATTTTGCAACAAGGATTTATCAGTCCTAATCAACTTCAGATCTAAAACCCCTGAACTTTGAACGGGTAAGAGCAAGGCAAGGCTGGCTCAGCAAGAAAGATCTTGCAGGATAAATGTCTGTATTTAAAGAACAGTGCTGCATGTGACATACTATAGACTATTGTACAGAGAGAGATTTGCAATCAGGACACCCAGGTTTTACACAGCCCAGGGGCCACATCTCACAGGAGCATAGGTGGAAGTAAAAGAGATTCTACTCAATGCTATTGTAAAGTATGAAACTATTATGCAAAATCTCCTAAAGCAGGCACCAGAGAGCACGTACTGATGGCAGTACTTTTCATCTCCAAAAAGGAGAAGCATTAGAGCACTTCTGCCTGGGAGCTCTGGCAGCCTTTATTTATGTGTATCCCTATCTGACTTGAGGCAAAATGTTTCTGCACAGCTCCTGATCTCAAAATGGCATAGTTAAGGTCAGGATTGCAAAAGGTCATGTTTAATAGATTTTGAAATGTGCATAGCATTCAACACTAGCACAATTAAAAATTGTTCAATTTGAGAGATATTTACAACTCAACATTCAGAGGAACAATGCCAGGAAAGAGTGAATTTTCAGAACTTTTAATGCTAAGAACACAAGAGAGGAATTGATTTTCAGTGGTTCTTTACAGACATGATTTGCTTCCTGTTCAACCAATTACACTAGAAATACAAAGAGGAAAACACATGATGCAAAGATTTTTAAAAACCTTAAAGTTTTCTCATTTTTGAAGATTGCCTAACATAATTAATTCATATTATTTCTAATTATTTTTCATATTATACAAAATCAATTACTTGAAGAAAACAAATAAAAAAAGGCATACTCATTTTACTTAAGGATGGCAGTCTAAAAAGATTACAAGACAATAAGAATTTCTGGGTAGTTGCAAAACATGGAAGATCTTTACAAATTGGCTTTCAGTCAAAACTCACCTTTTGGTGCATACTGTGCCTAATGTCCATGTTGCTGAAAAGAGAGACTCACTCTTTATTCCCATTTTTTTTTGTTCACATACTGTCATTATCTGCATGCAAATGGTAGTCTGCTCTTATTCTTTATCACTCAAAAGTTTCTTGCACCCTTTGACATTTCTTTGGAGTTTTACAGACCTCTTAACTGAAACTCATTTTCTTTAGGTGTTCTAATGTTAACAGTATTTCAAGCAGACTGAAGCTGTTTGTAAACACATACATCACACACCTCCTAGATGGTTGATTGTGCATAAGCTTATATGGCACAAGTACTTTAGTATCTGCATACCAATATGCTTTTCTCCACATATGTGTGCATAAGCGTAAATATCCCTATATAAATGCACAATATAAACTGTAAGGGAGGGGACTTCTTGTGGACTAGGTTATACATAGGACACCTTCAGACAGCAGGATTCCCCATAGCTATCCACCTGCAACATGTAGTCAGGAAAATTAGCTCAGCCTTCAAAACATTTCTAGGTATGATACCTTCAGGATATTACAGTTTGGCAATGGCTGAGCAACAGGAAAAGGAACTGCTCTTTTCTTCAAAAATCATAATGTAAGACACTTAGTTTCATGGATAAGTGATTTAATCTAGCACAGAGTAATTTCTATTTCAATGTCTCTTACAAACCATTTGACATTCAGAAGAGTGTTTAACTCATGACCATATTTGGAGGTCCTACCGTCAAAGTCTTTATTCTGCCCTCAGGAGCACTGGCATCATACCCTCATGCAGAACAGCACAGCTCAGCAGGTCATCATTCTGTACTGCTAGGATTACCCTCATGGCTGACCCCTGTACAATATGGCACTGATTGCTTCCCTCTGTCTATTATGATGTTTAGCAACACACTGGAAACAGATGGCATATGTTGCATGGCAGAATTATAGCTTAATTTCTCCCAAAATTTTACATTTTTATTAGATATTCCATGACTCATTTTGCAAAAAGTAAGTATATTGATAATCCTTCTGGTCTTTACTGCAGTCTCCAATGATCGCTGTAGGATTTAACTTATGCATGTTAAAACATACACATCTATATTATACTTAGTAAAAACTTGGATTAAAGCTGTTTTGTAGAATTAAGAATAATTTTGCTTCAGTAAACTTTAAAATATTAGGTAATTTCTATTTCTTAGGGAACAGAGAATCTTAGAAACAACAGGTTTTACCTTTACTTTTTAGAGGGATCATAAGTTGGGCTTGTGGAGAAAGGATTGAAATTCTATTACTGTGTTTTAATGAAACATCAGGGCAACTTACACTCTTGAACAAGTGAAAAAAAAGAAGAAAAGACAACAAAGAACCAACTACCACAAATAGATGACAGTATCAAGTAGCTTCCAACAACAAATGCACCATAAGGAAACTAGTACAACCCCTCTGTAAGAGGTCAAAGGCAAGAACCCTGATTCTTACCAGCTGCGTGCTCCAACACAACTGGCAAGGCAAGGGCTTGTGCCTCTGTGGCCACAAAGCATTCTCAGATAGTACACACAGTTCTGGCAAAGGGGCCACGGCACAAAGCCTCCCCACTACACTCACAAATGTACATAGGAAGCCAAGAGCATTTTGACCTAATAGATTCCAGCACAGTACATTTAGATCTGCATATCTTGAGATTGTTGAGAGAGAATCTACTTTGATGCCCCCTTTAATATGGTATTTCTATCAAGAAAAAAAAATCTGTGCTGATTTGGTAAACTGTCAAAAACCTGATTTCATAAAAAGCCTAGCAATAGCTGAAATTTCCTGTTACAATTTGTCTTTGTACTGTCTGCTATGTTGGTTAAACTTATTGTGAAATCATTCAGACTACCTCTCTTCATGAACAAAATCACAGCAACTATAAGCACTGAAATATCCCAGCATTCTTAAATATAATCAAACATTCTGTAGTTAGTTTTAAATAAAACATGTTATTTACTGTTGTTTTGAAAGCTGTTCATTTTGTCAAAAGAATGCCCTGTGTTTATAGTAAGAAACATATATTAGAATGTTTTATGTTTAAAAACATGTAGATTGCACTAACCAATAATCACTTGGCAATTAGCGATCATGTTGCTAATTATGTGACATCGCATTTGCATAGAAATCTTAGCTGCATTACTACAAAGACTGACTGAGTCAAATTCCCACTCTGATTTCCTTTTCTTCACATTCAGAGAGGCAATTATTTTAATCATATGAAGACTATCACTATAGGATCTATGAGATAGGAACAGTATTTTCACCTGAGGCTTTGTGTGATTTATTAGTTTCTATACTTCTAGCTGTACCAACATTACAAATTATAAAGCAGAAAATGATTCACTTTTCACACATGAAAACAAGGCTGATCTGTTAGACACATGTATTCATCTGCATTTTGGTTTGGGCTTTTGAATCAGCAACACATACCTTTTCATTCCTTAAACCCACCTAGCAACAGCTGTCACTGTGTCAGATTTTGTGGCTACATTTAAGCTTGTAGCTATTCCTGATGATCCTTTAGAAGTCAAAGCAATCACACACTAAACCAGAGTTATGGAAGGACAAGCTTTTAGGAAAGTCAGTTTGCAGCATTGGTTAGGAACTCAACAAATGTTTTTGGACACTGAAACAATAATGGATAGAGGCAGAGTGATGTAATTTACAAGCACCTTAAAGATGTGTTAGTGAGGAAGAGAACGTCCATGGCTATTTACCTTGCCTGTGAAAGACCAGAATAACCTTCAGCTGAGGACCTAAGTCCTTTTTACATCATCAAAGCAGAGTACTAAAACTCTTGACTTTTGTTCATCTACAAATAGTTGATCAACACCCACATTCAGACATTTCTGTTGATCTAATTTTTCCAGAGTAGAAAAGAAAAAGTGCCAGAGGTAAGTTCAGAAACTCTTACAGGCATCTGCAAAGACAATTTTGGAGGCCAAGAGCTATTATGCAGACTCATATTGACTCACTGCTCAGTACTAATTTATGTATTTACAGACAGAGGAAAAGACCTGAGTTTGGTCTAAGAGCACAGTTAATATTTTTTTTTATATTTGCAATGTTAAGATAATTATCTTTCACCTTAATCTCTGGAGAGAAGCCTGGCTTGCAGCAATAATTTCACCAGCCAAAACTTTTTAAAACATAGGTAATTTTGAGAAGTGTAAAGTTAACGTGATGTAACTGACAATTCCAATGCAGGAAGTAATTAACAGCTTGTCATAACAATATTAAATTCAAAAAATTGAATGAATTGAATGAAAAGCTTTTCAGACAAGTTTGGGGTTTTTTCTAGAAAAGTCTATCAGAGCTATTACTGGGCCCACTGTAGACTCTACCACCAGAAAAAAATGCAAAAAATGCAGGTGTACTTCTGTATGTCACATACCGAAAACACTCTTGCAAGATTTTTGTTGATAGCAACTTTGTAGATGCCAAGGTTACCCACTTTCTTCTGGTTTTTAACCCATCCTTCTACTCCATCAACTTCCCTTTCTGATTTATAGATTATTCTTGATTTCTTTCCTCTATTTTTGGCACCTCCAGCATTGCTTGATCTGATATATTTAATCTTTAAATGGTATCAGATCAGGCACCCTCCTTTATGCTGCCCCAGTAACACCAGCTTTAACAGTCTGTTAAAACAGATCTGTAAACAGATTTCACAGCCTTATGGCACTCTTCAGAAACAAAGAACATTTCTGCAAACTAATGTCCCAGGTTAACACTTCCTCCTCCCAGTGCCAAAGTAAAACCATATTCTGCTATGATGTGTGTTATTTATGAAAGTAGCTGGGACAAGTTCATTTTTTCAGCTGTATGAAAAATGTGTCTTATTGGATTGTCTTGGTGCCTACAGTTTTCTATTTAATTTTTCTGGCTTAGTGTTCCACTCATCCTCTCACACTATCCATTTCACCCATTTCTTACAAGTTATTTAAAATTACATGTAAGTTCCTTGGAGTGGCAGCTTTGTCTAGGACTACAGCTTTATGTAAGCCTTTAGACATCATTACAATAGAAGGAAGGAAAAAGCAACAGATCTCTGTTGTTTTCTCGCGAGAAATATTGTTAAACTGATCATGAAATTCTGAATGATTCTTGTGTCTTGCTGTCAATGCTATGAGTCATCTGTTTGTTCCCTTTTTGTGCTTATCTTTGACAACCTACCTTGGCCTCGTTGTATCCAAAAGCAGTAATTCACCGCTGTGGCGGTGAATCACCATTCAGAATTTAGATGTTTCCAATGAGTCATACTTAACCTTACAGAAAACAGAACTCTTAGGCTACATAAATTGTGCACTTTAACCATAGTGGGTTTAAATGTCCATGTCTGGAAAACAAAATTACATATTTCAGTGATAGAAGTGAAATAAAATGTTGAACAGTAGTCCCTACTTAAAATTCTGCATAAGTAAATCCTTTTTTTTTTGTTTAATTCAGTTAAAAAACATTGATCAAAGTACGCATGAAAGAAGGTTACCATGCAAATTTTTTCCTATTACTGTAATCATGGGCTTAACAATCTCAATAGCAAATAGTTCTAACCTCATATTCCCCACCTCCAAACCCTGATAATACCAAAAACTCCCACCCACAAGACAATAAATTTAAGTTCCAGAGATTCAGAATGAGATCAAGGCCTACAGTCCAGAAATTAGAATACTCAAATCCGCTGTTCAGGAAAGTTTACTGTATTGCAGATCCTTTCACCTGCTCTTCTTTGCATTGTATTATCCAATGTTAAATATTCTCATTCTGTTACAGGAATTGCTTGTGAGGAAAAGTTATTTGCAATCAGCATCAACTCCCATGTGCACAGACCACCAGTAGTTAATGAGAAAGCAGGGTCAACTTTTGTTTTCTTGGGTTTTTATTTCCGTTCTTATTTAAGAAAGGAATTAGCTCTTCAGAACAATGAATGTCAAAGAGCCTGAAATGAGCAAATGGCACCAAATACGGCAAGAGGGTTTGCAGGCAGTATGTTATCAAAATAATCTGTTAGTGACAAGGGGGGTGCTGGGGGTGATATTAAACTGAAGTTATACCCCTATGGAACAGATTCAGATTATAGCCTTGATTTGTCGGCAGGAGGATTCTGGCCACTCTAAGTTCTTCTTAAATTTGCCATAACTGGGTAATAAACCCTTTCTCCATCAGTGAGCACCGGCAAGCCTCTGCCTATATTCTCACTCATTACTGTTGAGACAGGGAAAATTACTGGAAATTGTTTCATTTTGTGGAAGAAAGAATGTAATAAGACACACAGCAACAGTGTATCTTAACTGCATTTCTATGAAGGGCAAGTAAGTTTTGGTTTCATTGGTTATAATAAAACTTCAAACTATATTAATGAGTGTTCTGTAGGAATTTACTGATTGCAGTAATGTGTAATGACCTTAAAATACAGCTTTCTTCCTTTTAATCTTTGCAGGAACATGAAGAGAGGCCATTGACTTTTGTCCACAAATTACTACATACCAGCATTAAGAAAGTGCAAATCAGCAAGGCTTTAACATTTTTAAAGGCTTTCAGATCAAAACATTATCTATCTTTGTTACTTTAGATGTGGTTAACACTAGAAATTGTACATTCTGTTGTTAAGACATTGACACTGAAATATTAGTCTTAAATGCCTGGTACTTCACCTACACATTCAGCCTCCAAGTTTCAGCTGAAGGAAATTTAATGCATTTGCATGACGTAAAACTTTCAAATATAAAATATAACAGTGGGTAGAGCTTGCACATAGATATGTCTGATGCAAAATACTGCAGGAGCATATACTCTGCAGATACAATTCTTTTTTTGTTGTTGTTTATACTTTAAAATGTACTTGGACACATGTGTCAGAATATGCAGTTTATTGTCAGTGCATAAGGCAATTTTTCATAATACTGCAATATTTCAATATTGAATAAAATATAATCTTCTCAAGGTTGCTAAATCCCACATTCCAAAACAGTATCTCACCTGTTGAGTTATGTACAGTGTATTCCACAATAAATAGGAAGAAAAAACCTGGAAAACTAAGTTGTCTGATGCAACAACTAGTATTTTAAAACAGTCCTGTAAAAAGAGTCATATTTCTGATTGGAGCTCTGCAGAAAGAAAAACAAATATTTTCTCCTAAAGAATAATGAACTTAATCTTCATTCACAGACAGTATAGTAATACTACATATTTATCCACTTAATAGTAATTTTTAGGCTGAGCTTTGTAAGTAAAATGAAAACATGTACATTAACAGATCAGAAGGATAACATGCATGTGTCTGCTTGTACAGAACTGTTTCTTATAAAAACCTTCTATAGCATATTGCTTTAACAAACATAACTTCTTTCATAAATTGATTATTGTTGTGGAGTGTTATTCTCTCCTATTACAAAATTTCAAGTGGAAGATAGATACTAAACAATTTTCCAGGGACCACACTTGGACTGTGAACTAAATATGGGTCTTCCAAGTCATATGTTAGACTCTCAATGTGCTTAGACAACCATTCTCAATCTGTGGAGTGTGAAACACCAGCCCTAGAAATCATTGAAATGCTTTTTTAAAAATAAATAGAACATTAGTGTGAAGAGTAACCATACTGACAGTGCTCATTACACTATGCTCACACAGGAATCAAAAATTAAATAATTTGAAACTTATGTCCAATTGTCTCCTTTGTCAAACCTCTTAAAAAGAAAACAAAACCAAAACAAAACACAGAGGTTTGTCAGTTCTTATGAAGTGTTATAATGTTCCCTGTTATACTCATTCCTGGCCTCTGTATTTTAGCTTACTTTCCTTTTTGTAAATATAGTAAGAGTTATCGTGGAATTTAAAATGCATACCCCACTTACATGTGATATGTGATGTCACTAAGCATAGTGTAATCATCCACTATCCTCCTTCCATTTATATTTTGACATGCTTCTGGAACACAACCCTAAGTCTCTGTGTATAGTGATTTTCTTTCCATCTCTGAAAGAAGAGGGTAAATGGAACTCAGAGGTAAAAGTCTTCCCAATATCTCTCAATTTTAGAACTTCTAGGACTGAACACAGGAGATAAGTAAAAGCAAATTCAATGAAAAATTCTCCGCAAGGATGTTCTACCCTTGTTTGACTAGTCAAGAAGAAAGTGAACTGTTAGAGCGGAAAAAAAAAAAGCAAAAAAGCAAAAAAAACACAAACAAAACCCCAAAATAAAACAAAACAAAACAAAAATACCTAAACAAACAAACCAAAAATCACAACAAAAAAACTCCCAATCCCCCCCCAAAAACTCATAAAAGTAGAGAAAACAAGTAGAAGCTGAACAGAAAATGTCACACAGCATTTCAAGCATACATGTGTGCTCAATATTTTTTACACAGCAAGAATATATTGAATTTTAAATATCCTTCGATCAAAAGATGAAATATAGCCCAATTTTAACATGTTGCCTATCTTACAATTTCAAAGTATTACAGCTGTAATTTATTTTATTTCAACATAATACAGGAAGTTTTATCTTTTCATGAAATTAATTGCAAGCAGAGGTTTGGGGAGATGGAAAGGAATAAAATATGTGTAACAGACTACTATGTAAGAAAACTGTTGGGTTTGTTTGGTTTGTTTTTTTTTTAATTATTATTCAATACTATCATATGGGCAAAGAGCAAGAAAAAGCAAATGCAAAAGCGAAATCGAGGCCAAAACTAAAGCTAAAGTAAAGGAAAAAAAATAAAGACTTAAAAAAAGCCTAACTTGCAGTCAGTTCACTTTATTATTCATGTAGCTAAAATAACACACTAAAATAGTGCACATCTGTCTTTTTAAAAGACTTGCTGAACCTTAAAAATATGTCTTGAATTATAGGTGTTTACTTCTGTAAAACTAATATAATTATCAAGATCATTTTTCTATCAATTAATCTCTGGTATCAGATGCAGAAGAGTTTTGCACACCCAGAGAGACTTCCTTGCCCACACTCAGAGTGGTGGGTGGCTTCCCTGCAGCATTTTCACCTTTGGGTCTACCTGGTGTTCCTAAATCTGTAGAACAGAAGGGATTCAGGTCTCACCTAAGTAGTCCTTTCAGGTATGTCTCCACTCTGCCAAGTGACTGTACTACTTTGCTTTAAGGACCATCTTCTCATTGAGAATTGAGCAAATATATTTTAAGCCTCGTCCTTTCTGAGAGGTGCTTCCAAGCACGTGCTTTCAACCCATGATACTTAGAAAGGTCTCAAATGACAACCTCACTATTCTGCAGCTAGGCTAAAAGCGTGGCTTAAAACCATCTTTCTTTTCCACCATGTAATCCTTCTTACTGAGCTGACATAGACCCCCTCACTAGTTTAATATTGTTTCATGTATTCCAAGCAAAAGTTATAACTGATTGGCCACTTCAAAAGAAGGCCTAGGTGGGACTTTTTTGTGCCATTTTCTACTGGTTGCAAAAATGCATCCTAATACTGAAAGAGACGTGGTCTAAACAACACAGGACACCTGTAGTCGGGTATTTGTTTCATGCACTGAGGTCCTCCAAAAAAAACTGAAGAACATTCTTTAAAAAGGAAACACAATTTACTTTTTACTTTAAGCAAAATAATTTTAACGTTTAGTTCTACCAGAAAAATCTTCTGTCTGTGAGTTTTACTTGCTGGAAATGTGCCTCAGATTAGGTATTGGCATGCTGCTGCTACTCATAAATTTCTTCATGTTCCAAGAACCTTTTGTTCCCACGAAGACATAGTTCAGAGTAGTGTACTTTTATTTCCTGATATTTCAAGTTCCTGTAAGGAAACAATTGTTCAAGCAGCTGTAGAGCTTTCCAACTAAATCTTATCCCTCCATTTCTGGCTTGCTAGTATGAGTTTACTGTTTTCTGCATATATACTTCTGTGTAGATGAATCTTAATGCACAGCTTAAAATACTGAAGGGAGGAGTTCCAGTGGCAGAACTTAAAATAATCACAGCCAACTTTTATCCTATGATTTTATCAGCATCTAGCTATATCATCTAAATTGAGAAGTATCAGTTTGAAAATGCTGATTGAATTAATTTGACTAGTTAGTCACTAATGTTTAATTTTGTGGACACTAATCTTAATTAATCCTACAGGCAAATAAAAGGCAGTTGTGTAAATACTGTTTCTTTTATTGAAGATTATTTCTATGCAATACTGAAAATATTGTAATAAAGCTGCATGATTTTACTTTCCTGAGTTTACAGGAATTCCATTGCTTGCAAATAGTATTACAACAAGTCTACTAGAATCTGTCTTGTTCTGAAAGATGCACAAAGCCTTTTATGTTCTTGCCCACTAATGGATTTAAGTCCTCTGGTCCAAAATTAGGGCAAGGAAACTGAAGAGCTACCGTAGCTTCTCAGTTTCTTGTCAAACCTCTCTACCCAAGTTTGAACTAAAACAAGCCATGGTTTTTTTAAGACACGTAGACATACCCAGTGTGACCTTGATAAAATCCACCAACTTTTTTCATAATAAAGTGTTTGGCATCTGTCAGGAACAGCTGAATACTGGTAGTCTGGTTTGAACTTAATGATGGAAAGTTTTCTCATCCCATGGGGACAGTCTTCTGGGAAGATTTCTTTGAAATTGGAATACTTTGGATCACCAGGTGACTGAAACTCTTCAGTCAAAAATGGTTCTCAACTGTCACAGGTCTATATAATATAAAACTGAGCAAAGAGATCTTATGGGCATCTCTTTGACATCTAGTCCTTCTCATCACACTGCAGCTTCTAGTAGGCAACATTTTCTAGGATGCTAGCAGGCTAGGAAATGGAGATCACCTAACTACCAGGTTTGCTGTAAACTGAATGGATGTCACCTGTATGCCAGATTACTCAGAATGTGCACTTCACAGCAGTGACATAAATGTTCTTACTCTGCATGATTTTTTTCAATTTTAGACTTTAAATGTTTAACACTTCCTTTATACCATAAATTTTGTAGCATGCAAAAACCCAATAAAAATGTATTTCCATCTCCTGGTTACATTAAAAAAAAAAGGCAAAACAAAAAGCAACATTCAAACATTCAGTATCTTAAAAGACCCTTAGAAGAATTTCAGACTCATCATAATATTATTTATACTAAATAAATTCTAAAATTATATTTTTACTTTAAAAAAATGTCATGACTCAGTGTATTCACTCTGAAATAATGTTAAATGAATTCTTATTATACAATTTTTATGTTAAAATCAAGTGGCTGTGAAACATATGAACATACTAAAATAGTACTTATGAAAATCAATTGCATCTAAATGGAGAGAACAAGACCTACACAAGTATGACCTGCACAGATTTAAATTTTAGTCTGCCCTCACAAAAAGTTTTAGTTTGAACTCAGAGTTAATGAATAATGTTTCTAGTTGTTCTACCTGGTACCTCTTCTTCCTTCAATTACTGTAAGAAAAGATTCAAAGAGCTGATGGTGTTTAAATATTATATTACGAATCAACCTGTTTCCCAAAAAGGTGTATTAAAAGATACTCCTCAATTGACATATTGTCCTACAGTATTGAGTTCAGTCATCAGCACGCTAGAATATCAAATGTCCATGGTGATACAGACCTATACACTAAATTACCCCTTACTCTTACATGCCAACAACAGAACCATCCATTCTGTATTTCCAATACCAGAACCTGCTTTTATCATTGTGTTCAAACATTAAGGTAGGGAGCTGAACTTTCCTCAGAGTTCCTGGCTACCTGTAATCCCTTCAGACTTTGGAGGACTTCTGGAAAGCTGTAGAGTACTGCCTCTTTCTCCCTGTGCAGTCTGTTTTAGGAGAGTAGCAGGCATCCATGAAATCTAGCACAAGGAGATGGAAACACTCATGCTCCAGCTAGCCATTAGACCCATTTCTCTGTTTGTCAGCTTCAATGGCTATCAATATCTTCATAATGAGCGTTTTGATGTCCTTTTTTTAAAAAAATTAGACAATATGGTCAACTGCATTTCAAGACCCAGAAATCAAGGGAGTTCTCACGTACAGTGAGAATTTGCTGGGGAAAAACTTCTGATGGTGAGGGAGCCAGTCTTCACCTTCTAGACGCAAAATATACGGTGAATTCCTAAGGAAGTAGGTGAAGTGATATAAAGGTCTGTCCTGAAATTTAGCTTGTTTGAGCATGATGGGTTACTGTCTTTAGGGATCCCATTGGGATCTGCAAGTTGCTAATTAAAAATGTACTTTGATTTGAAAACGTAATATATATCCTAATATAAAAAGTTTCTTTTCTAATTTTTTTCTTCTCTAGAAAAGTTGAGACATTGCCTAAGTCAATTTCTATTGTCTCTTGCGAGAAACTGAAGTGTTGATGGTTAATGACTCAAAGAATCCACCACTTGCAAAAGCAGCAGGTGCTTTTGCAAGGTAACAGCCCAGGTACAGAGGGGTGTGCACCCACCAGCAACTAGAGGCTGGGGTCTGAGCCAGGTAAGAGAGAAGGCTGATAAGAGCAGACCCTGAGGAGTCAGGATAGTGCATTTTATCATGCCAATGTACTGCCTTACACAACTGGTGCAGGTGTAAAACTTCCCCCTCCCCTCCAGCAGAGGTATCAGGACATTCACATGTAGGTCTGAAAGTATTCATCCTTTCTGATGGGGCATAACTGGCTCAGCTACATGGAGGTGAGAGGCAGCTGTCTTGTCTTGGAAGGTGTTTTAAACTATCAAATACCCCAGACTCATTTCTGGTGCCTTTCACCAGAGAACTGTTCACAATTAACAGCGTTAAAACAGAAAATGCAAAACCTGTCCCCACAGGGAAGGTATCTGGGAGTTCCCATGTAAATATGAACATATTGAACTGAACTCAATGTTTCATGGGCTTCCCCCACCCCTGACAGTTCAAAACTGCAACCATCACTTCTACCAATGCACACTGAAATCACAACAATCAAGTCTCATCACTGGATCCATGGCTGATGATACTTCCTCTCCACTCCCATCCTATTACCTATTTTATTGAGCTCTTATCACAAACTTTTCATGTAAAAATCCCTTAGAACTAGTATAACACTCTACTTTCTCTGTGTGTTTCACTGCATCATTGGGCTTAGCAACTCTGCAGTTCACCCTTCTCTTCTTGGGGTCTTCACAACAGATTTATCATTATCCAACTTCAATTTTAAGCCGAGACTTTATTTTTCATCCCATGATGACATAATGTCCAGTGTTCAATTACAGAGTTTTCTCCATATGCCACACTCTCTTCTAAGGTTTTATCCCCTAACACAACCTCTTTGGAGATCCACAATCAACACAATCTGCCTGCAGCATTTTGTTTCATTTCCTGTTTTTCATTTTCAGCTTTCTGGCTGCCACATCTATCTCATTCAGGCTAGATACTGAGTCTGACCTACTGCCAGATTCAGCACATTGCTTGCCCAGTTTCCTAGACCACCATGGTCCTGCCTAGTAATTGTATTTACAGTAGAAATAAGCAAGAAAAAAAAGTTTGTAAAGTAAAAAGTGAACATTATGAAATACAAGTATCAACTGTTATTAAATCTTGTTTTGAAATAGAGCTTTGGTCAATGCCACCAGTTAGCAGAAGCAACTGTTAAGCTGGTGAAATATACAGTCAATAAACAACAACACAGTTGGGTTCTGGAAATCACTATGAATTCCCTTTCTGAACAAAGTCTGACCCCAAATCCAACAACTAAAAATCATATATTTACAGTCCTCCAATAGGTAGCAAATGTACCTATTGGTACATTTTACAAACGAGTAAAATACAAACAAGTCCTATAATCACAAAGAGATATGGAAGACTATGAAAAAACAGGAAGCAGTATGTAACACAGCAGTATAAATAAAGCTGTTTAAATGAGGTTTCATGAAAAGCAGGATTAGGGCTTCAGCAAATTAGCATTTTCTTTAAGTAGCTTAGGGTATAAAGCTTCTCACAAATGAAATATATGAACAGCTGCAAATAAAAACAAAAAATAAAAATGAGTCTATGAAGATTAAGGCAATGCCTTGATTAAGGCAATGCCTTAATTAAGGCGTCAAGGTCAGAGTGAAATGATGATCATATTTTACTAGCTCACAGAGAAGAACATCATCCCTCAGCCAGTAGTCCCTTCCACAATTGTCTGAACAAGCAACAGCTGTATTCACTGGAATAACAAAGAAAGTGGTGGAGAACTTTCAGTTTTGGATTCCCACAACTTGAAGCCAAATTAAGGGGAGAGATGAGGAAAATATTCACTGTTGCTCAGTATTTCTTCACAGGTTGAGTTGTCTAGAAATTCCCCCACAAGACAGTTTTCCAGCAGAGAATGCTGCTACTATACAGTTAAAGAATTTTGAAGGCAAACATGGGTTTAATCCAAAGAAGTAGTGAATAATCACTGGAATATTTACCTTTCAGAGTAGCATACCCACTGCAAAATGAAATTATATCAGAATGCAATGCCGCTTCTTTTATCAAGGGTAAATTGTTTCCCTCAAAGAACTGGACCATTTTTATATTGTCAAATTTGCATTTGATGTATTTTGTTTCATCTTGGAAATAAGAAATTTTCCATTCCTACTGAGGTAATTGCTGAGCATGTTTCTTTTCTGATGGAAAAAAATCACTCATTGAGTTTGCAATAAGGAATAGTAATTAAAATTAGTAATATAATGCATGTTTTCTAAACAAAGATGTTCTCAGAGATCAGGAACATAATAAGCATTTTCTAGAAGGGCTTGTGTTATTGTTCTTGTGAACAAAGGCATTGTCATAAATGAACTGAGTTATCCCACTGAGAGCAGGAAACCACCAGAGAAGAGTGGGAAACTATGTTGCCTGAAGTTGTGCTGATGCTGGTCTAAAGCCATCACCATGCCTACCTCGTATCAGAGTGCACAAGAAAATTAAGAGAAAAGAAGCAGAGTATCCTTCAGACCAAGAGAAATTTGGCTGAGATGAGAAATGTGTTGGTATTGATATACAAATCACCTACTCTGTGCTTGTAAGGAGGAGAGAGAAGTTCAGGGACAGTATTCTGCCCCTTCTGAAGCAACAATGCACTGGAAACTATGGAAGAAGATGATACCCAATCTAATGTTTTTTTGTGTGTTGTTTTTTTTTTCTGTACTAACAAATATATATCCATCTTCTTTTCTGTGATGAGTTAAAGAGAAAGCAACACAAAAGACAACTCCAGACTAAAATGTCCTGAAAAGAACTATTAGAAGACAACAGTAAAGAAACAAATTTGAACTGGAAAGCTGCAGATATTGTAAAAGAAAGTGATGGTTGATTTGAAACCCAAAGGGAGGGTTCTAGTTGTCAAGAATGAATATAAATGAATTCTCATTTTCATCCACTGTTTTTATCTCTGTTATTGAGATAGAGATTGTAAGAGATGAGAAGAAAGGTAAAGGATGGCATTATATACACAATATAGGAAACATGTAAATAACATTCTTATATCTCTTGAATTATTTTTATAAAATTTCATATAATGATAAATCGGTGATAAGCTCAGAAGAAAATAAGTTATCAGAGACTACAGAAAGCAGAAAAATGTACATGCAAGTGCAACAGAGGGTTGAAAAGCAAAGACTTAAAGTCAATACAGAAAGTAGTGTCAGGAGTCTTTTCCTGATTAAAAGATAGGGGTACAAAGTTAAACTGAATGACAGAAACAATTAGAAGGGCCTACATAAATAAACTGTAGCTTATATCCTTTCATGGGTAATTCAAATAAAAGTTCTTTGATTCCCAGATGTGGTAACAAAGTAATATTGATAAAATGCAAAGGAGTAAGAAGTGAAAAATCAAAACTTCATTGACTGTCGTAAACTATTAGGGTAATAGGCATACATATAATACACATAACCATAAAACTTGTAAGACTATAATTTCAATGAAATATGCGTTTTTTTCATCTGTCTGAAGATGTACTCTGTTGTTAAGTCTTTTTTAAGATATTGTTGTGCTGCATCATCTACAAATTGCTTGTGATTGGGAAAATATTGCTGAAAAGATAATTTGGTATTGAACTGTGATTCTACTTTGAGGTTTCTCATAGCTCACAAAAACTGACAGGTCCACATTACAGATAGGTCCTCCTGACATGAATTTGCCTAAGACCCAGGGAAAACCTTAAAGAAGTTCCTGGAGTAAGTAAGTTGTTTTGCAATTCCATAATCCCTACTGCTGGAGAGGTTGTGCATTGTGGAAGCTGTGTCTCTTTTCGACAGTTTCTTTCTGTGACAGTATCTGATGCCATTTAGGGTCACTCCAGAGGCCCAGGCAGCTTCCAATAGAGCACAGGACAATTTCAGATCTGCAGTAGCTGATTGAGTCCCTATGCATAGCCCTAATTAAAGAGGGGGTATCCAAGTCAGGAAGATGCAAGTGTTTACCAATTTGCTCTTTGGAAAAATAAAAAAAATTAGTATGATATTCCCTTAAACCTGTGCTTACTTTTCAATCAGGTACAACCTAAACAGCCTCCTAGAGAGGCAGCACTTATTCCCCTGGGGAAATGGAAGTTTTTCCCATGGAGACCTGAGTCTGATTTGAAAAGGCTCCTTGGGCAGTCAGTGGGGCTCTAGCCAAGCAGATCACCAGAACTGAAACTTTCTCATCTTAAAAGTGGACTTAAAAGTAAAATAGATCAGCTAAATTGGTCTAATTTCTTTCTATTATGAAGAAAGAGATTATGCAATGACACCTCTATGTGTAAACATCTACACAGCGCAATTGACTCTGAGTCAGGCCCATGCCTTGTGTTTGCTAAAAGGTCAATTTGAGTTACGAAACCACCTTCATTTTTGTATCTGCTGTAGTGCAGTTCACACAGACGGGCATCCCAAAGAGACTGCATACTTTTGCCCTACATGACGGGCCTTTCCTGCCCAGGGAAGGCTCCTTTGTCAGCAGTCCTGTACAGGTTGCTTAGCACCACTGTGACCCTTATGAATACTAGGAAGTAGGGGCAAGTATTTCACCCACCAATGTTTCCTGTGTTCTTTGGGCCATTGGTCATTGTCTTAGATCCCTGTCTATTTTCAAGAACTCATTGCTGAGCAGTTATGGGGTTTTTTTTAGAAAGAGATTCATTTCCACCTGCAAAAGCTGCAGAAGGATCCCTTTACTCTCTCCAAACGGTTATAGAAAAAGGAAACAAGTGGGTTAAACCTCAACTGATCAATGTGAAATACTTCCTCTTCTCAGCTTCATCTTTACAGAATTTTTCTGAGCTTCTCAGCCTTACACTGTAAATGGTTAGGAAATGTAAAGAAAAAAGCAGCTATATGAAACACCAAAAGGAGTCAAACTTACAATCAAGGTAATAGAATCCAAACTTCAACACACATTTCCAAGCACTGCAAGAGGGGTCAATCTGAAGTTTTTTTAAGTGGGATATCAAAATAATACTTTAATATGGTAAGATTCTTCTGTTTAAGCACTTGTGGGTTTTTTTGTGACACAGGTAAATAAGTAAAACATATGATTTCGAGTTTTTAACACTCTTTGAGTTTTTAACACCTATTCTCTGAAAAAGCCAGGATCTAAGGACTAATGAAAGCATTGATTCATGCAGGGCAAGAAGGGCAAAGGAAACAACCCTCTCCTTCCCTTAGGATCTTCGTCTGGAAGTGAAGATTTGGCACATCTCTTCAAGTTTCCTCTATGTCAGGCAGCTGTCAGAGTAATATTTCCAAGCCCAAGACAAATGTCTGGGAGCAGCACTGGCCCCATCACTGCTGAGCCTCCCCAGGGCCTCCCCGGTGTCCCCACAATGTCTTGCAGGCTCCTTTGCACCCTGGCCTTTGCAAAGCTCTCCCTTAGAGTTTGCATCTTCTGTCCATAAAAGATTTTCACCCTTGAACAATTTGGAGTTGTCTCAGTGACTGTATGAGCACAGGGTTCCTTCTCTTCCATTAAGGGGCCATGGAAGTTCTCTCTGGTCTGTCAGCAGATGTGTGCCAATGATAGGCAAAACTCTTTGCTGTTATTTGTTTCTCTTAGCATATTTTGTTGTCATCGAGGTCCCTTAAATTGTATTTTTATTTTTATTTATTTAGTCATAATCTAAATGAGTCAATGAATTAATTCAGTAATCTGAAATAATTTTAGGAATTATTTTTACTAAAAAGGAGAAGAAAAAAATACCCCATAAATTCCAGTCAAGTTCTATTTATATCTTTGGTAGATAACTCTCTATATATGTTGTTATTTTTTTCAGATAAGACAAAAGTTATCTTTATTAACTTCAGGAAACTTAATTTCTCAGTGAAGAAGCCTAGGGTGTTCAATGTGCATTAAATAAGAATGTCATTTTTCAGCTGTATTAGCATCTAAGGGTCTGTGACTCCCTCTGCCATGGGCAGAGACACCTCCCACTAAATTAGGTTGCTCAAGGCTTTATGCAGCATGGCTTTGAACATTTCCAGTGATGGGGCATCCACAGCTTCTCAGGAGGGCAACGTGTTCCAGTGTCTCACCACCCTCACAGTAAAGAGTTTCTTCTTAATATCTAATGTAAATTTGCTCTCTTTCAGTTCAAAGCTCTTCTCCCTTGCCCTGTCACTAGAGTTCCTGATAAAGAGTCCCTCTTTGGGTTCCCTGTAGGCCTCTNGGAATTCCACCTTTACATTTTGGTGACTATGAACAATAATAATGTGTTAACTAATCCATTCTCTTTTGCATAATCCTTGCTTTTTCAGTATTAACATTCAAGATAGAAAGATACCTGTTCCAACTATTTCNAGGGACACCTCCCACTAAATTAGGTTGCTCAAGGCTTTATGCAGCATGGCTTTGAACATTTCCAGTGATGGGGCATCCACAGCTTCTCAGGAGGGCAACGTGTTCCAGTGTCTCACCACCCTCACAGTAAAGAGTTTCTTCTTAATATCTAATGTAAATTTGCTCTCTTTCAGTTCAAAGCTCTTCTCCCTTGCCCTGTCACTAGAGTTCCTGATAAAGAGTCCCTCTTTGGGTTCCCTGTAGGCCTCTTCAGATACTGAAAGGTTGCTATGAGGTCTCCACGTAACCTTCTCTTCTGCAGGGTGAATGGCCCCAACTCTCTCGGTGTGTCTACACAGGGGACATGCTCCAGTCTTCTTATGAGCCTCATGGCCCTCTTCTGGGCTTGCTCCAACAGTTCCATGTTCTTCTTATGTACTTCTTATGTACTACCACACCCAGGTGTAGTACTCCGGATGGGGTCTCACAGGAGCAAAGTAGAGGGGGAGAATCACCTCCTTTGTCTTGTTGGCCACACTGCTTTTGCCACATTTAATAAGGGCAGCTATCCATAGATTCTTTTATATTTATATTAAAGATATATATATATA
>WBMV01007108.1:178447-191667 GCA_013396655.1 Campylorhamphus procurvoides
TGAAATAAAAAATTGGTTGACGTAGATTCAAAGTACACACTGTTCAAAGACTTACAGGTTACTAGCATTGACTTACAGGTTACTAGCGGGCTAGAAGTATCACTGATACAATCTTTTTCCTACATCTTAAAAAAATGATACATTCACTGAAAACTTTTGCCTTTTTTGTCGAAAACCCTAAGAGCACAAAACTGGTCATGCTGTCTGAGCTAATCAAATCCAATCCCATTATGAAGGCAAATACATCACAGTATTACATAACAGGTTTTCCACACTGTTGCCCAGAGTATTTGTAGATAGTTGCTGTTTGTGCCGTTTCTTTTGACCTTCTCTGTTTCTCTACTTTTCCTTTCCTTATTCTTTCCTTTCTTGGTCTCTGGTCCTTTTTTATTTTGATGGTCATTTTCTCTTTTCTACAGCTTTCTGGAAGCTTCAGTCTCTCTCTTACTTGCTTACAGTCACTTCATTTATTGTTCCTGCTAATTTCTGTCTCAATGCTTTACTTCCCTCTGTAAGATGGGAAGAGATGTAACATATAAGAGTCTTGCTGCCTTCACTCTGAGTTTTTCCCTGGCAAATGCACAAAAGGGTTTCAGGTTTTCATGCCCTTTTTTTCATAGTGTTACAAATGAAAGATGGTGCAAGAGTTCCTGATGACTCCCCAGAAGCAATCCAAAGAAAAACAAACAAGCAAAAATATAAGACCAGATGATTTATCTTATTCCATGAGACATATTTCTGATACTTGAAGGAAGTTATATCACCTCAAACCTGCTTATATAAAATACATGCACTGAACAGTCCTTTAATCACAAGCTCCCTTTCCCTTTCACTGAGGATTTTTAAGGTTCTGTATTGCTCTTCAGCATATTTGTAGGCTGAATACTCTTTTATATTAATTAATCTGCTCAATTTCAGTCTTACATAATTTTTTCCTGAAAGAATATAAATATTAAAACATTAATAAATGCAGTCTAGCTGGTGTTATTAGAGAAATTTCACATCTATCTTTTCCCTTTTTGTTTGGGAGTAGGTAGGGCATGAGGGTTTAGCTTGCAAATCTTTCATATTTCTGCTAATGAAAAATTAGAGTCTTTAATAATCTTGCCAAAACATAAATTCTTCAGTCTATTAAAGACTAGAAATTACATCTGTTTAAAAATGACAAAGTATATCACACTGAAAATGACAGAACAACCGTAATGCAAAGGAGATGGGTCTTTAATCACAACTCCCTCCCAGATAGACTGAGCTTGCCAATGTAAGTTTAATTCTTTTTGTCTATTAAATCTACAATCACCTATTACTATTGCTATATATCACATCAGGGACATACGCCCTTCAGGAAGGCATTGCCTTTTTAACCAAAACCCATGAAGTCCCTTATCATCAAAATTGCTGCCAATGAGTTAAATCAGATAATCGTTACTCTGCAGAACACTGCATCCAGCTACAAAACAGAAATGGTTAATGTAAGGAATGAGGAAATACTTGTTTAATAACTGTTAGAAGTGACACACCAGACTCTACTCTAGAGAAATATACAGTGTTGCCTTTACTTTCAACAAAAAAAGTATCTGCTTATCTTTTTTTCTGATTCATCTATTCTCAGTCATAATATGGAGGATGATGGCGCACCATTCATTTGTTTTCTGTAAACTTAGTGTATCTATTTTAAAATCCATTTTCTTGTTCTTTATGTACATCTGCCTCAACTACAAGTATTCACATGACTTTAAACTTGATGCATATATTCAATGTCATTGAATATTATCATGGTAGACAGTCAGACTAAATTCAAATGAATACAACTCATAGGGAACTGAGAGAATCTACTTGTGTTTGAGAAGTGACTGGCTGTGGCAAAACCAATATTTAAGTATAATTTCACACTTACCTTTATGTAGACACCTGGACACCCCTGCCTTTTTTCAAATTGCAGTTGATTTGGCAAAAATAAGGAAGAATATGTAGAAAAAAAGAATAAAAAAAAAATCACTTGTCTGCTGTTGATGTCAACTTCTGGTGATCTGTAACAGCTTCCACCAAGATCCCTAACTTTTAAACAGCAACTGACCCTTGCTTGATAAGAACTACAACAACTGTCTGCAATGATAGCCTCTCTTTCAACTTCTTTGTCATTATGCCTACCAAACCAAAGAAAATATCAGGCTCCCTGGACACAGCAAGCACATGGCAACAAACCAATTGATAGTCAGTGGATTCTTCATGCATCTGTCTGCATACACTGTCTCTTACTTCAATGACAATGCCTTTGTGTCAGGAGTCAGCTCTCTGCCCCAGATTTGGAGGCACTATAGTCTAAAACTGTTATTGTCTAGATAATACGGAGAGTAACAGCAATAATTATAATGCATTGCTAGCTCAACCTCAGAGACCGTAAGTCCTGTTATGAAGGAATGTTCTAAGCTAGACAGAGAGGAGTATAAATTACAGGACAATAAACTGAGCAGTAGAGTAAGCTGAGATATGTGTGAGTAGGAGATAATAATTGCCACTACAACTCAGATAAAACTATTCATAATAAATTCACTAAAATACTAAGTATTTTTTCAGTCATTATGGCTCATTAAATATATGCTCAGAGTAAGAAATTTTAATCACAAGAAGAAAGCAGAGAAGAGATATTGTTATGAACTCTCACACTCAGTGATAATGTTTACTCAGCAAAGAAGATAACACAAGAAGGAGAAACAGAAAATAAGGTGGGAAAGAAAAACATTATAAAAATAAACTATCTATGGTGCTGTGGGATCCCCTAATATCAGATTCACAAAGGCACTGATTTTTATACACCTCAGAGAATTTTTCAGAAATGTCATAGGTGAATGCCTTTGAAACATCATGTTCTTACCAAAATCCAAGCAGCTTTACTTACTATATTATCCTGTATCATCCTAGTTTTCTGAATCCATGCTGGAGATTCCAAGGAAGAGAGTGGAACAATGTAGTATATTTACACACACACATATACTCAATGAGGCAATATGAGGCAATAAACTCATGTTAGAACTGCTGCTTTGTGAGATAGAGTCCTCCCAGAGATTACCCATGCATCTCCTTTCTGTTCCTTCTGCAGCAGCACAAAGAAGACATTTGCCTTCTCAAGTTGTATTTGATCAAACATATCTCTTTACAGTAAAAAGAGATAGGTCTGATCTCAGGTGTTCTGTGGGCTGTGTTCAATACACAGGTAGACAGTGAGACCATGTTTGACTGACTTAACCAAATGTCAGGAAAATTCTTTATAAAATCTAACCCCTTGATTTTGCAAAAAAAATTAAATAGTTTGATAGGTCCTATTCAAGTTTCACTGAATATTAGATTATCCGTCATTTAATGAAAGATATAATTATAAGCCCTTGTAAGTAGAAGAAAAATAGTTTTACTAACATGAAAATGATAGCATAGCATAACATAGCACAGTATAGCATAGCATGGAAGGAATGGAATGGAATGGAATGGAATGGAATGGAATGGAATGGAATGGAATGGAATGGAATGGAATGGAAAACCTTTCTTGACCCAGGAGCTGGTTGGGCACTGGCACAGGTCCCCCAGGGAACTCACAGCACCAGGTCTAATACAGTTCAAGAGGCTTTGGACAGCACTCTTAAGCACTTGGTGTGACTCAGTCCTGTGCAGGGCTGAGGGTTGGACTCAGTGATCTTTGTGGGTCCCTTTCAACTCATCATGTTCTGTGATTCTGTAATTCTGTAACATTAACAAGAATAGAATAGAATAGAATAGAATAGAATAGAATAGAATAGAATAGAATAGAATAGAATAGAATAGAATAGAATAGAATAGAATAGAATAGTGTGTGACAATGAAAGTTGCATAACAAGAAACCAACACTATATTAAACGAGAACTGAATAAAAAGGTAGGGAATGCTTCAAGGTAAATAAAGACTATTGTGACATTTATTAATGCATTTTTGTAATTATTTGCATTCCATACACATACTTTTTGTTTGTTGTCACCAATTAAATTGCCTTACAACATGCCTCACAGTACAACCTGGAAACTGAAATCAACTCACAGCATCAAATAATACCTAGAGAAATAAAACTAAAAGAAGATATAGCTTGATACAGGAAGATTGAAACTTTAATAATAAATAATAGTTCTGGATGCAGCTTAGACAAAGTGAATTGATTTTCCAGAGACTATCAATAATAACAGTGGGTATAATAATGAAAGTTCTCAATAAAGAGAGTTCATACTACCAACCTGGAAAATTTTTTACCCCAACATGCATGATCATGTATGTTAGACTTCAGCTTCCAAGACCCACAATCTAAAATTCTTTTTCCAAAACAATTTTATTATGGAAAGAATTTCCCATACCTAAGATGCTAGGGATTGATCATCACTTATTTTCCAGATAAGCAATAATTTTAGACATTATAGCTCTCAGTATGATAAGATTATACTGTTTTCAATGGGAGGTCCCCATCTTTCTATAAAAATTGTTTCATCTTATGTTGACCAAACACATAATGAAATTCAAATATAAGGTAAGCACCCTAATCAAATTTTTTATTATCTTCAAGGTCTAATGCTCAACATTAATCAACATTTCAATACACTAGAATTTTTTTTTTTAAAGGAACTGCTTCAGCAATAGAAATGATGATGCCTTCTCAATGTCACTTTTATAGATCTATCTTAAGAACTAAGAGACTGGAAATGAAATCAGACTGAGGAGGAAATTGGATTAAATTCTCCATCATCTTCCGTACGCATCTTGGATGCAATAATTTAAAAAGCAACACTTCTTCCAGAGCTTTGCAACTTCAGTTTTTGTCTGTATTTTCAAGCTAAATTCATTTTTAAAGACCACTTTCTATTCAAAAGGAGTATAGCAATCAAGACCACAGATTTGGAAGTATGACTACTTTTTTGCAAATTTAGCTAGCTAAATCTGAAACTGGAAATACGTTATGTAACATAAAAAAATGTTCATTCTGCTAAGATTTTGTCATGGTAATTCAAGAATGCCGTGGTGAAACTCTACAGTTAATAATATTGAAAATGTGGCTTTAGTACTTTTTGAAGAGATATGAATGCTTTGAGGACACCTGCAAGGATGCAGCCCAGACATAAAAATAGTTGGTAGAAAACACTGGTGTGCAGCCTCAGACAGTAATATGGTTTGCTGCTGATCACAGTTAGGATAAACACTTGGCCAATAATACACCTTAAAGCTGAAATTACATACTTTCCTTTTATTTCAACAATTTACATCAAATGATGCTTTTTTAATCTCTCTTTAGAAAATACAAGTTTTACTTCAAATATATGTTATAAATGTTTAAAATACATCAAAAGAGCAGCAGTAAACATATATCATTTTTAAAGGAGGCTGAGTAGGCCAAACAGTTAAATTTTTAAGCATGTTATAAAGACTCCACTAAAACCTAAAAATGCTACTAATATAATCCATGCAATTTTCCAATATTCATCTTTTCCTGGAAGTATTTTGCACTTATGATATTATAGCATTTTTTAACACACAAGATAAGTAGGGTTTAGACAAATATAAAGCATCAAATAACAACCTGCATGTTATTTTCACTCAGTAACATTACTGTTGGGTTCACGAAATTCAATGTGGAAAGCAAAACCACCCATAGAATGCAAAATATGTTAATCCATCTCACTTTTGATAACTTCTAACTGTTAATATTCTGCAATGCAAAACCCCTCAGGAGTAGAGAAAACAGAGAAGTAATAAAAATAGACTACTTAGTCAAACATATTATTAAATTGCATTAAAATTCAGGATGCACAGATTAATCTTTTCAGGTGTTTCAAAATCCAGACTCATTTTAAGACAATTAAATGTGCATGCTGTACACTGAACAACAAACTTCTTTACTGGCATGGGAAGATGGGGAAAAGGGGCAGAAAAACAACTGATATTCAAGATCCGAGAAGTATATAAAAGACAAAGAAAGCCATTACATACTAAAATGCCAAGTAATATTTGGAGTTAGAAGTTTGTCAATTTAGCTGCTAAATATGGATTTCTGGGAAGGCCTGAAAAGAATTTAGACATAGAAACCTACAGATGAAGGCATAAGAGCATTTCTAAGTTTCACAGTTATGCTAACTTTGAAATATTCTGTGCTAATTTTGAAAATTTCTACTCCTGATCCATCAGTGCTTTTACATCTACAGCTATTATATAGAGTAAGCACTAGTAGAAAATGTGGAAACCCACAAGGGAAAAAGAGCTGGAAGTTAAAACAGACAAGTATTGTATCAGTGCCTTTAGACTTAGTGACTAAGTCCTGCTCAGAGCATCCCAACCAGCACATGCCTTCATTTGCCTCCTTCTACTGCTGTACAAAACTGTATCTTAGATACACTAAGCTTGCTAGTATTTAGAAATACCACATATTACTAGCTGATATATTGCAGGCAGTTCTTATTCAAATTTACATATAACTAAAAGAACCTAGATACAATTTTATGCTATCAGGGAATACTGTCTGGAGGAACTGTCACCATGCTTTGTGAAAATGTGTTCTCACACACTGATGGCCCCTTATTTTCAGCATGAATTGTTCTTTGCCATTATCAAGGATTTTGTTCTCACAAACTGCTTGAGGTCACTACATGACTAAATTTTGTGACTGGGGAGAGCTAACACAGAAACCTTGGATGCATAAAGAGAACATCTTGCTTTGCCTGTCCTGTGGAGCAGTACTGCTTATAAAGTAAGGAAACTACCAGCAGCCCAAGACATCCTTATACTGTTATTCTTTGGAATAATTATGAACTTGCTGACCCAGTGTTTTCTGTGTAAAACTTTACATCCCTTTTGATTCTTTGTGTCCTCCACTTCCCTGTCTTCTCTTCTACATTAGTCATAGGGTGTTCACGGGAAACAGAGGTTTGACATGGTATTAATTTGTGTCAAGTGATGGTCCAAGGAAATCTCTAGCACACAAAAACCAAGGGCTTATTTTCAAGCCTGGGACCAAGCAATGAACCTTTCTACTGGAGATGCTACATTACAAACCTTCAGAAATATAGAAAGAATAATAGTTTAATTATTCTATTATCAAAGTACATCTTTAAAGTCTGTTCACACACATCCAGAGGTAGCTTTGCACAGAAATGAGGCAGAGAATTAAAATAAAGCACAATCATTAAAACTAGAACCCTGAGGTACATTAGCTCACACAAAAAGCCTGCAAAGGACCTTTGTGAACCCAAAACTCAGTGAAATTATTTCATTTGCATCCTCCTACTCCAACTTCAGGTTAATGAAACAAAATTAATAGTTGAATTAATAGGTTGTCCCTTCAGATTTCCTTTGTACATTCACAGTGTCTTAGAAGTGGTCCGGGTTATTTCATGAATGCCAAATACGAAATTTATAAAAACATACTTCACTTTAGAAAAACAGCCAGCAGAGAAATTGGCACAGAAAAAGATAGCTTGAAATAGCATTTTCTGCTTTCTGATTTTTAGACATTAGATCCCCAAAGAAGAGAGAATTAACAAAAGTATATATTCTGGGCAACTAAGTTCTAAATTTAAATACAGATTTAAACTATTAAACTACTATTTAAAGAACTATTAGAGCATATTTTACAGAATTAACTACTGTACAGATCATCAGTGATACTTTATGACAAAGAAAAAATGACAAACACTATAAAATCCGTATTTATATGACCAAAAGTAATCAGGATCAAAAAGTTACACACACACACACACACACACACACAGAGATAATTTTCAGCATCAAAGTCGCGTAATTGCCTACTTACCAAACGTTCTACAATTATTCTTTTATATTAAAAAGATAGATTAAATTCTTTGTTGACATTTAAAATTATTCTACAGAAAAACTGTAATACTTTTTCTCTGTGATATGGTTTAATGGTGATTTGAGGCCACCAACATAAGACAATTAGTCATAGAAACACTGAGAATGTTAACTACAATTTTGTGTGTGTGTCTGTTTTGAAACTGTGAAAAGTTTGTTACTTAGTCATTGGCTTTTCCCAAGCAGGTATAAATGAGTTTGCTTCTGATGAATGGTTGGTTTCTAAAACTGGATCTTCCCTAGAAAGGCATAGTTACATAAGTAATATTCTCACTGTTATCTGCATGATTTGAATGGTCAGAAAAGTGGTATAAACTCTCAGAAAGTAATGATAAGATGAATTGTGGAGCAAAAGAATTGTTTCATCTTGCCACATATTCACATTAAAGAATTATTTGTGTGTCATAGCAGTGTCGCTTAAAACACTGCAGAGAACATTTAATTAAATCATCTGTATATTTGTGTTGAGTTGTAGTTACAATATTGCAACTGATTGTCATGTTTGTCCTTGTCAGACATGGTCAGCAGTTATCTTAAAGTTTAAAAATGGTTGAAATATCTCTGAGAAGTAGTGTTGATATCAGGTGCAAATTGTAACAAAGGTGAAACCTAAAATCATGTGAGCTTCTTGCCCAGAACAAATTCACTGAGATCAGAACTTCATCCAGGTCTGGGAATTATAGCCAGTTGCTCTTAACTTCGGGTACAGGAAAATACTGGACAAATTCACTTCACATCCTCTTTTCTTTCTTTTTATATATATAAAATATCATTAAATCCAAACTGATTATAATTTTACAGATGTACTTCATCCAGAGTAGTCATTAGCATTTCCAAGTCGTCAGCTATAATTGCATATATAAATACATAATCACAATTCTCTTGGGTCTGATTTTTTAAAATCATCTTTTTATCACCTGTGTCATCCAACAATGAGAATTTTCCAAGTAAAAACTCAAAGTATTTGCAGATCATGCTGTTTATAAAGGCAAAAAAATTGTCCAGTGCTACATCACTTTCTAGCACCAGTAACCTAATAAGCATAGTTGTTAAAATTGTAAGCACAGTGCTGACAGCTGGCTGACAGCAGCTACAGATTATGCAGCACATGCTGTTGTTGCTAGATGCCTAAAGCAAGAAAACAGGTTCCACCAAACACAATACATGAATGCAAAAAACAGTAAATATTAGCAAGCATGGTGAAATACGCAGTAAATACCTGCAGGCCAAAACCTGAAATTGAATTACTGTAAGAGGAACAGATAAAACATGAATAAGTTCAAGGCATCACTACTGCACATGTGCAGGGTGCTCAGTGCAGCGAGACAAAGCAGGACACTGCGTCCAGCTGCAGGCTCCGCTCCAAGTATGCACTGCCTGCACCAACGAGACAAGCACATAAGGCCATGGCAAGTGCCCGTGAGCAGCACTGTCCACGCTGCACACAGTCAAATTTCTTTGCTAAAGAGGAAGTAGATATTGTGAAACTGCAGCTCACCAAGCTAAAAACCGTGTATGCTGTCAGCAATACTGCACAATACACAGGGTTTTGGCCACATGTTTGGCACCATGTGAGTCCCTTCTCATTGAGCTCCCAGTCCCCATGCTGAAATGAGAGTGCCTTTCTATATGCACACTCTACTAGCATGCTCCCACCCGCCTGGTCACTGCGCTTGGCATGACATGTTGATATGATGGGTAATCATAAGGGTAAACTGCTCCTAAAACTCCATCTGACTATAAGACAGCTCTGAAATTTGACAATGCAAAAGGCAGCACTTCTGGGCAGTCTAGGGGATATTCTGAAGTACAGCTTACTTAAATAGGTCAATCTGAAGAATTTTTCGTGTGATGTAGTAACTAGTACTGTATAATGGCTATTGAACACCAGCAATGCATCATCAACTTCGTGACAGGCATATAAGCAAGACAGCACTAGCAGTGGGCAGAGATTATGACAGCACAGTAATAATGACAGCACACCAGCTAGCCAAAAATACCTGAGGAGCTGACAGACTGGAGTGACTGGCCTTCCCTAGCAGCATCCCTTTCTTAGAATCTGTAACTGGATTTGCAAACTCCATTTTATTTTATGTATGAAAGCTGCTTACAAGAGTTGGTAATTATTTTTCTTCTCATCAGCTCATGCTGATTTTTCAGGTTCTAATGATGTTATACATTTCTTATGCACAGTTAATACAACTCCCTTGTGCTGCTATGTAAATTTGAAGATTGCCTTATCTTGTCCCATAGTTCCTAAATTTGGGGACAAGCAAACAATATTTGTGGGAGTCCTAACCAACAAAAACATTGTGCATATTAGCTTAGTCTCTTGCTTTAATTTAAGGACTAAGGAATTAGTTTTGATGAAATATCTCCTTTTTTCTCACTTTGTCAGCTTCATAGCCGACTCCTTCCCTAAGTGCAGACTTTATCCTTCACACTGGAGCTGACTGACCGCGGCAAAACAGTAAATCTCTGAACTCTCTACTTGTAGAGGAAGAATGAGGCAAGAAATTGCTCTATGTTACTGGTTCAAGTTCAGTCATCAAGAATTAATTGAGAAGGTGCTCATTTTACAATGAGTAGAGGAAATTAGAGAAAACAGCAGACCATTTGATAAATCTGCTAACGCCAAGAAGGAAATAATATATGCTCTCTGCTAAACTGATGTGAAGACTTGTACATAGGCACACCAGCTGTAGAGGAAAGAAATTGCATTAAAATTCAGTCACTGAAATTGAAGTTCAAGTAGTAGACAAGGCCAAAAAAAAGCCACCAAAAGAGAGATATTAATGGCCCAGCCTTTCTCAGTCATTGTTTGACAACTCTTTGTAAATACTGCACTTTTTTAGCACTTTGTAATCTACTTCATTCATTCTTTTTTTTTAACTCAGGGTTTAATGAACAGATGGGTCATAAAAAATTATTAACAATTCTGAGAATATTGGGGCAATCTCAAATTGTCACTTTGTGTCCACAGCAATACTGGCAATACACATGTGCTTTTTCCCAGGTAGGTACATAGTGACCAGAAATTAAATCAATGTAAACTGGTGAAACTCTACTGACATTGTTGAACCTAAAATGGCTCAAGCTCTCCTGTGACACTTACAAGCAGGCCTGGCACAACAGATATACTGTGTCATCCATGTACTCCTGATAGTGCTGAACAGAAAATGTAGAGTTTAAAAAATTATTTTCAGCCTATTCTCATGTACCAGAGTGACAAAAGCCAGGGACAAAAGCTGGTTATCAGTAGACTATATTTTCTCTCCCTCTAAACAAGACCTTATGAGTTCCATCATAACAGAAAATTATGTTGATTCCCCACTATATAAGTTTTTAAACATAAAAAGTCTTGGTGTGTACCAATCATTTATTCCAGTGGCATGTTTGAGATGCCAGACTTCAGTGTATCAGATTTGCAGACAGTCATATGGTTGTTTTTCTTCCTCTACCAATTCTGAAGACGTATCTAGACTGCAGAGAATAACTTACCTTATATACTTAATTCTAGCAGGGGTTTTACCTTTTCCAGTAACTAGAGTCTGCAAAGGCACAAAGATTACTTTTTAAAGTACCAGTAATCTTGTTTGTGACTAAGATTTAAAGGATACATGTACACATGTATCCTTTGCTCTTACTTCAGGCAATACCAGAGCTAAGCTTATTATTCATTTCCTATGAAAAATAAGACTATAAATAACGCAACACCAGAGACTCGATCAGAATAGCTTTTAATAATCTAAAGTGACAAGAATATGTATCTCATTGCGTACATTATCATTACAAGGTAAAACAGAGTATCACCTTGACTAAAATCAGTGATTGGATGATGCATTTCAACCTTGGGGCAGAGGATACATTCCATATTCCAGCTCATCAGCTCATTTTTAAAGCTATTGCTTATGAAAGGAAAAAAAAAAAAAAAAAAGAACATTTCATCACTTACATACAGTATTCAACCACTTATCAACTTTATAGAGAGCAATATCCATGTTGCCAGGTCATTAGGAGTAACCAAATTTCTGACTTACAATATGGCCAAGGACAGCAAACTAAGAGACCATTGATCAAGCATTAATAACAAACAAAAACAAGAATAATGACTACATTGAGTATCTAGAATTATTTGCATGCAGAGACCATGTTTTCTTTGTATCTTTGTGACTAAATACATACATATACTCATGTGTTTGTGTGTACACATACACAAACACCTGACAACTAATTTTAGGAAAAAACTCCTGTTTTTTTTGTAGTGCAGACATTTTCTAGTGCAATACTTGGCTATAAATTCTTTCCTACCATGAAGTTTTCAGAGGCTGCTAATATTTTCAATCCCAAAAGAAATCTGGTAAAGGAAATTCTATCTTTGCATTTTGCATCTTTCATTCTGCCAGAGCAATAAGTGCAGCTTTGTGTTAATCAGCAATGTTCCAGGTGAAAAAGTTGTCATTTCACCAGAGACTTCTGTGACATAACAAAATTCAAGGCAGACATTTCATAAGAGAACATCTCTACAACTCCTTCCCTCAAGCTGTCAATTAAAACATGGTTTTACTGCATAACTGACACCAAATTCATAACAGACAAGCTGTCTGACTTCAGAGTCATCGTATATGAGAAATTACTGTGTGACACTTTGACAAAAGAAATATTCTAGTACCTGTATAATATCATCTTCGGCATCAAACTGCACAACACTGCCATGAAAGTACTGACAAAATTCCGGTCACATTAATAAAAAAAAAGAACAAGAGCTGCTGGCAGCTTAGTTTATATGTGATTCTAGTGCTCGATAAACGTAAAAGTGCTTAAATTGCACTTGAAAGCCAATATTCAATACCTGACTTCCTCACAAGAAACAACCAGGACTGAAAATTTTTAAACTAATCCCACCCCTAGTTATGCAAACATCTTGTGCGACTCCCCTCTGGATTAGGAATGCCTTGGTAAATCAAGCAATGGCTTTGCCCTTAGTTTAACACTTGGGTTGAATGTGCAGAGAGCTGATTTCCATTTTTCTAGGTTAAAAATCCTCTCTACCTTGTGAATGCCAATAATTTTGTCCCATCAGACTTGTCTTCCACAAACAGTTTCAGAAGATCAATGACCAAGTGTTGGTCGGTCAATAATCTAAACGATCCCGGTTCGGGAGTAGAAACTGAGACATTTTATTGAATACTCGTGCTACAATATATAGAACCGAGGGACGGGGTATGTTAATGAGGAGGTAAGACATGTTAATGAGGGGGATTAACTATGTTGAGTAGGGTTTAGACAATACAGTCTCTGTGTTTCATCATAGGGTAAACATTTGTCTACACTGGACCACCTAGGGG
>WBMV01007108.1:193804-242501 GCA_013396655.1 Campylorhamphus procurvoides
TTTGAGATCATAGAAGTATTCTTAATCTAAACTTAGGTTATTGACATAGGGGCAATTTTCATTTTCTGGTCAACTGTTGTAATTAAATACTACCTTTTTCCAAGTATACCTAACGGTACATCACAGAAACAAATGGCAAAAAGTGATGTTGTAAAATGTCTTTATATGATGGTGATTTGGCAGAAAGAATAATTTACAATTGATACACTATTTGTATGTCCAAATCTCTTGAGACATATATCCCAATGGGATATCTGCAAAGGAAACAACCTCATAGGAGTGTGTATTCCATTTTCAATTTGTCCAACTTAAAATTTTTAAAAACATATAACGATTGCAAAGACAATTAATTTAATACTTCCCTAAATAAACTGCCTTTCTCAAGGAATAAAAAGAAATTATGAAATATCATAGATGTTTTAAAAAATACAGCTAAAAGTCTGAAAAATAACATATACTCTTACACATCTCAAAATAATTATTTTCTTTAAAATTCTAGTTAAAGAGTTCTTAACAGGTTTTTATAAAAGTTTACTGCATCTTACTTTCTTAGCAAGATTTTTTCCAAGTGAGTCAAACTCATTAATGAGTTATGATGATGATTTACACACATGGAAAATCATTGTTTTGGAGAATGTACCTACCCTGAACTGAGAGTATGCTGCAACAATACCTTTCAAAAAAAAATACCCTTAGGAAAAAAAAAATCTTAAACTAACCTAATACATGAAAATACAAGGAAGGCAGTTTGCCCAGTTTGGCACTGTGTTGCTCTAGTAAAAGCTCTCTGGTGAAAACCGACTCAGCAGAGAAAATTTTTCTCTGAAAACATGAAGACTTTTATTTAAGTGATTATGAGAAACACCCAGATTCATCGCTCATTTCAATTTCAATTGTAAAGGTTTTGCTCCAAGAGATGAACTCAACAGCCACAGAAGGATGAGACCTATGAAGTCTGCCTCTCCCCCCCAAAAAAAATAAAAAAACACTTTTCTTATTTAAAAATTGCAAGGTAATAAATTTATTATGAAATATGAACTTTGTGTGAGCCTAGTAGTAGAATTTATAATGCTAAACTAAATACATTTGAACTAAGACATCTTTCAGTATGCAATGTCAGGAGCAAAGCCAGTTAATCCAACTTCAATTTCAAAAAGGAGAAAAGGGTTTCTGGGACATAATCTACTCGAGCTTTCTAATAAGAAGCCCAAGTGAGTGTAAAAGGCGCTTTTAAAATGCATGAACATCTGGACTCTGCTAAATGAATACAATGTTATGTAAACAAGAAATAAAAGGTTTCCTTCTCTGTCTTGCGTCTTTATTAGAGTGAAATTAATTTTCTTGACACGAGTACATTGTTGTAATTGAGACAAGGTTTAGCTGCCATAGTTCTCCATATGTGTAACTTGGAATTGATGCAGTTTTGCTATAATAAAACAATAAAAGCTAGGTTCTGCCAGGATTATAGTGGGTTGGCAAGTTCTAGAGGCCTCTGCAGAGTTTTGCTCAATATCTGTATATTTTTCAGCCAAAAATCCACATAGAAATATAAAGTGTTTCTTCTATGACTGCAGGCAGGGCTCACAATATCCAGCAAACAACTATATAGCATCCTAATCTCACTTCTGAGGCATTAAGGCTTATGGGTGCAGATAGGAATCATCCTCTAGCTAACTTCTCATACCATTTAGAAAAATATTAAAGCTAATTCATGAACTGAAACCAAACGCTTTACTTTCTGCAGGCAGATTCCAAGTCTGCAACATAAACACTATGGTCATATCAAGATAGCAGGCTGTCTTCTATTTCAGAATCACTTCCTCACTCTCTCTGAGTTGGAGAACTCCCCACATGCCTCTTTTGGAACAGCCAGCTCTCAGCTGATCTTATTGCCAACTAGCAGTTGCTCCTTGATAACTCCCACCCTTCAGTATGTATGGCCACTATGGCCTGACCATTCCATACGTTCAGTTAGTTATGCAACACCATTGTGATGATCATTAATAAATGCAGGAAAACAAGTAGAGACAAATTTGAGCACTACAACAGATGAGGTAGATGTGCAGGTCATTATCAGTGCACATTCCATGACTGAATTCTGTACAGATTGTAAAAAAATGCCAAGTAATCTATATCAGTGGTGACTCCAGTCTAGTCAAACTAGCTACTACTCACAGAAAAAGTACAGAAAAAAATCCAATCCAGTACTCCTGAAGTCCTTGAAAATGTTGACTTGTGTCCCCAGGTTATTATGTAACAGTGAAAGCTGAATACAGTTTTCCAGCATCTTCTCTCTTTCTTATATCACTCATACTGTCACATAAACTTCTCAATTTCCTGCTACAAGAGTACTTGGGTGCCCCTAGATTCACCAGCCACAGGCAGATCTCAGTTTTGTGCAAGAGGGATGTTGAGCAAATCCATAACATGAACAGTAAGAAACTGCTAATTAAACTTTGCGTGTCTGTGGTTTGTTGGATTTACCCATTTCAGACTCAATTAGAAAGAAAGAGGTCAACATTTCTACTTCTTTACAGCACACTATCTCCTTATTACACATTCATTTCAGCCTGCAGAGGTTGTAACAGCATTTTCCTTTTCAGTGATTAATAAAACAGTGTGCCACTCTGATCGAGTTTACTGGATTACCCAGCATCCTAGAGAGCATCTCTGCCAACTAACTCTTCCTTAAAAAAAAAAAGTAGTTTGTTTGTATTTTGATTTAAAGACTATTTGCAACAACACTAGTTGATGTCAGTCACAGAATGAACCACTAACAAAAGTGCTGTTCAAAATATTATCAGCTCTTAGTTTTGAGAATTCCAATAAGGTGTTAAAAGCAGTCATGAAAACACACAGTTGTTATTATTTAAAGACTTTAAGCTTCCTCAGTTTTAAGCAGAAGAGTTAATATGATTAGAACTGTTGGAGCAAGTCCAGAGAAGGGTCATGAGGTTGATAAGAGGACTAGAACATGTCCACTATGAAGACAGGCTGAGAAACATTGGGCTGTTCAGCCTGGAGAAGAGAAGTTTGCATGGAGACCTCATAGTGACCTTCCAGTATCTGAAGGGGCTGACAGAGAAGCTGGAGAGGGACTCTATCAGGAACTGTAGTGATAGGACAAGGAGTAATGAGTACAAAATGAAAGAGAGTAGGTTTAGATTAGATATTAGAAATTCTTTACTGGGAGGGTGGTGAGCAACTGGAACAGGTTGGCCAGGGAGGTTGTGGATACCCCAGCCCTGGCAGTGTTCAAGGTCAGGTTGAGCAACCTGGTCTGGTAGGAAGTGACTCTGGCCATGGAATGGAGTTTGGAATTAGATGATCTTTAAGGTCCCTTCCAACACAAACCATGCTATGATTCTCTGATTCTAATATCTATTTCAAGAAATTTATATAACTTCTCAAAACCAGTAAATAAATCAGATCCAACAAAACATGTCAACAAGACAGTCAGCTAAGGATGAGTCAAATATCTACTAGTCATATTTGGGTCGTGTGACATTCCCGAGAACATACAAGCTGCCAAAAATGTATTGTGCTTTGTATCAAATATATTTCCACATTCAGACAACTACAATGCATTCAGAAGCTAACATAATGCTGAAGACAACGTCAAATGTAGTAAACTTTTAGACTTTTCATGTGCCTACCAAATTATGCAAAACTTTATCAACTATTTTTTTAATACTCTAATAGTACAATGCATACACATGGTTAGGAAAAGTTTTCTCTGCCATGAAACAAGAAATAGAATATCTAAGAACAGAACTAAACTTGGTTCCTCACTGAAGTTAATAAAATTCTTTTTAATCACACTTAAATTTATTTTGATACTGCTATATTTATGTTAAATCAATATTAAACATAGAGAATAGTGTTTAAGAAAATAAAATCTTAAAATAAAAGTGCCTTCTTCTGAATCATGGCCTTCTGATAGAATAATGGAAGTTGAACATTTTAATTTTGTGTCCTTAATGAATTCAACTTTTTTACTGGGATACTTAAACAAGGACTACAATGTGTAGGAAGATACAGTTTCATGGCTGTCATGCAAAAGCAAATGCTGTGCAATTCACATCTCAGCATATATTCTGGATAATTTCTTGGTACCCAAAGGAGCCTTTTGTAGCTTCAAGAACATTTCTCTAGCCCTCCCTCCATATTAGTTTCACTGTCATTGCCTGAGGGAGGAAGAGGACACAAAAGAGCTCCACATTAGGTCAAATCTCAGTCCCTTTTCCCCATAACATTGCCAAGGATTGGCTCAACAGCTCCAGGACCTTCCTAAATGCAAACATTCCTGAGCAGCCCATAGTGAAGACTAGAGAGGTAAATAGCCTCCTTCATTTTTGGAAAAGCAATGAAAGCAGGAATACTACTGTGCATTATTTTTCTATTGCACAGGCTAACTTTCATTGGAACAGAACAAAAAAATCTCTAGAAAAGAATTCTTTTTTTCTCTGGTTTTATACATGATTTAATGTATTCTAGTTTTGTTTTCCTTATCCACTGCTGCTAGTGTAAAGATAGAAAATTACCTACAATGTTTCCTTGGACTAGATTAGAAAGCTAAAGTAATTAACTTTTTAAGATCAGAGAGACCCATCTAGTCTGTCTGTTAAAAAGTGGATGGATCAAGACAGCCACTAGAATTGAACAAGCTTGATTCTCCCAGACTCCAGTCCTTTGAAGTTTTTGGGCTTTCTGAGCCAATACTCAGGTAACATTGTCTTTAATAGTTCTCAATGGACTGATGTCCCAAACAATAAAAATAAAGGAATTCTTCCTTTGTAAGTCAGCATAACATAGGATCCTGATCTTGCAGAATTCCTGGAAAATTTATTCTCACACAATATCCTAGGGGGTTTTAATACTTCATTTTCTTTTTTCTGTGCTTTTTTTTAATAATTTCTATTGAACAGTTTAATTTTGCCTCTGCATAAAAACTGAGCCACTAGCAACATAAGACAAAAAAAATAAATAAAAGGGTGCAAATTCCATGCCAATCCATGACATTGTAGTGGGTTGGCTGCAGCTAGCACTCCAGCACCCACACAGCCTACACAGCCTCTTACTCACTCTCCACGAGTAGGAATAGACAAAAATAGGAAAAATAAAAGCAAAAAGCTCATGGGCTTTACCATCACAGGCAAAACAGACTCAGCATTGAGAATTTAGCTTATTATAAAACATTAATTACTGAACTGAGTATTGAGAAACAAAAGAGAAACAATTAAACAACTAAGGAAGGCACCCTTCCTCCATCTCTCCAGTTTCAGCTTCACTCCAAACACCTTCCTCCCCATTCCCAGTCTCCACACCTCTCATTATCACTGCAGGTTATGTTCAATCCCTTTGGTGAGGCAATGGGCAGGGCAGTAGGCTGTGGTCAGGGTAGAGCATGTTCCCTCTGCCACTCATTTCTCACTATTCATTCCTCCTGCTCCTTCCTCCTTACTGTTTTTTTCTGCTCCACCATGAGTACTCCACAGGCTTCATTTGCTTCAGGTGTGACTTCTCCACTGTGGACCTATTCTCAGATCTTGCTGTTCCTTTCTCTTGGTCTTTATCACACTTTTAAGTGTGTTTTCACAGATGTGCCACACATTTGGCTCAGCTGTGTCCTGTGGTGGGCCTGGTGTGGGGCCAGCTGTAACAATCTGTGTCAGAAAAACAGTGTCCTTGAGGAACAACAATTGAAAAATAACAACCAGAAGATTTAAATTATTCAGTCAGCTATCCATATAGAAAGATGACATTAAGGTTACAATAGTCTATAGGTCTGCTTGATTTATTTAAAAGAAAAACAAACACCACAATCTATATTTTCATTAATTTATCTTCATAATTTTATAGCACATTTTATTTACATTCTTGAAATCATAGAATTGTTAAGGTTGGAAAAGACCTCTGGAGATCACTCAGTCCAACTTGTCTGCAGGACCCGCTAGAGCTGGTTGCCCAGAATCATGTACAGACAGCTTTTAAGTAACTCCAAGGACAGAGATTACACAGCCTCTTTGGGCAACCTGTGCCATTGCTCAGTTTTCCAGATTATTCATAGAAATTTTTTTTGGTTCTCTACAGTTACAACATTACTCTTTCAAAAAAATTCTAGAATGTTTTAATTAAATATTTGTCATGATATATTTCTAATCATTGCAACCACAGCAGCAAAAATGTTCAGCTCCACAGCTCAGAACCTGATGTTCCATGGGCCTACAATAAATTCCATAAATTTACATTTCTACCTACCTGGTTTTCCTTCAGATCCTATTTGATCAACTGACCTGAAATGTCACCTTTCTGTTCGGTGATTTATACAGCATATCTTTGTATCAGGTCTATTTGAACCACTGAATCCTCTACAAGGAGTTAAGTGTTTCTAAGAAGAGTATTATAGTCTAAAAATTTCAATAGATGATTACATGACATTTTCTAACATTGGTAAGCCCCTGAAGAGAGTTAGGTGCAATGACACAACCTATATTCCTACATGGCATATAGCACTTGGACTGGCATCAGAATGGTCAACTATTTGTATGCATCTTTCATTTGTATCAATAGGTGTTCATAAACACTGTTTATTATTTTTGACCTTTTAATTTGCTTCCTCATGACTGGTTCCCTGAAAACTATATGTATTTTTAATTCAAGTACTTCAAAAGGTTCAATAGCCATGCAATTTTTAACAAGATACACTTCATGCTGGCTTAACACATTATCTTAACTGTGTTATATAAATAATCAGGAGAAATACTTTCCATATTATAAAGTTATATTTTCATTATTCAAGAGATACACTGATTTAGCAATGTTAGTCAGCAAAAATAGATGGAAAACAATATAATTTATTGTGACGTCCAATAGTAAAAAAGAAAAAAAAGAAAAGAAAGTCTTCTGAACAGAACATATATTAATTTTACTCAAAAGGGCCAGTGTATCTCATAAAGCCACTAAAAGAAACATATTGAAACACACTGGTGCCTGGATACTATGCCAAACAAATCTGAATATGTTTCTCAGTCTTTACTACTATTTTAGTATAAGAAATCAGTTTTTATTGAGGTCATGTCTTTGTTTAGGCAATCCCTTGAGAGAGAAATCATACTTAATGTATTCAACCTCGGACAGGAATTTTTTTCAGTATGGTCGCCTTTCAGCTAATAGTCTACATCAAAAGTTCTGAATTATGTCACTGAATTTATAATGTTTTGGCAGGCTGAGAGTCACAGATAATGCTCACCAAAATTATGGATATATTCCCACTAATACAATTATTTCCTGTTCCCATCATAAACTTTGCAAAAGAACAAAAAGAAAACAGCAGTGGATTTAATGATACGCCCTTCACAGTAACAATCCATACAATAGTATAGCTTTTTAGGTATGGAAATTGAAAACATAGAAAACACAAAACCCTAGTAATAAAATTAAAAAAAATTAAACAAAATTACATAAACACATGCTTCATCAAAATATTTCAGCAAATGCTGTCTTTTTCTGGTTTATATGCATGATGCCAGTTATATTGAATTGATTGTGAGATTCCTTACATGCATAATTTCTACTCTGTGTATACAAAGATGAGACGAAAACCAACAAACTTTATGACTTGATATTTTCTGGATCTTTTGGATTCATTTTATCATACTAGCATTCACTTTCATCAATTCAGATTATTAAACAGGTGGCTATTGCACTATAAATACTTGGCCTGTTTATAGATAATCTAATGTAGGCAGTCTTGGCCTCAGGATGCACAGAACAAATTACTGAAGGTCCATTTTGCGGACTGAGGTTGGGGAAAAATATTTTGAAACAAGCTTGGTACTCTTCAATGCAGTCAAAAATTGAGAGTCTAATATGCTTCTCAGTTGCTGTTGAAGGAACTGGATAGTTATTACTTAAAGCTTACTACAGTCCAGTGTTGGTTTACATCATGATATCTTTACTTGTCATGATAATCATGGTATTTCCATGAGTCAGTATAGAATCTTTAGATAATAACTATTATTACATGCGTCTTCATACACTATTTCCTCAGGGAAACACAGCCAGTTGTGAGACTCCTCCCCTCAAAGATGATTTGTCTTTTGAAGGAGAAAGCTAAATAGAATTTGTCAACTGCTGCCACATATTCTGAGATATTTTTTAACTTGGACTACCTATTGAATTATTCCATTTGTTTCTTATCCTACACAGCTCAGAGTTGAAGGTAAATTACATTGTCACAGTATTAAGAAGACTTTGGCACAAGACAAAAGGACTCATTCAACTTCCTAAGTGCAGTGCAGTGTATTACCTGTTTTAAATGAAAGAATTACTGTCCCACAAATAAGTATTAATCTTAGTGCCAGGTTAGCAAAATTTAACACATGCAGACAACATTAGTGTAAGACTGAAGGAAAAAAAAAGTTAAAAGAGAGATTTCTACCAGGTTTTTTAAAAAACACTAGAATACTAAAGTTACTGCTAAGGCTTTTAATTGTACGTGGGAATTTAAACAGTGGTGTGTTTTCCCTTTTTCTGAAGCAAATTTTCCCAGTCTGGGAAATCATTTAACAAATCTTAGCACCACTAGACATAGCAGCATAGCAAGCCAACACGTGTTTATGGCTTTCAAGATGTCCAGATTAGTGAAATGATACAAATATTCATCAGAAAAAAAGGCCTTATATTTTATATTCTTCAAAACTAACAAATTACAAAATCAAAAATACATCAATGTAAAGTAATCATGTTAAAATTACCTATTCATCATCAGGAACTCCTTAACATCGATTAGTATGCAAATCTCATGTCTTGCGGAGACTAGTTTTGGAAATGATGGCAAATGCATGCATCCTGCTTACTCACTGCAAGGATTGTTCAAGGAAGAGAACATCTGCAATTTTGAATCACATAGTTGTCACCATAGTAACATGCCTATCTTTAAAACAAACAATGTTCTTACTGTGTTTACATTTATTAAAAAAAATTATTATGAACCAGATCTTACATGACAGCCTCTCTTTTATGCATTTACAGTTCAAATCTTTTTTTAATATGAAATCAAAGGCTATTTTGCCTATGTATATCTTTACCCATAACAAGCCTTAGTTGCTTTTAGAATATAAAATTGATTATTTTATTCTTGTAGCACTGGGAACATACTAGACACTTGTGGACTAGCACATTTGGTCAACATTGTTCATAAAGATTTCTCTGTAGGAAAATAGTTATTCTCCTTTCCAGTAAGAAGTTATAACAAAGGTGTCTCAAGCATGCAAATAATCTAAATCCCAAACTGGATTCTAATCTTCCAGCCGATATCTTCATAAGCCCCTTTTCATCGTGTTCTGTTTTCAAACAAAGCCTTGCTCGATGAGCCCACCAATGTAGCCACACACAAAACACCTAATCCAGAGACCAGACGAAGTCGCAAGCTGAAAAGTAAATCCAAGCAATTTAGGAAAATACATCAAAAATGAGATTTTTTTACTTTTTAAAATCAAGATCTCCACAATATATCTCTATCACAAGCGTGTTATTTTTTTAAATTGTGCAGCGTGTTGCATAGACACATCAGTCTCTCAAAGCAAAATATACCTTTCCACCTTCTGATTCAGATGTCTTTCTTCTCCTTTAAGTTACAATATACTTTCAGGTCTCAGATTCTTTTGGTTTGCATCACATTCTTTCACAACTTAATCTAATGAAGGATGAGTGTGCAGTCTGGGTTAGGTTTTGGGTTTTTTCCTTTGTTCTAAATGTTTTTGCTGGTTTGTCACACGAAAATGTAAAACTATATGTGCTTACCAAGATAAATGCTGTTCTATTTTAGGCTGTAAAATAAACCTTAAATGCAAAACAAAAAGCAAGGACAAGGAGAAAAAAAGTATTTGTGAAAAATAAACAGAAATTTTCCATTTTGAAAGTGCTAGAATTATCTTTTTTAGCCTAAAAAAATAGAGATAGATACAGGTATTTAGATGTGCAATTTATATAATTTAGTCACTGCTTTTTTGACCTGTTCATATAGTTTTCTCATTAGAGTTCACACCTTCATTTTTCTATTTAATTTTAGCACTCTTTTTAATTTTAAATGGGTGAAAACTTCTTTACAATTACTTTTTTCAGCTACTGTTTAAATCTTTAATTAGAGCAAATTAAAAAAAAAAAAAAGGAAGTCTTAAAGAGTCTGAATAAGTACTTCCTCCTTCCTCTGTTACTAAGTCAGGTATGTCAAACCATCAAGATCCTATAATTCTATAGTAGCCTGCTAGTTATCAAATACATTTCCAATTTTAACAATATTTTGTGTCATTGTGAAGATATATTTACAGTCCATATTATCTCCATGAAGCAAACTGCTTAAGCTAGCAAATATGGTCAACAATGATTCAAAATAAGCAACATATTTGGGCTTTCAATACTTTATCTATTACAACCTCTTAAAATTTTTTTTTTTTCTGAAATCAAGCTTCACACTTGAAGGTCATCTTTTGCTGATATACTATAAGAAACACAGCCATAATTCTGAGCCAGTGTGTGAAATGTTAAAAAGAAATTAAACCAAATATTCATACCACATCTCATGTTCTCACAGAAAACGAAATTGTTCTGACAAAACATAAAATGTGCCAAAAAATCAGAAGAATTATTGCAGTAATATAGTTCATCAATATCTGGCCTCTAGAAGTCATTACAAGAAATGCAATAGAAAATAAAGTAATTTACTATCATTAAATTTTGGTTTTGCAAAATATGCGCAAATAGGTACCAGTGATGTACAAATGTTTAATTTCACAAGCTATAAATCTTAGAGTGATTTGCTTTGCATTGCTCTTGACACAAGGACTGAGAAAATATATAACACAGAGTTTTTTGATTACTGGTGATGAACTATCTTTAGACCATAAGCAACATTTTATTTTCATCACTTACACTGAAAGCTTAAATCTACAAAGGCAGTTCTTGGATGCAAGAACTGCTCTGAGTTCATAAGTGTCAGTAATTTACAAATAAGTGGCAGAAAGTAATATGAAAACTTTAAAATTATGATGGTGTTCATACAAAGATGCATAAAAAGATTAAGAAAACTTCACATCAATTCCTGCTGTCTTCACGTTATACAAACTTGCCAAATATAATGGATGTTTACATAGTAAGCCATTTAGAAATCTTACAGAACATTTCTGTAGTTACTTCGCTGTAACTTCAGTCCTCACACATTGTCTAAACTATAATTTCATGTAGCAAAACCGTTTCACATGACCACTAAGTCGTGCCTACAAGATTCCTGTCTCCTTTGTTATGTTTGCACAGAGAACCTCAGTCTTGTATTTTCTGTTGTCCTTCATGTCAATGCTTTAACCTGCATGCAAATCTTGTATTTTACCAACATTTTTACAACCTGTACCAGCCTATTACAAGCAATGGCTTTTCTAGATTAACTTTTTCAAGACAATATCTAGGTGCCCACTGACTCAAAAATTTCCATCACTAGCAATGACTTAGGGTATCAAGATTTGATGAGAGACAAGAGACAGAATCTTCAAAGGAAGGCAGATACTGAACTCTACAGAAGATGATTCTCATTGAGTTTGCCCTAGAGTTCAGTTTCAGACTACAGGGCTCTACTACACCACAGAGGGTGAGAGCAATGCCATACAAACAAGACCTACAAATGTGTTGGCAGGGTTTTTAGGTGTTGCATCAGCTAGAAATGTTGGGAGTCTTACATCTACTGTGGATTCACCACCATAAACCTTCCCATAAAAATATGCAAGGAATTTTATTCCATTTGTCCTAAAACATTTTTGAAATTGCTTTAACTTATCTTAACAGTTCATTACGTTTGGCCATCTTCTTGCATTCAGACTGTTTGGGAAATTTGACCTGATTTTCCACAAGATTTCAGGTACTCTGAAACATCATTTTTCAAATATTTATGATCAGTCCAAAGTATTGGTGCATTATCAACTTCATGTGTGGAAATATTAACTGTGCAGGCCAGAACAGAGACAGGCACCTTTTGTTTCATAACCTGAATTGCCACACATTTGTGCTAAATGAACCTGAAATGCATCTTTCCCAGAGATGTGGTGCATGATAACCCTGAGAACAGCAGGAAGAATAGTGATGACTGTACACAAAACCTCCTTATGTTTTTTACTGGAAAAACTCTCTATCTCTTCCAATAAATGTGGGTTTAAAAGCACTGCATTTTTTCCCCAAATGTTTGTCTTTGAACATGTGTAACCCAAACACATGTAACCAGGGATATGCATAGCATAGTAGCCTCAGGAATCTGTTATGCTTTAAGGATTATATCTTAAAAATGTGTATGGTTTGCTTTTATATCAGTGTGCATATTCATTAAGTAGTAATGATTTTTGGATGGAGAGGGGATATTTTGAGACAAATAGTCATTGTTTTTATTCAAAGACTTGGTTTTCATATACTCATGACCAAAGAGCATGTTTTTCAAATTTTCACCCAGTTTTTTCTCTTATTGGTGGCTTATTTTTAAACTCAAGTTATATTTGAAATTAGAGAAGAAACTGAATATTATTTTTGAATAAGCGGAAAATTTGCTATGAAAATTTTTTGTACTGTGTGTAAGCAAAAACAGTATTTAAGCGCTGAGTAATACAAGTTTGTAAATTTATATCACCTATAGGATCTTGATCTTTTAGGAAAAACAGATCTTATACTTTGTGCAAGAGTTGGGAGTCAGATATTAAAGACTTAAATAATGGATAAGACATTTGTATGAAGACTTAGACGTTTTGAAAGCCAGTAGAAGGAAAACTACAGTCAAGGGCTGCAGATAGCATTTTTCTTACCTCTAGAATTACCAGCATGGGTGACAGATTTTGTTCACAAGGCAATGCAATAATACAGCCAATAAACTTTAAGAAGTATACATGCCTCTATCTTCAGTTACCTGTAAATAAAGCAAAGAAAAATACAGTAATGTTAGAGTGTATCAGTAGAAAAAGTGAGTAGACTTGTAGTGGTTAGAGAAATTAATCTCTTTTGGAGAAGCTAAACACCAATGGATGATTTCTGTTCCATTTCCAGCTACAGGAAGATGTAATTTCCTCCTTCACATCATTTAGATTCAATGAGCCTATCTGATTCAAATCACTCTGTAGTAGGTTTACTTACTAAGGGGAACTTACAGAAGCTGAAGAGCTTTGAAGAATGAAAGTTTTACCAATGCAAGTGTCCTAAAATCATAGGATGTCTCCTTCATCCCAGCCCCCAAATTGTGCTAGTTATCAACCAACACAACTGTGTTTTCATTTTGAATTACTTCAGATTCAAGGACTTTTCTGTTATTAGTGCTTCAACTAGCAGTCTTTTGTTTGTGGGGTATAAAAAGCAACTTACGTCCATATCAGTATAAAATTCAGCACAGCTTCACAGTAAAAACAGTTTACCTATCTGCTGAGAGGAAAATATTAGCCAAAACACTGAAAGTTTAATTATCTACTGCTGAATTCAAGTTATTGCTTATACTTTCTTAAATGTGACATGTATATTGAGTTTCAGTTTGAGTCAATATACTACAGATGGCTTCTTGCTTTAGGATTTTACATTGGTAGTTCAGAAATACATTAAATCGTTATTTAAATTATTTTCTATTATTTAAATTGATGTAATGCATTGAAATAAAATTTTAATTCCTTTTAATTATTTCATTAAAGAATTTAATCACATACTTATTTTAGCTATTATTTAAGTTAATATATATTATCTAAATTAAATTTAAATACAATCTAAATTATTTATATACTATATGCTTAATTTGAGTCAATTTAATTTTGAGATGAGTTTGATTACTGACGTGTTGAAAAATAATATGCTGAAAAACATCCCATCACTTCTAGTGTCAACGCAAACAAGGAACACTATTTTTTCTGATATGTGTGTATTCTGATCATTAATTTTTTTAAATTTCTTTCACTAGAACCTTTTTTTAAAAAAATCTAGAAATATATAAAAATATATATAAGGAATACATTCATTATATAAATATATTCTATAACCTCTGAGCAAGACTAAGGGCTCTATATACTGTCTGATTACCCATCACAGGGTTCAGTTTTCACTGTTCACTGACAGTCACTTTATATTATTATATCACCACTAAATATTATCTCACCATACACACTATACTGAATTGAGACATCTCTCCTCCCAAAAATAAAATGCATTAAACATTAATATGAAACAAGGATGCTTTCCAAAAGGACATACATGAAGTTTTCTTACTTGCAAGTCAAATGCTATTTTTGATGTTCTTTTTTTTTTTCTATCTAGCAGATTCTACTGAGACACAGAAGTCTTGTCCAACATTGTCAACATTAACTTTGGCAAATTATGAAGTCTAAGGCTTATTCTAGATTAGTTTAGATTATAGTTAAACTTAGATTATATGACGAGAATCTTTATTCAAGTGAATTCCTTTTTATTGTCACATAATATAAGGATGGAATACAAAACTAAAAAGATTGAAATCTAAATGGAAACTTTCCTTTCCTGAAGAGAATAAATTATATTACTCCTCAACTCAGTAGTGAAATTCAAACAATTTTTCTGTAGTTATAAGTATATATGTGGCAGAGGACTTGCAGTATCAGAAATGGGAAAAATCATGCCAGAAATGGGTCTGTGAAGAAAATTAAGAAACCAGCCAAAGTGCCTTAAAACTGAAGCTTTTACTGTGTTGTAAAATGTCTTTTTTTACTTAGTCATCCTTCTTCTTCCTGAGACCCCCTGAGACACCCCTTATCTATTTAGCTAAGATCTAAGGAATTCATCCTTGAAGGTCTCTGTTTAAGTTTCTCTACTGGCCTTTAGTTAACCCTTTACCATTGGTTGTTATCCCTTGATTCTTATTGGTAGTAGTTTGGATTCCCATAAAACCTGTATATAACCCCAGCCATGTTAATAAACCATCTCTCTGCTCCCCTTCCTGTGGTCTCCATGTGGCTCTCTCTGGGGCATCTCGGGGACCGTGAGCGGGGGACAAAAGGGGGAGCATCTCCCAGCAGCTGTCACATATATATATCAAAATGAGAATGTACTCCTATGTGAGTTCCTAGTAAATCAACCTGTGTTCTGAGAGAGCTTTAAAAGTTACAATAAGGGATTCTATATATACATTCTCACTCATTTTAATTTACAAAACAAGAAATATTATAAGTGAATAGATACTTTTAATTTTCTAATAGCTCTGTTAAACCAACCTGCTAAAGTTCTTTCTAGCACAGCCACCTGTGTGCTACCTGAAGCAGGCTGCTTGCTCTCAGAACCCAATGGGTCACTCAGCCCGCTCAGTCTAATAGCAATCCCAGATTCATAGGATTCCATAATACTTAGGCTTTAGGAGCTGTGTTTCACTACTGTATTAAAAATTACCACAAATTCCACAGCAATCACCACTATGATTAATAAAGTGAATATATGTATATATCAAACTATTATAAACTACTATCTGAACTCAATAATACAGCAACGATCAGTAATAGCACTCCATAATAGCATCAACCAACACATCTATAACAGTACAGGTTACTACAAACCTTGCACCATTAAAAAAATTATTAATAGTATAAGAGCACATATACTAAAATACTTATATGTATATATTTATGGTACCAAGCACAGTAAGCAGAATCCAGGTGGCGGCAAAACATCTCAAAGGGGACAGACTGACCCCTAAAGTGGATGCAGAAGAGGACAAATAAATAACAAAGTCTCATTTCAAGGTGATCTGCTTCATGGAGTTTGGAGTCAGACAGGCACCCCTACCAATTGTCCAGAATCTTCCAAGAGAGGTCATGCAGAGAGCTCAACCCACTTGAGAGAAGGAAAACTATGTGCACATAGGAAAGTTCTCAGGGAGAGAATTTTCATTTTTAATAAAATTTAAGTCATTTTCATATAATAGAGAAATGAGGGGGAGCAGGACACCACCATTTAAAATCATTCAATAGATATTGTTAATTTAACCTGGGACATCCTGTAGATAAAGATTTCTTCTATGCTTTCAGACAAGTTTTTGAATTTCCAGACTGTTCTGCTGCTTTTCAAGTTAGAACAGCCAATGGCAGCCACCAATTCTTACTTCCTCGGGACATCTTTACCTATTCAAGGGGATAAGTAGCCCTTATGGTTCTTTGGGTTTGTACTTATCCCTGGTCTCTCACAATGAGTCCAGTTTTCAGGTAGATAATTGATGGAAACTTACAAACAGCACTAAATTGTTGATGATGTACAAGATGACTTAAAATCCAACTTATTTTCTCCTGGCTGTGCTCGCATTGGCTTATCAGGTAGAGTAAATGCAGCGTATCTTACTTTTATAACTGAAGTCAGCAGATATGTCACTGAATACATAAAAGGGCACATTTGTTGAATAATAAAGTCTCTCCCTTATAATCACTTTTCACAGCAGTGAGAGACGTTAAGCACAAAAACAGAACTTAAAGGGGTTTCTAGTCGAAGTCAGCCATGAAGGGCACTGAACTTGAAGGATGTGGTTACAAACTCAAAGGCAGTACCTACAGGACCCAGGAATAGCCTGGAACTTTTAGATCTGAACCCAAAGCAAAACCTGGCTTTTGATATGTTTCTTTCATCTATACCTCTAATTTGTGGTTGCTCATATAAATGAGTGCCACTAAGAGAGTGTTGACTCTCAGCGTGGAAATCTTCCAGGCAGGCCACTCAATACAATTCTCTTTCTCCACAGCAAGTTCCCACAACCGAAATGCAACAGTGGAAAATGAAAAACTGCCTTCTGGAAAAGGACTAATACATAAAGGAATGACCAGTAAAACTAGAAAAGGTCAGCTAGGCTGAAAAAATGAGACTGTATCAATAAAACGGCGAGCAATAAATCAATAGCAGGTGCTGTAAATTGAATTAAAAGTGCAGCTCTCCATGCAATCTGTCAACAACCAGACAGCCAAATTTGGCAGCTCAGACCAGATGAACCACTGTGGTCCCTTCCAACCTTACCCATTCTGTGATTCTGTGATTTAGGAGCTACAGAAGTTCTTGTTTGCAAGCAGGAAAGCCAAGGATGACTTGAGCACAAAAGAGGTACTCTGGATATAGCAAATAAACAAAAATAAATTACTGCATAAGATGTTTAGAATTCATTACTATCTTTCATTAACATTACAGAGAGAGAAGGAAAGCACCTGTTTTCATGTAATCTTTCCAGCAGCTTTTTCTTCTTGAGTACATTAAAATAAATAAATAAATTAAAAATAAATTAAGCATTTAAAGCTGTCCAAATGGTTGTAGCTGGTACAATTAGAGCTATCTGACTTGCTTACAAAGCCTATTCATTATTATCATACAAAGAAGGAGGCATAATTAACTGTCTCTTGAAGATTCATGGATACTTTGCAGAGCTTCACATCTGACAGCTAACCTCAGTAGCAGGTATCGGCAGTCTGAAATCAGTGGTGATACACAACAGCAGGTCACAAAGCAGCTAGGTGCCATGTGATGGGGCACACAGGAGTGTATTGTTCCTGCTCAGATCCTTTTAGTGTCTACAACTTCCTCCACCAGAGGATTTCAGGTGAGCTTAGTGCAATGCCATTCCCACCAACCATGCTGTTGGCAAGGCAGAATTCTGTCTCAGCAGAAGATGATGACTACAGCTGGAAGCTCAGAAAAGCTACTTGCATGAAGCCCCAAAATGAATTTAAAACTCAATATAATTACTTAGTTCCCAGCCTCCGGGTTAGTGCAAGTAATTTGACTGTCTCACCAAAGAGCCGCATGCATTTTCTTTAAACTTCTTTGATTTACACAGTATTTAATTGAAAAAAAAAATGCAATGGTCAACCGAGTTTTAAATATATTCAGATTAATTCCCTTAACACCTAAGCTTCCTTAAATGGTTCAGAGAAAAAGTAGAATTTTAGGAAAGAAAAACAGTGTTTACTATAGATGAAATGGGGTTAGAGACTCCATAAAATTCTATTAGAAGTGCTGTAGCAGTAAAAATAGTCTTTTCCTCGGTAAGCCTAGCAAGAATAAAATCAGTGGACAAATACTAAAACAATGCACCTCCCCTCACATAATTATATATCTTGAGGATATTTTCACTATTTTAAAATAGCAGTTCTTGAATTTCCTAAATGAATACTCTTAGGCCATGTGATCTGATCAATTCATCTTGCAGTTTCAAAGAAAAATACTTCCATAGCCTTAGCTTTTTCTGTAAGCCACACTTTCATCAATATTCCTGTGTATCTAGAGACATAGAGCATGTGTGTATACATATCAGCATCCACAATAAAAAAAACCTGTTGAGGTATAATTTGAAAGAAAACAAAAAGCTCAAATATTGATAATTCAGTGCTTATAATCTATAAGAATGGTGCTTTCATGCTCTTTATGTAAGAAAGGAAATTTTATTAAAAATTAAATGTCTTTCCTTAACTGTGAAGACAACCAAAACAATTGATGCTGCATCTTATTTTCAGAAGATGAAAGAAAATAAGTAAGCCATTTGAAAATAGGCAAGCCATTTGAACTCATTTCCCACAGTGCCTTAACTTTTTTTTTTGCCAGCAGATTTAAATATTTTTGCTTATTCAGCAAAGAATGGACTTCACTTGCAGCTACACTTTTGTCTTAAAATCCTGGCAAGAAAAATGGGATTTTTTTGCATGTCTGTATTCTTAAAGGTCTCTATTCTGGTGAAAGGACAGGAGAGGGAGTTTTGTGTTTGATATTAACGTCATCCAAAAAGCAAAGGTCAAGAATTATAATATTCTTGAATTCATTCTGATCAATTCCTCCAGAACCACCTTTTTGGTTGTTTTGCCACTTATTAGAATTGTTAAATTTAAAACTAGTTGAGGTCAGCCTTTCTACAATCACAGTTGTCTGGCAAAATATTGTTTAAATGCTACTCTTGTGTTTATTCAAATACTTCAGAGTTCCTCCTTTTAAGAGCCTTTCATTTTAATTTAAAATAAATAAATATTTTTTTAAAAAAAACCTTTCTTATATTTTGTTGCATTTTACTGTTTTCCATCATGATTTCATCATTAACTTCTGTATTTCCATAAACATGGTTAATTAAGTAACAAAAACTTTTTCCTGTGGAAAAGCTTATGGATTACACCTAACAAATTCTAATTTAAACAGATATTATGAAAATTTAAGATAATTGTCAAAAGAACGTGCTGTTCACTCAAGTAAATATTTCGTTTCCCTAAAGCAGTTGATCTCAGAGCATTGAAGCAAAGGAAGTCCTTCCAGTAAACTTATTTTTTCAGCCTCCTGGGGAGGAAGAAATATATAGTGTTTTCCATCACAATAAATTTGATTTGCACTGTAAATTTAGGATCCATCCCTACAGGCATTGATTTTCCTTTTCCATTTAGTTATATACAAAACTGAAACAAAAATATTTGCCTTTTATATGTTTAGCAGATTTACACACCACATTGGCTATTCATACGTCCATCATATAAGAAAAAGAGCCCATCTTCCTATTGTTCTATAGGGCTACAAATCCTTTAAAACACTGTCTACCAATATACCTCAAATGAAGTAAAATCAGTCATTTCTGCAGAATGTCACTGTTGTACTTCTGGTCAAAATCCCCATCCTTCCTGTGAGCAAGAAAGGAGAAAGAAGGTTTTATATGGAAAAGAGGGGGAGAAACCCAGAAAGCTAGAGATTAAGGAAGCAATGTAAAAGAACATACTTTTACTTATCAAAACCAAAACCAGATAATACTTAGTGACAAAGAAAAATTTCCATGACTAAACATTGCATCAGTATTAAGAAATCAGTAATAAAATTATTGTATTTTTAACAATTTTATTTAAAAGAATTAATGAGCACACAGTGATTGTTACTTTTTTTAATACGCCAGCAGCTGCTGTCCATACTTTTTTCAAAGAGGATTGTACCTTGCCACGTATTCAGATGAAGTAAAAGCACATCAGTGATTTCATACCACCACCAACATATGGTCATCCTTATGACTATATACAAGGTCCTTTATCCCCCCACTGGAAACTTTCTGACACTGCAAGTAGATTCAGGGTATTCACACAATACACAAAAATTCTCGGTTTTGCTGAAAGAACAATTTCTTTCCAGTCTAGGCATATCATAATTATTGGAAACGACTCTTGCCAATCAGACATCTCTGTATTCCAAAAGACAGACGGGAGATGATAGAACAACTGTGCTCTGTTTTGTTTTAAATATTCAGTATGCAAGCAGATTTCATCAAACCTGCAACAGAGACTAATAAAACTAACAGCTTCCAAAGACATAAGAGAATCTTTTTTTAAAAAAAAAAAAAAGAAGCAAACCTTTCTTTCATTCTCCAAATGGGTAACTGGGGAAAAAACAAACAAAAAATGAAACAAAAAAACAACAACAACAACCACCAGACCTACAACACTGTAGAAAAAAAAATCTATCTATGAAAAAAAAAAAGTTGTACCAAAGGAATGGCAAAAACAAAAAGAACTGATAATTAAGGGCAAGTTGCCAACTTATAAATCATGCAATTGCATTTTTCTACTAGGAGATTAATCACTAATCATACATATTATCTTAAGTTTGAATTAAGCAAAAATTAAGAATGGAAAGGATATTGGGTTTGTGTAACTATGACAGCTGGGGGTGGGGGGGGGAGAGGGAGGAATCAAAGAGTTAATATAAGTTAAAATGTTAAGATAAATAACAGCAAAGTTTCAAGAAGTAGCAAAGAATTTCAAATAACAGTACGTAAAAAAGGTCATTTTACTTTTCAAAGATGGATGCAACTTCAAAGAAAAAAATACAGAAAGTGTTAAGATGCAAAATATTCCAATTTTTTTCCCCTTTGTCCTTTTTTTTTATTCCTGCAAAGCAGTAAATTGCAGCCTGGGCTTTTGTAAACAAAAGTCAGGCTTACAATAACAAAACCTGAGTACTTAGGAAAGATTGACATCACACCTCTGAACGTTTTTGAAAGGTTACAGAACATTACACTTTATAAGGTTTCAAAACCAGACAACATAAAACCGAGAGTGCTAAATGCCACAGGGGTTATATGGACATTAGCAGATATTTCATTATATATTAGGTGCGGGAGACCTTTGGCAGTGAGATCTCCAAGGAGTACTAAGAAGATACCATTTGTCTTTGCTTTATCTGTCCTCTTAACCTTTCTGCTCCAAGAAATGGGACAAGAATTTAGCCAGTCTGTATTGATTAGTCAGTCAGTTTTAAGTTCAGTTCAAAATAATGACTGAGAGAGCAAAATAAAAGCTGGGGAAAACTTTACTTGATTTATAACCAAAACTAATTCCTCAAAAAGTCTCACTTTATACTAATCAGGTATATCCATGTCAGCACTTAAAATAAGCAATTATATATACTTTTTTTTGTGATATGGCATGCAAATTGACATAATTCTTATTTTATTAATTAGATAAGAAGAATTTTGCAAATGTTCACTTGTATATTTCCTAATTAAATCAAAGCTTTCTAACTAAAAAAGAAAACCAACAAAACAAACAACACCCTGTTTGAGGAAGCTTGAGATGCAAAACTACTGTTTTAGCATGCTACAAGGAAACTAAGCAAGACATAATCATGTATATTCTACCTGCCTTTAAAACAAGAATATCCCGAAACTGCTCTACCCAAGATGAAATGAAGAGTTGCTGAAGCAAGGAAGTTTGCCCAGACCTGACTTCGCTGAAGGCATGGCTAGGTAAAAAGGCAAAGACTAAAAACACCTCTACTTATAGGCACCACAATACTTACAAGCACTTCAGAAATATGGGCGAGCATGTAAGTATCTGAATGTCAATGCATTTTCCTGTATCTGAAGAATTAAAGTACTTCAGCATGACACAGTTATCAAGTCAATATAGACCTTACAAAGCCAGAAAATGGTATTTGCTGTGTCTGCAGAAGCTTCAGAAGTCTAAAATCATTTTGGTCTCTACGTGTCTCTGAAATATCAGCTGAGATAACAAGAGCAAGAATATCACCTGGGATAACACGAGCTTCTTTTATGCTCTTGTGCCTCTTTATGAGAGCCAGCTGAGCTGGCTGGATTTTATAAATCATCAGCTGACAGCATCCTTCCACTTTGTTCCTACACTAGCGAAAGTGTGCTTGAACATTTTCCAGGATATAGCAATTTTCTAGTTTAACAGCAACAAAGAGCTGGCTAGCTGCAGTCGAGCCTACACTGGGGAGAACTGCTGCAAACTGCCTCACAAATGAAAGTGGAAGAAACACACTTGACAGCTTTGAACAAGTCTCAGCAGACAAGCAAATCTAGTTGATAAAGACAAGGAAAGGTTACCAAGAAGCACTCTTCAGGCTGATGAGGAGATTTAAGTGTGTTTGTTAGAGTCATGTCTAATTTGGAATGCTTTTCCAAAGCAGTTTGAAATTAAGGAATTGTGTCAGAGCCTTCCTTCCCTACCAACAGCAGTATGTTCTCAGCTTAGCCTGAACTATTATCAAAATTACAGAAACAGAGGATAAGTATCAAAGTGTAACATGGATTTCTCTGAAGTCAGGAGAAAGAGAGGCAAAAAAATAAAATGACACATGCAAAAATAAAATACTCAGCTACAATGAGAGGTTAACCTGGCTTTATATCTCAGAAGCTGTTTGTTTTATTCTGGGCTTGTTTATTCTTTAGGAATGATAACATTCAGATCTGCAAAGAAACTGCTTTTTACAGAATTGTCAGACTAGGATGAATAAAAAGAAAACTACTAAGGAAATTATTAAGTCCTCAGTATTTTATTTGCAAGGCACAAAGTCATCATTAAATTTCCACTGAAAGAAAAGAGGAAGAAGACAAACATACCATAAAAAGATTTAATGTTTAGTACTGCCTAACTTATACTATTCAGCTGTGAATTCTCTCTCAATATAGTCATCATTGTGTTATCAAACCACAGAACAGCAGAGAATTCATTTCCTTCAGAACATTAACAGTACACAAGATTTAAGCTAATATACGCTGCCTTGAGGACACAAAACTATCCAGTTCATCCTCTTATGCAAAAGAAAGACTTAGAATGAATAGAGGGCTGATACTCTGAAGGCACAAAGCTAGATAATAAATGACCTGCAGAGAGTGAGGGCTGCATCACTCTGCAGTCTCACTGAAATCAAACAGGGCATCCATTAGGGATTGGGATCAGAGCCTACCATATGGCTTGCAGACAGTGATCAGAGGCAGAATTTTCTTTCTCATAGCATAAGATTTTAACATATATGTATGTATGTATGTGTGTGTATATATATATATATATATAAAAGAGAAATTGTGAGGCAAAAAGTAGTTCAGTTTAAATTTCTTATTTCCTCGTAAAATGCTTTCAAAACACAATATATTATTAGAATTGGGAGAATGATAGTACAGTATAAAAGTGATAAATGAAAAAGTTAACAAATCTGCTTTTTTCCAGTATATTTAGGAGTGTGTTAAACATGAAGAAATTCAACCAATACTAAGAAATAAGACAGAATCATTTGGTGACTTCAAGTCTTGAAAGATCCTAAGGAAGAAAACAAATTCCATTATTTTAAAAGCAATCAGTCACAGATTTACATATATTTGACTTTTTTAAATGTCAGAAATGAAAGTGAAGCATTTTTTCAGAAGAAATACAGTACTTCTTTTCACTCATGTCTAACAATGTTCCTAACAGTTTTCCAACTACAGGTGTCATTCATTTTTAGATGTCATAAATTCAGTCATATTTCTTTTAACTATGTCACTCCTAGGGTCATGCTTTTTCCAGATCTCTCAATTATATCAATAAGAATCAAAAGCTCCAGTTTTATTTATTATGATTGAATAACACATGGTATATGTGTATTGCCAAATATTTGGATACTCTAGAAATCAGACTTATACTATCCAACAGACTATTTTAACAGATTTGGTTTGGTTTGTTTGGTTTATTGTTTTAATCTTAATATATACAAATATATTTAAATTCCTTTATTCAGTGTAGCTAAGAATGACATATAATAAGAGAAAGTAGTTAGCCATGCCTTTATATTCTTAAAAAACTAAATGCATATGAAATTCTCTCCTACAGGCTTTCTATTACTTTTTCAATAGAAAATAAAGAGCTCTGTGGAGGATACAGAAACAATTTCCTAGGGCTACAAATAAGACTGCTATAAGAGTGGCAGCAAATAAGTGCTACTAATTGGAGTTTAAATTATTAAATATGATAAACAGATTAATGGTTTAGACTGGTTCATATGCTGTACTTCATTTGTGAGCCACTTTCCTTATATGTGTATTTCACTTGCATTTATAACTCACAGCAGCCAAATCGAACTTTTTTGTGGTTTGTTTTTTTTTTGGTTGGTTGGTTTGGTTTTGTGTTTGGTTTGGTTTTGTTTTTTTAACTGCTACAAAGCGAAATTTGCAAAGAAACAGCACAGGGAACATTTCTGCAAGGACACAATGAGGTCAAGAAAAACCATTCACACATCCTTTTCATATAAAAGCAAATTTCACTCAGCTCTTTGTATGATGAAAAGGTAATGAGCATACTAATTATTTTCTCAGGCTATGTAGGCCAGGTTGAAGATTTATTGATGTTTTCAGACATGATGAAGATAATCTCAACTGCCCAGAATGTTCATACTCATGCTGCCTTTTTGAATCCAGTAATTCTCTGCCAGAAAAAAAAATCCAATTTCAGTAGAGAAATGCAGTGTAATCATAGGTGAGAAATTCTAGGCCGCATCCCAGAGCACATATATCACATCCTCATTTTGGGAGTAGTAGAGCAAAATCCAATTACATATAGATTGCAAAGCACAGTAAGTACCTTTGCCATAATAACTAACCTTTTAATTGCCTGATGGCTGTATATTTGATCTTTGTTCACAAAACGATGAATGATTTCAGCTGGAAGTAACAAGCTATAGATATTAATTCCTTAAATTCATGTAAAGCCATTCTCAGCTGAGTTGCCATAAACTGAATTAGATGACAATGCACGGATGTTAATACATTCCTTGTTTTTCTGGGCTAATTTTTAAACTCACACAGATTAAATAAAAGGGTGGTTTTGTAGCAAGTGTGTTGTTAACTAGACTAAGCTCTTCAGTGTTTCAAAAATAAGAGCTAGCATGCTGCAGCACATTGGTCTTTCCTCTAGGCACGTCTGACATAAAATAACATAATATAATTGCTTAATTCTATCAATTAAGCATAAGTAGCTGTATCTATCAGCATAATAAGATTATGAGGTTTTTATAATGCAAATGAGATAGGTCCTTTTAAACACAGCACTAAAATTTTCATTGAAAGACACAACAGTGACCCAGCTATGTCTATGGTTTTCTGCAGTTTCTCAAGAGCAAAAGTTAGAACTGGAAAACTGTGTGTTGATAGGCTGTTAAAAGGATGCATCTTCCCTGGGGCCGAGTACTAATTCAAAAGGTCCAGTAGTATATAACACCTTGTACTGAGCCACGTTCAGGTCAGCAAAGTCCTCCACTTGAAATGCCCTCAAGCTGTTCCTACCTCATTTAACATCAAAATTTTCAGAGCTTTTTTTTCTCCTTAGACATGACACCTAGACAACATACACAGATGTAGCCAGCTATAACAGAGTCCTTCAAATAACTGAATGACAACATATGGTAATGATGTTGCAGATATTTAGCACCTTCATGTCATCTTAAAAATGAGTCAGGCAAGTTCTCTCAGTCAATGCTAGGGTACCAGTTCTGCCTGTACACGGTACTTTTTTTTCTCCTCCAGCCCTCCTACCTGCTGAAAAAAAAGTTGTAACTGGATTTTTAATTCTCCCAAAAACTGTTAAGAGATAAACTGTCTATCAAGAAGTTTTCTAACCTCACAAATTTATTGGTGACTCATCCAATTAAGAAAAATACTTTTTATGTGCTAAGAAAAAGAAATAAAGCTGAAAGATTTACTATGATGGTAAACATATTAAAAAATTTAGGAGAAACCCAAACAACGAACATAAATTACTCAATTCCTGTGCAAAACAGTGTTTTGAAGAATTTCAAAGATTAATATGTAAAAATAACTCAAAATTTATTTTCTTCCTGCCTAACTTTTATTTCAGGGTGTTTGCATTCCAATATAGAAAAATATATTAGATAAAGGAATCTATCAATATCTGATTCTCTTTCAAAATCAAGGATTGAAAGAATAAACATCTCACACAAATTAAGGACAAAAATGAGTCAAGTGACATCAACAGTGTTGTATTTTTGAATAGCTGAAATCAGTCTGCTTGATATTTTTATGGTAACAAATTCACAACCAAATTCAGGAAGAGAAATATTGTATATGGATCACTGTGATTTCTATTGAAATACACAGAACTGATCTCAGACCCTTTTTCTATGAAAGAAACCAACAAGAGAGAAACTTGATTTTACCTGTGTGAGAAATTGTCTCACACTGAAGTCTAAGGCATTATATCATGCTGAGAAGAGCACTCCAGGTGTAGTATCATGTTAGTAAAGGACAACAAGGCTGCAGAAAGCTCCTAAGATAAAATTTCCCCCTCTACAAAAGCCTCATGGCCCATTGGACATGAGTATAGTAAAACATACATAAACATGTATGAACACTATTCAAGGCAGTCAAGATTAGCTAATTCAAAATCAGATCTAGCACCAAAAATATTTTAGTGTCTTGCCAAGTCCTAATCATTTGGTGATATACCAGCCCCAGCTTTCAGCAACCTAGTCCAAGTACCCTACATTTGGACTCAGCTTGGACATCTGCCCAGACCAATCTGTTCTGGCTTTCAGATCCCTTCTAAAAAATGGTGAACATAAGCAGTATCTAGTCCTCCATTTCATCATACTATTGCCAGGATCTGTCTACGTTGTTGGTGAGATACAATGCTGCATCACAAACCTGCAGTTTTATCAGGCTTAGATTTCCCTCCATTTGAGATCCCACAATTCAACCAAACAGTCCCAACCTTTTCTCCCATAAAAGCTGGGTAAGTTTTTCCCAAACATCCCTTCCTTTAGCTTAGAGCAAGACTTTTCTTTCCTTCCTACACCAGTTGACAACTCACTAGATTTTTTTGCCCTAACTGATTTTTTCTGTGCTCTAATTTTGTTCCCTTTTCTTTGTTCATCTTGAGCCTTGATGCTGAACATAGTACCACCCTACACAGCACAAAAAGGGTCATGGTCAAGTTGCCAGCTTCTCTTCACTGTAGTAGTCATCTTAAAGAAAATCATCTTAGTCACATTATCTTGTTATCACATATCATGTTATCACCCTATGATAACACTACAGGGATTTTCTGGAAAATACTCAGAGCTACGAAAACGCTCTGACAAACAAAGTTGTTAAGTCTCAATGGAAAATGCCCATTTGTGGCTCTTAAAAAAGACAAATCTGGACAGATTTTTACAGTTAAGGGAAATGTTATATGCCTGACAAAGCCACACTGAGAGAGTTTGGGCTCCCAGCCCAACACCTGGAGGGGTGGTGGCATTTTCAAAAGAAAACCATATACTTTTTTTTTCATGATCAGAAACAATTCAGTCATGTGGGGTTACCAGAAGAAAAGGAGTCAAAACACTCATCTGTCATACAAAACCTCATCCTTACTGTGGCAGATAAGTGAATTCTAAGCAAGCTGAAAAAGTCTTGTGAATTGTTAGACAGTTACAGTAACTTACAGAATTTGAATTGTAAACTGTAAATTCAGCAAGCCACATGATAGAGCCCAAGCAGTCATATTTCACATCACCCAAAAGTGCTCCATGTCGCGACAGGATATGGAAGTGTAATGACACACATACTAGGTCCCAAGTTGAGCAAAATATCTTAATCAATCAAGCACTTGCTGTTTTCTTCTCAACACCCTGCACAGCTCTTTCATGAGTGATGCACATTTATTGAAGCTTCCCCTGACAGCGCTGCTGCCGTGCCATAAGCAGATTCTGATGCACTTGTATACGCTCTGTAGCTTAGAGACGAGACAAAATTATTATTTGTCCCAAGTGCTTAGGAGGCTGCAGGTAATAATGGCCTGCCAGGGGTATCTCACCTGACCTGGACACAGAGGACCACAAGTCCATCCTCACCTCGGGCAATCAACCAGCCTTGGCTGTCAGCTGCACCAGCCACTCTCCACTACCATGCCTGCCTCTTTATCACTCTTGGCTTCTAATAGTTAGGGGTTTTCCCATTGTTCAGCCTGCTTATTCCCAGGAAACAGCTCTCAGTCCTTCTCCTCATGGTGTTTACAAGCTCAGACTTTCTCCAGGCTATAGTACCATGGCCTCAAAATACTGTATGAGGGAATGAATCTGCTACTGGCTCCAGAAAAGCAAAGTGACAGCCAGCCTCCCATTGCGGCATGACGCAGCAGGCTAGAAGGGTCTTCACAAGCCCATTTGCTCATTAGCGGTGACACCATATAAGAGAAGAATAAATTCCTCCATTAATCATTTTGCCTTCACTGTTTCATTTTTATATATATTTTTATATGTTGAGAGTTGTTTCCCACATTTTGTGCATATAGCAGAAAAGCTGTAATTTGCATATAAAATTAGACTAAATACTGACTAAGAAACAATAGGAATAAAATAGTAATAAAAGAGGGGGAGGTTAATTTTTTGTTATTAATGAGCACTGAAACAAATATAAAAGAGAATGAGGCAACAGTTTAAAGCAGCACATCATGTTGACTAATTCAAATTTCTGGACAATAAAGAACATTAATGTCTGCTTGACGTTTTTGTGAATTTTTTTAGATAATTTCATTAGGGTTTTAAAGAATATTAAAATGGTTATCTTAATAGAATCCTGATTCGAGTAAAAGAAGAAATATTGATAACAGCAAAAATATGCAATTACACTCTCCTTCTGTGGTTTTCTACAAATTTTGACAGCTGTCAAAGACACTATATAAAGACACCATACCACCTGGACTTTTAAAAGTAAAGGAATTGGTGTTTGTAAGGCTATTCTAGTTGTATTATTCTGATAATAAGGGAAAAGTATTGTGGTTAGTGTGCAGACCTGTTAATCCTTCTTAAGCACAGCAGTACGTAATAGGTATGTTATCCCAGGACAGAGCAAAATAACTTACAGTTACCCAATTTTTTCAGAATTATTTTCAGCATACAATTAATTAAGATAAGCTTCTATCAGGGAAAAAAAACAGAGAAGCAATACACTTGACATGAATTCCTTCAGAGTGAAGTAAAAACTATTTCTCACATACACTGGTAAGATTGTTATTTGACTGTTTAGTAAAGAGATAAAATAATAAGTGTTATTGGGTGAACTTATCTAGCAAACAAAAGTTCTCCTATATTATATGTAAGACAATCATATAGTAGAATTAAAACTTGAGTTGTTCAGAACTGTCATGTAGCACCAGCAATATTAAGTGAATATATTGACTTCAACAGAAAATTTTTAGCAAGGAATATGGCAGCTGAGCCCATCTGAGACCTAAACTTCTTTGTGTAGTTAGAACTTCATTCTTACTTATGCAGAATAATAATTCTATTCCACCAAATTTTATTCTTGGACTATTAGTTAAGTCTTTATAGTTTGTCTACTAAACAAAATAACTTCTTATGACTAAGGCAGTTCCACAGGGCTCCATCTTAGGCCTTGTTCTCTTCAACATCTTCATAAATTACTCGGATGCAGGACTGGAAACCATACTAAACAAGTTTGCAGATGACACTAAACTGGGAGGAGCTGTTGACTCCCTTGAAGGTAGGGATGCCCTGCAGAGTGACCTTGACAAATTCGAGATGGGAANGGCAGACACTGATCTCTTCTCTGTGGTGACCAGTGACAGAACCCAAGGGAATGGCCTGAATTTGTGTCAGTGAAGGTTCAGACTTGATATTAGAAAGAAGTTCTTCTCCCAGACAGTGGTTGGATGTTGGAATAGGCTTCCCAAGGAAGTGGTCATAGCACCAAGCCTGACAGATTTCAAGAAACATTTGGATGATACTCTTAGGCACACAGTAACTCTTGGGGATGTTCCTGTAAGGAGGCAAGAGTTGGATCTGATGGTACTTGTGGGTCCCTCCCAACTTGGCATATTTTGTCATTCTGTGATTCTTCCTCCTCGGTTTATTGCTCTGTGGCTCTGGAAAGCCACAAAGATTAGAGAAGTGCTTTTCCCAAGAATTTCTTTTCCATTTTTAAAACTCTTTCACATACATTTTCTTACTTTGCTCTTCCTACAATATCTGTATAACCAGCATGGACAGTTCAATCCTCCATCTCCAATTTTATAATGTATGGAAAATAATAATGCAATTGTGGCTTGAGGGAAACCAGACTGAAACTGGTAAACTGAAACACCTTTCATCTGAAGCCCAAGGGAACAGCAAAATACCCCTTAGAATACAGAGGGTAAAATGATAAAAGCCATCACACAAATCACAAGCCACACTGGAAGTCCTTCAAGAGTTTGAATTATATGAGCTGATGTTAAATGCCAAAGTGGGAAGACTGACTTGTAGTTTTCACATTTGTGCACGTGTAAAGAAATTGCATGAGATTCAGTAAGAACGAATAAGGCACAAGACATGTCAGAATAGACAGGTGGAATAACTGAGGAAAGTGAAGGAAGGGTTCTGGTGCTGAATACTGGTTGACTTAAGACATGAAACTATGAGAAAAAATGAAGTATTAATTGTTTGATTCCTACCTCTTTAGAGGCACTTGGTTGTGTTTATTTTCTTCAAGTGAATAGAGTTGCTTTTAATACCTGAGTACATCATCAGATCCTCTTAGCCAATAGCATATTTGACCACATCTGCTAGGCCACATGTCAGATTTTATTTTAAAAAGCTTCCTCTCCTCATCACTTTTAAGACCCTCTCTGGAACAAAGTGAAGGTCAAGTCATAGAAAGCAACAGCTGCCCACTTTCCTAACTCTCTGATGTCCATAGACCAGAAGTAATAGTGTGAAGAACACAGACTAAAGTGCCAATGAACGAAGGGCAACCTCTTCAGAGAGCAAAGTGACAGTCTCCTAGAAATGTCCAGAACTGACAAGCCAGAAATAACAGGATGTGAATTCTCACATTTTCCCATTTTCACAAATCCAAAGTATGAAATTATTCCCTTACAGAAAAGAGCACAATGTGATCCAAGCAAAGCAAAAATTAAAAATAAAATTAAATTAAAAAAAATCAGTGTGGGCTGTCACAGGGAGCAACACCATAATTCTGACAGAGAATCTTTTAGAAATTTGATATACCATTTGGAAAATATATTGCAAATTTTGAGGTGTTCACAGTAATTCAAGGTTTAAGACAAATCCTCCTTACATAGTCATATTGCAGAGCAAAACATTACAACAATGAGTTGCATTTTGTGACTACAAATCTCCAAACTTTCTGCAAATTACATTCTGCCATAATACAAAGAATTACTGCCAAGTAAGCAAAGTCATTGGCGTATTTAATCTCCATTTTTTTTCTCCTGCAGAGTCCTATACACCTCACTACTCAGCAAAAGAGTGCAGTTGTTTTGTGTATTGTCTCCTACCTGACTTTCTATGCCAGGCATTTCTAATGGGGAAAAGAGCTTGGCCATTAACAGGCTACACAGCTCGATCTGAACTCCATAAACTGCAGCCAGTTTACCCTGTGGCACTTGGTCTTTATGGTCTGTCTTTAATCTCTCCTGCCAGACTCCTTGCTCAAATCCCCTCCAACTTCTCAACACAGTCTTTTTTTGTTAGCCTACCTTTTCAACATGCAGTCACCACTCCAGTAAGCCCCAAAATGACTCCTTTACTTTTTTACTCCCTCTTGCCTGAGTCTTTCCCTCACTAGGAACTCCTACACCCTGCTGCTGATTTCCAACCATCTTTCTCCCCAGACACAATATATACTTTTCCAGAAAATGACAGTGATATGATACAAATAGCCTCCTCCTGGTCAGTATTCCCTCTTTTGAAAAGACTGCTGATTAGTCTTGTTAAAAAGCCCAAAAAAGTACTAAGCACTTGGTTCTTCACTATATGAAAAAAATAGTCATAGAAATGTCTTTTTCTACAAGCTATGACCATGTCTATAAGCAAATGACATGTGATCATGTAGGCATGTTTTAACAAGGCTGTTATTGAACAAAAAAATCCTTAAACTACTGACCTAAGTAGCCCAGATTGGGCCCCACTCAATCAGGATGATCTCACTTTATTCAAGAATGTTCAGTACATTTTGAGAGTTTTGACAAAAAGATTGCTTGACAAGTACTTTCTTCCAGCAAATGTTGCCTGTTCTCCCACAAGCATCATGGTGTTACTTGGATTTTTGCATAACTTACAGGAATGCTGTCATGGGCTTAGGACTGATATAAACCTAATACTGAAATAAGATGATCTACTAATGCACAGACATGATATTATTGAGTATGGAATTTTAGCCTGTATCCCCCTTACACCAAAATGCAGTGGCAGAGTTTTGCACACTATTGTACATTGCAACGCAATCAAAATGAACTAAATTAGTAAAAGGAACTGCCTGGGCCATTAAAGTACACTCAGAACAGTCCTACAGCAATGTAAGTCACTGCTATTACTTTTCTAATTTATAGCCGAATTTAAGGCCAGTGTTGAAACACCAGCAAGAAGAAACACACAACCACACCTTGGAACTGTGTATAGGTTTTATAACTATTTTTGCATAGAACACATACTTCTAATGTTTTCCCATATCACCATACAATAAACATTATACCATAAACATCATGCAATAATTAGTCACAAAAATTGAACTTCCAACAAAGGTGAGAGAAAGACATAGCATCTAAAGATGAGATTCTACTTTAATTTTGCACACTAAATATAAAAACTAAATCTCTCTTGAAAGAAGGCTAGGCAAATGGGCTGGTAGTAAAAGCCATAACTAGGAAGTGAAAGTAGATTCAAGAGTGAAAAAAACAAATGATCAAAGGAATTCACAGCATACTGCTAAGAGGGAGACAAAGGAACAACCTGCTCTTTCAAACAAATGCAAACAGTATCCCATTAAGGGCTAACCTATTATATTATAGTTTTCTGTGTCCTTGGTACAAATTGATCACAGTGGTTTGAGCATCCTTCACAGGGCTCAGATAAAATAGTGTGAAAAATGGAGGGCTGTAAAAATGATAGTGTGATAATTCAAAGCATCTGTGACTGAAGATGCATAAATAACAATGAAATGGCTTCAGAAACATTGGCTGCCAAGTAGCTGTGAAGCCAAGAGGGGGGAAGGAAAAATCTCTAAAATATGGCAATGTCTTTTTTTGTCTCCCATTGCATGGACTCAAATGTTCTGCATACAGCTGTGCTCCTACAGGTCTGAGACCATGTTGTATTTTAAGGAGCTGAGAAGTGTCACTGAACTCAAAATAATGGATTGACTAACCTAGGCATCACTTAATCAAAGGGCAAAAAGAAAAACTGTAAGCCTAACATGAGATTGTTCCAAACCAATTCTGACTGACTACTAAACAGATCTTATTTTGTAATATTACATATACAACTGATATAATCATAGAATCATAGAATGGTTTGGGTTGGAAGGGACATTAATTATCTAGTTCCAAACCCCAGGACCACCTCTCACTAGACCAGGTTTCTTGGAACTCCATACAGCCTGGTCTTGAACACCTCCAGGGTTGAGGCACCCACAACTACTCTGGGCAACATGTTCCAGTGCCTCACCACTATCACAGCAAAGAACTTCCGCCTAATAACTAATCTAAATCTACTCTCTTTTAGTTTGAATCCACTCTCCCTTGTCCTGTCACTACATGCTCTTGTAAATACTTTCCATCTTTCTTGCATGCTCCCTTCAGATACTGGATGCCTTTTTTCCGGACTGAATAAACCCAATTGTCTCTGCCTTAGCTCCTATGAGAGGTGATCCATCCCCCTAATTCTCTTGGTGGCTCTCCTATGGACTTGTTCCAGTAGGCCCATATACTTCGAATGCAGTATTCCAGGTGGGGTCTCATCAGAAGGGATTAGAGGACCTGGCTGGCTTTCTGGCCTGCAAGTGCACACTGCCCACTCATGTGCAGCCTCTCATCCACCAGCAATAAATATATACATATAGGTATGTATTGGCTTTATGTTGCAAGGTTTCCATAGCGGGGGGCTGCTTCCATGAGAAGGTGCCAGAGGCTGCTGCCACTGGTTAAAGCTGAGCCCGCCAGCAATAATGGAACAGTAAGTTGTAGTACCATATTTAATAAAAGGGTGAAAACAGCTGGTCAGCAGGAGCTGGGAGAGAAGAGTGAGAAAAACAAGTGTGAGAAACAGCCCTGCAGACACAAAGGTCAGTAAAGGAGGGGCACAAAGTGCTTCAGGTGCTGGAGCAGAGATTCCTCTGTAGCCCGTGGTGAAGACAATGGTGAGTCAGGATGTGCCCCTGAAGCACATGGAGGCCCATGGTGGAGCACATATCCACCTCAGCCCACGAAAGACCCCACACTGCTGGAGGCAGATGCCTGAAGGAAGCTGTGGCCCTATGGGAAGCCCATGCTGAAGCAGGGTCCTGGTAGCACCTGCAGACCTGTAAAGAGAGTAGCCCATGCAGGAGCATGGTGTGGTGGAGTTGTGGTGTCAGGGCTTGTGACCCCATGGGGAACTCATGCTGGAGCAGCACAGTCCTGAAGGACTCCACCCCATGGAAGTGACAGCCATTGTAGCAGGGGAAGAACATGAGTAGGAAGGAGGAGCAGAAACAATGAGTGATGAACTGACCGCAAGTCCCATTCTCCATTGCCCTGCACTGTTCAGTGAGAGAAGAGGTAGAAGATTTGGAAGTGGAAAATGCTTTTTGGATTTGTCTATTATTCTATTCTGACTTTGAATTAATTGGGGATTAATTTCACCAAGATGAGTTCATTTTGACTGTGACAATAATTGGTAAGTGACCTCCCTGTTCCTATCTTGACCCCCAGGCTTTTGGTCATATTTTTCTCCCCTGTGCTGTTGATGAGTGGGGAGTGACTGAGTGGCTTGGTGCTCACTGGCAGCCAATAAAGGTCAACTTTCCACAAAGTAATCCATGCACTGTAATCAGACCTTTATAAAACACTGAACATATTATAAAACACTACAAAAAAAATCCAAATTAAAACTAAAAAGCTACAAAATACAAAACAGAAATTAAATAGATGAAAAAATTAATGACAGCTCATAGCATTACAGAGAAAACACCATCCTGTAGGAATGCTTCACCCTGGACTGCATGAAATCACAGACTGCTTTTTTGCTGCCACAGAGCAGCTACAGCCTGTATTTTATGTTAGCCCAAACAGGAGTAATATGAGAGCTCAGTAAATATTTACGCAATGGGGCATCGTGCCGGGAAGTTGCAACTCCAAATAGAATTTAAGAATCACAGCTAGTAAAACGCTAAGCATCAGTTCCTAGGATAACAAAACAAGTGCTCTTCCTGATTGGATAAACAGAGAAATCCTGAGAACTTCCATCACCCACCACCAGCACTCTACATTCAAAGTTGGTATCAATACTTTAAGATGAAAGTTGGTAAATCAAGGGGAAATAGAGAAATCCAGCAAAAATAATAAAGTTGTAAAGCATGCTTTATGAGAAGCTGCAGAATTTGTCTCCTTTACATCTCAAACATTGTAAATACCTAGCAAAACTTTATATAATCTCCACATAGCATAAGTAACATAAACATATCATCAAGCGAACGGAAGCTGAAGCTGTTTAAAGTCAGATCACACAGTAAAAAATTGTGTTACAGACCATAACATAATCTCCCTGACTGGCCATTTTAACTTAAGTTCATGTCTTTTCCCCTGATATTTAAACTCTAATTCAGAAAACTACTTTAGTCTCCTACTGTTCAGACTAGATGATCACATTTTCCAAGATCTTACAGGCTGTAAATTTACAAAATTAACCATGTGTCAGTGTGGGTAGCTTTGAGTTTTCAGTATGTTAACATTTAGGATTCCCCAAAAAGTAGGAAAATGTGCTAAGAAAATAGCTATTTGTTTCAAGACATTTTCATATAACCTTTTCTCAGAGATGTTACATGCAGGTCTGACAAAATACATCTCCCACTTTGGTTTTCTTATAGACAAACTTAACAACACAGGCTTTACATTCTAAATGTGTTTCATTTTATTTGCAGTTCTTGCTCATCTTAAAGCACAAAAAACTCCAAAGATTTTGTCTCTAGAAAGAGTTCTTTAACATTTCAGTGTGGAATATTGTGCTTTGTTTCTTTTTACCCCCTTCTGTGGTTACGGACACTTGCAAAGAAGAATGGTCAGAGTGAGCACTTGAACGTGATAGTTCCTAGACTGGCAAGATGCAGTGAGAAAAGATTTTGAAATGAGGTGGAAGTATGCCAGTTGCAGGCTGCTCTGATAGGAAGTAAGAAGGAGCAGGGATGACCAAACTCCTGAGGCTGCTAAGCTGCTGCCTGGTACACTCTGCTGCTGCTCTGGTTGGACAGAACCTGGCATCAGCAGATTGACCAAAATACTGAAAGCAGATAAAACACATAAAGTGCAGTAATTTAACAATATGCACCTGCAGATCCAAACAAAGCATGAATAAGTCTTTTTTGCCCAGCATGTATCTTCATTGATTCTTAAAGAAAGCTTGAGAGAATAATGGTTCCTTATATGCTTTTAAATGTGTTTCAGTTTACATAATAAGTGTGAGGTACAAGAGAATCATTACAGGCATCTGGTGTTGATCAAGCAGTAAGAACACAGCTTAAATCAACTCTCCCATGGTGAAAGCTAGCATACAAAATAAATCAGACTCTGTTTGGTCTCAGGATTCCCCAATTCTCAGGATTTGAAAAGAGGAATCTCACAGAAAATTAAAAAGGAGTTGTGGGTCAGATCTCTTTTGTCCCACTTCAGCAATCTTGTACTCTCTTGTAGTTGCTTAGATAGATGATCTTCAAAGCTGTTCTAGGGCTTTAGAAGACAATATTTTGATGGTCAGCAGAACACATCAGCTTTTTTCCTGACTCATTAGTTGATGGGGTTATCATCTGGGAGCAATACTCATAATATCACTAAACTAATAAATCAACTTTGGTGGAGCTATTTACATGAGTGAGAATATTCAGAAGTACTACCTGCAAGACAAGGTAGAGAATCAACACATAAGAGGCTGCTCAAGTTGGCCAAGGATATGATTTTTAAAGACAAGCCAGGTCATGGCAGAGATTAGAGAAGGTGAACAAAAAGTGAAAACTAAAGAAAACATCAATGCTTTACAAGAAAACATTTGCAGTAAATTTTTAAGTCCTCCAAGAACCAATAAACACCCCCACAAAAATATCTGCAAGGAGATCAAGTTTCATTTACAAGTCAATGAAGCCAAATTAAAAGAGACAAAATGGCAGAGGCTCTACTTGCCTAAAATACTTTTCATGGTTCAAATATTTTCTTCCCAAAACAGTCCACTCTGCCACTGATTAAAAGCTAGACACACATCTGCTACTAAGCTCCATGAGTAAAGGGTCACTAGGCTACAGTGGATTGATATTCTTCTCTCTCTCCTGCAAAAATCCAATCTCATCAGAAAAAAATATGGCTGACAGTTAGAGTATACACATACTGTGGTATTTGCTAAGGTTTCAAACAGTTGTGAGTCTCAAATTCTGAGAAGGCAGCTCTTTTTTTTTTTCCTGAATGCCTGATTAGCATAGAGAGAAAAAGCCATATTCTGAGAACTTTTGAACACACTTAACATATTCCAGGCCTCACATATTATACAAAGGAAACCTGATTGCTGCAACATTTAAGTTCAGAGCTGCATCCTTCCCCCTCTGCACAGCAGTCTAAAAGGCAGATGTTGAGAAGTACTAATCACCCTGGGACTTGACTGTCAAATCTAAGACTTGGAATGGAGCCAGAGGTAAATTTGAAAGACACTTCTTTTGGTTACATGTGGCTCTGCCTGACAGAGGCAGGCAGTAGAAAGGTCAGATTTTTTTTTCAACAGCACTAGCAGACACTAGCTTTATTTTACTTCAGCAGCTGTAAAATTATTTTATGTAGCTTAGGAAGCATTTTCAATCCATTTAAAGAGTGTCTTCAATACAAAGATCTCTTAAACTTCGCAAATTGTTGTGCAATATTGTTAAATTAAGCCTCATGAGACTAAAGCCATTGAATTGTAAATCTGTTATGTCCAGGACAGGAATAACAGTCAATGGGAAGCAGGCAGGAATGCAAAGTTGCCTTCCCTAAGTGTGGAGAGTGGGAGTTCCTGTACCTTCTCCTTCACTCCCAATTATATTCCTTCAAGCACAGTCCCACAGCAGACAGAGAAGGAGCGTGTCATAAAGCATGAGGTTTGAGAGGGAGGGGAAAAGAGAGAGAGAACAGATGTATACTGTGTCCATGAATTTTAAGACTTTGATAGAGGAGAGAGCCAGAATTCGTAACATGAGATAACTAAAGTAATCATCCTTTTCTCCAAACTGCTGCTCAGAACTTGATCACGCCATTTACCAATTTTCATTTCTTTATCCCATTGGTTTTTGCTATTTTTTAAACACTCATTCATCTTTAATGTCTTCAATCTCACTTCCCATTTAATTATCCTGATTACTTTATTTCAGGTTATCCAAACAAAAGACTGTCATTGCAGCATAGATCTAGAACTAAACATTATAAAAGGGTAGGCTAAACCAAAACCAACCTACAAATTCTAGCTCAGAACTGATCGAGAGAAAATTAAAACCTGAAGATTGTTTCTGTTTTACAATATTTTTTAAGTTCCACTGAATTTCCTCTCTTATTTATTGTTTTAGTTCAAGAGAGAACTAAGATATTATGCTGGCCAAGAAATAATCCCTCTCTTTTAAATTTAGGAAAACAGAACTTTAATTAGGAAAAAAANTGTGTTCCTGTCCTCGCTCTGATGACAGACAGCTCCTGCCTTACGCAGGAAAAACTAGAAAAAACAGTTTTTTTCCCCTCCCAGACTTCGGGGAGATCAGAACAAAAGCTATGCTTAAGAGAGATAAAATCAAGATACTCACATCCTTTGTATCCTCTGTTAACCATCCCCACCACCCCAGGGCGTTGGCTCCAAACCTTTTTGAAAGGAATTTTCTCTTAGACCTTTGAAACTCCAACATTTATGTGACTTAACAACATAGCATGATGATTTATAGGGAATGCAAGGACAGAGACATCTTGTGGTAACAAGAGGAGGTTTGGAAACAAATGCACTCTTGTATACTAAAAATTCCCTTTAGACACATGAAATAACCTGAGTATAGTCAAACTTTCCAAAGTAATTTCAAATCAAAAACTTTAAAATTAAAAATATTAACATGTTTTATTGATAACAGTATTTATTATTTCAAAGAATTTTTTGGAGGTTTCACTGACCAAAGCAATATTGCTGAAATTGTACGTATGGTAAAAAAAAATCTGATAAAAGAAGAGTCTGTCTTAATTTCAGTAAACACAAGCAGCTGCTGTAAGTTCAGGCTACCTAGAAAAAAAAATTAATCAAACAAATATAAATTAAATCACTGTCTCCTTACATACTTAAAGATGTAAGAAGAATACTTAAAAATCTCAGGTAGAGGGGAAATTAAATGGTGAATCTAAATTACAGCAAGGAAAAGTCAGGACAGACGTTTTTCTCTGTGCTGGTTAACAAAAAAGAGTAAATTTACATAAGAAATGATGGTTGGAAGTGACATAGGTATGTCAAGACTGTGGACTTTCTTCCTATAGCTGGTCTCCATGCTAGACTTCTTTCATTCAATTTCTTCATCTTAAAATGAAAGGCACTTCTTATCCTCTGTGAAACATTTGGAGTTTCTGCTGGTAGCATCATCCTCTGCTTTCAGCACAAATGGGATCCAGAGCAATACAAAAAATACCTTTTCACTCTTGAGAGGCTTCAGGGAGGTTTATCATGTAAAAATGGCTACAGTAAAAAAGACATTATTGTTACTGATCCATGACAACATTGAATACCCTAGAATTGGGAATTATTACGGCTTTTGTAAATCTTCAAGAATCTAGATGAGTCTGTCCTCTTGGTAAATAAACGCCATTGATCAATATTCATTTAAGTGGAAGGAAATAAATAAATAAATTAAACCTGGAATATCACAGGAAATTGTTACAGTGCTATAAAATATTGCTTAATGATGAATGACTTAGGGGTCATGAAGTTCAGGGAGGTTAAACACACCAGTTATTACCACAGATCAAGGTCAGACACCAGCTTTGGAAAACTGCCTCACACCCCAAGCTGCAGCTTTTAACAGCAGCTGACACAGTCTTATATAGGTATATTATCCCTTAGTTTACTGGCGTAAAAGCATCCATGCATGAGATGCTAATCATTACAAGCCACCATAAAAACAGAACTCCCTCCAAAAATATTTGAAGCAGATGTTGAGAGCAACATCAGACATAGGACTACGTTGCCCTCTGGAATACGAGAAAACAAATATCCTAGTATTTTCAAGTAGAGCACTAAATTCCTGTGAGTGGATTTATCACACCACATCAAAACAAGGTATCTTGCATGACATCAGGTTAAAGAAGAACAACATTGGGTCTGAAATGCTAAGTGGATTTTCAGAGTGATGATTGAGGTTGCTATTAACTGACCTGGAAGACATCACAGGCTATTTTGTCAGCCATCTAGAAAGTCAGACGTTTATGGAACAGGCAGCATAGAGTCCAGACAATGTGTTGTTCCTATTGCCATTATTTTTTATTAGTATTATTTTGTCTCTTTTGAAGACCGAAAATCCCATCCTCATGCAGCTTTCTAAATATTAGAGGAGGGAGAGAGCAGATCCAGACAAGATTACTCCCTTCTGTTTTCACAAAGTTGTACCACAGTTGTATATAATCTTTAAAATACAGTTAAAGAAAATACTTTGTTTCACCTCTAACCAGAAGACAGACATTTTTCATATCAACAGCTAGACAGTTTGATACTTTTAACTAAATTCTCAATTATGACTACAGTTTCAAGTCAGAATACATTGATTTTTTTTAAAATCAAATGTAACAGCTTTTAAAGAGATGAAACTTTATAAAGAGAAGACAAAAATCGTGTTACCTATTTCAGACTGTAAACTACGATAACAAAGAGGAATGCAACAAAATGAAAAGTTCTGAGATCCATCAGCAAATTGATAGTAAGGAAAGAAAGCCATATCAAACACTGCACTTAGTAACAAAAGTATTTTTGGAGTAATGCCTTCCTTCTCTCTTACAATTGTTTTCAGATAAATCATGGCTTTCACATTAATCATAAACCAAAAGAATACTGCCTAGGAAAAATAATGGATATGAGTTAGGAGAAAAATAAATGATTAATTAAATGGTTAAGGAAGTCAAAACTCTTGAGTAGCTCTGACTGCCAGTGCTCTCCACAGCTAAGGAACCTAGAATTCAAAGGTGTTGCCAGGGAGCACTGCAGAGACGGCTGGATAATGAGCTTACCTGATGTGTATCCAAGTAAATACAAAGGTTTAGCTAAATGGGGTAAGAATAATGATGCTGTTTTTAGGGACAGAAACATTACAAGCCTGGGAGTTTGAAAACTCAGAATACAGTATACACATCCTGAAAGGGAGTCAAAGCAGTAACTAGTAACTCAGACACGTTTAGGTGCTGTAAAATTAATGAAATTGTAGTGTTCTGGCTTTCTACTTTCCTCCTGCAGAGATAATCAAGGAAAGGAAACTAGTTCACCACTCTTTCAATGTGACAGAATAATTTATTTGTGTAACAAAAACACAGAACACACAGTATGCATAGTGGAAGACAGTATAACTCAGATCACAGATGAGATCTACACGTGCACACTTGAACATGGAGATACACACACAGATGGTCAACCTCCACCATGAGGTGGTTGTGACACCCTGAGGGTATCTGAGGTGTGAAACAGTCCCTATCATCCCACCTTGCTACCCTATGTCCACCAAGTGTTTTGCCCCTCTGCCTCCTAGAAATGTTGCTTGTGAATAATCTCCTTCAGTGACTGTGCTCTGGTTAGCAGTCTTTTTCCTACCCTTGCACTAAGAGGAATCCAGAAGGGCTAACTTCTTGTTTCTGCTTGAATACAGTTTAAGAGTAAATGATCTGTGTCCTCTCACTACTCTCTCCTCTCCAAGAAATAAAACTCACAGTAATAGGGCAGCTATCTTCAATATTTTTCAGATCAGCAGGGAGAACGGTATTATACTACAAAACTGGACTTACCCAGGATTCAGGACAAAGTCAACTTAAAAGGTTCTTCAATCAGAATTGATTACATTTACATTTTACTGTAGATAAAAAAAATCTCCTTTTATGTAACCTCTCAGAAATATCTAAAGCACAAGGGAAAAAAAAAAAAAAAACATAACAGGGGCATCCATACACTTCTACAATTGTTGTAGAGGAACACAAAGTAATCCTTGAAGAAGATTTTCAAGCTGGACCTATATTGAAAATAAGCTTTCCATGCTGGTATTTTGTGCTGTCACAGACATACTACTGATAATAAAATATTGTAACAGGAAGTGCAGAAATTATACTATGTCACCATCTTCCTTAAGCATACATAATAAAACATTTGCAGGAACTTTTTGTAGGGGTGACAGAAAGAAAAAAAATCTGAAATATGATTTTGGACCTCAACAGTATATTACGTAGCTAAGTAGTAATAATGTTAATTCTCTCAGGATTGGTGACTGGGTGTGTTAAAAAAAAATAAACCCAGTAGCATTTCAACAAATGTGTACATGGAACAACACCATAGCACTGTCAAGGCTGGAGGATGTAAGAGAAGATGGAGGAAAAAATGGTTCAGGCAAGAGATAAAAGCAGAAGACATGAAGAAGAACATAGAGGTTAAAATAAACCAACTCTGACAAGAAAAAAATACCTTCCCCAAATATATTCATTGCTATTGGCCTCCAGGTAATGTGTCAATATTAAAAGCAATCTCTCAATGCTTTTTTCTCCTCAAAGTAATATTTTATCATTAAAGCATCTGTTGCAAATAGTGTTTGATATATAAATCACTTTGCTAAGCTTTTCATTAAAATACTGGCCATTCTGGTCAGAATATTCACAAAAACTAATGTCACAGCTACCACAGTAACCCTACTGTAGGGATTAGGGAAACCTACCGGCATTGGAGACTCAGCAGAATGACTAACCAAAGAAAAAATGAAGAGCCTACCTCGCTGTGAGCTGAAGAAAGAACCTTGGCAGACGACTGAGGAAAGTTTCATCGTTAGATAGTGGATAAATAGGTAGTTATTCATTGTATTAGAATAGTCATAAAATAGGAATAAATTCAATTGTTTTGATTGGATGCTTGTACCCCAGTTCTCCCCAGCTACCCATGTTCATTGGTTGTTGTTTTCCCAGGCTTGGGTGAAGCTCTCATTGGCCAGCCATTGCCCTTGACAAAAGCATGTACCCTCTTTCCATGTAAGGCTGGCCATTCCCCCGTACCTCCCTCTCCTCTCCTAATATGTAAAAGCCCTACCCTTTTTTACCTTACTTGTTGCAGATCTGTCATGTCATTCCCTGAACTCCACCCCTTTTCTAGACCTTCCCCTTGCTCGCCCTATAAAAGCTGATGCTCCTTTTCAATAAACGGCCATTTTGCCATACCCATGCAGAGTGGCCCCGTCCCTTTTTCCTTCAGATCTGTGTCACCCTACAATCAATAGAAACCTACACACCACCTCTACTGAGGCATTATAGGGGTCAAGACAGGATTAGCTGTGCATTGTCTATCAGTCCTGTTTACCCATCCAGGGGTCCAAGTTATCTTTATACTGCAGCATCATCCTGTCGTCTAATATTTGGCTAATTCTATGCAACTTCTTTCTTGCCATTTGGTTGTCTGGCTCTGGTTTAGAGACAAGCAAAGCAGAGAACTGCTGGCTGTGCTTGTACACCCAGGGAATGTGAAACAGCCCCCTCTCACCTCTATTGCCTGGCATGTCTTGCAAAGCAAAGGATGACTGCATGTTCCAATGCACACAGGTAAGACAGGAATTTTGGATGACTGTATTTGTATACAAAATCAAACCTAACCATCTACAAATATTTTAGAGGGTGACTAGTGGAAAATAAGAATGGCTTTCATCTGCTGTAGATGTGCAGTGGAAACAGCAATAAATGCAGCATCTGGCCTAGTTACCATCTGCCACAGAATGCCTTCTGCAAGCCTCTGCAACTGTGTAACAGTGCTCAGGCAAAGCTGTGTAACCCCAAGCTTTTGCAGAAGCTACATTATCTGAACCTTGTATAAGTCATTCTACATACCAGGAAAGGTAAAATGGTGGATCACAAAAGGGTATGGTTTTCCCTTCTGCATTCTGATACTTCCTCCAGGCTGAAATATTCTGCTCCGTTTCAGGCTGAACAACTTGAATAAGATACAGATTGCACAGAACTGAACAAGCACCACCACCTCTCTGCCCTAAATAAAGCAAAACCTGCTGTGCAGACTGTAGGCAGACTTTCCTCCACAAACTGGTTAGAGCACTTGTCTGTTTTTTGTTATCACTGGACTTCATCTAGCACTGCTAGAGTGTTACTCACTAACAAAATACAGAGAAAACTACAACTATATAAACTGTTATCCCATTGTAAAAGGCAAATTTTTAAGAAATATAAAGGATACTAGCTCATCTTTTCCCTAACAGGTGAATTTGTTGTTTAGCAATTTCCAATACCTAGCAACACTTAAATACTAGCTTGTCCTATATATCAATTCAAATTCCTTGTTAAACTGTTTTATAACCTTCAAAATTTTGACATGTGCTTTTGCTGTGTCAACAATAACCACAGTCCTGGTAATTCTTAAGTATTTTGGACAGTGCGGCCAAATGTATCAATCTACATGGGTTTATAGACCCTTTTAATCAAGAACCTGTGTTTAACTGCTGTTTAAAGCTTACAGCATCAAAAAGAATGACCTCACTCTGGGAGGCACAATATAGGTAAATGATAAATTACAATCCCTTAATAAATGCATTTAATTTTAACTCAGTTAAATAAAGTGGATAAAAAATTCTTAATTCTTCTCACTTTGTTTCTCAGAAACTATTTATAAGGTTCTCTATGTACCACTGACAGAACTGCTACATGCTATACTTAATTTCCTTATGTAAATTGTTGCACAGGACTACTCAGATAAATGCAGTTAATTCACAAGACTTGAAATTTCACAAATTATTTTTAATGGTTTTTATTTGACTTCAAGAGCAACAGTCTGTGCTCTAAAGTATCCACACCTCCTGCTCCCAAATAAGCAAAAAAGATAGTTTGGATAAAAGTATTTTGGAGGACAGAAAGAGAAAGTAAACAACCATATAAAAACTTCAGCATGAAAACAGAAGAGGCAACTAATGCCACTCATTTTGCATTAGATTGGGCTTCACACAATCCCCAGAAATGGGTAGCTGTGGCTATCATCCTGGATGTTCAGATGTCTCTGCATCACAAGCCTGAGATCAAAAGCAACAAGACACACATAGAAAGGACCTAATACTATAACTGCACCTCATATTCAGTCATGAGGTTTAGCTGGACTAAGCTGTAAGTAGCAAGGTGGGATCATGAAGGCATAGGCAGCAAACAGATCCAGGAAAAGCAAGTGAAGAGGAGATGGCAGTCCTGAGGAGAATATGGGTGGCGGTAAGTACAGCTGCCAGCACTCTATTTTGCCTTACCTAGGTGGAAGGGGACAAGGATTTTGTGCACGGTTTATTCTCAGGGCAGCATTCTGACCATAAGTTTAGAGGCTACTTAAACTATCTTTGGCCATCTGAGCAAGTACAGTGTAACTCAGTTTGATGATAATGCATATCAATTAGATTGAAAATACGCTGTGCACTATTGTCACTGCTGTATGAAATATTTCTAATAGTTTCTAAATCAAAAGGTGTTGTCTCAGTTCACTAAAGACAATGGTAGGGCATTCTATTTGTTATTATTAAGTACCTCCCACCTACAATTACACTGAACTCAACATGCTATCATTTCTTTAATTTAGAGGAAACAAATTGCCAGTGAACTGCAAAGGGCAATGTTCATTCACAATGTGACCAGTGTGAGTTAGCCACTATGTCTGTTGAACATACCTCAAATGTTTTGACAATTATATCATCTCCCAGAGTACAATGTCATAGCTAATCATTTCTCTAAACACTGCTCAAGGTTCATACAACTTATTTCAGCAGCAGTGTTGCTGAAATGTTTTATACCTACTCTCCCAAAGAAGTGGCATTTCCCTCTCCCTTGTTTATAAAAGAGACCTTTATGTTCATCAGGTCAGCAGAAAGCAGGTAGGAAATTTCCCCCAGTGGAATGATGCTGCCAAATGCTTCTTCCTTAATGAGTAACATCAAGGAAATAACTAAGAACAAATTTGGTTAGTTAAAATTCTATGACAAATAATATAAAGAGCATAGTGAAAAACAACACATTTTTTCTCTGTTTTGAGGTGTCTGAACAAATCACCAGCTGCCAGATGCCATATTCACTATTCTGCCCTGCAAGCAGTAAGTAGTAAGCATAGCCCAGCTATCAGGTTAAAACCTTGTGTTAGTACATGGGTAGTATCTCAGATTCAGATGCATTAATGTTGAAGGGATAAACCAGCAGTTTCCATAGCCAAGCAGCAGATCAGATCCAAACCACACAGTTAACACTTGTGAATCTGATTGCCTCCACAGAGAAAACTCCTTGTGTTTTCAGACAAGCCTCCACAAAAGCTAGCACTGACCACAGTTTGGCAAACAGACACCAAGTTAGCTCTCACTGAGATGCCACAGGTGCTCCCAGAAGTACAGAGGTCAGCACCAGCTGCACGGCCCACTCTGAGCTCTGCTTCCCATCAGCTCCCACATGCCACTCTGAAGTCCCTGGACATCTCTCTGCCAAGCAGCTCTGTAGCTGTGGGAATATCTACAAAAGTCATTAAAAATGAATTTGGCCTTCCCTCACACCTTGTAGTTCAAACACAAAATGCACAAGAAAAGGTTGCTCTGAAAGAAAGATATTAAAAGACATTAAGAGTTCTGGGACAGCAACACCAATTTTACTGAGGCTCCCTCTCAGTATCAAATAGCATCAAAATTTCAAAAAGGTTTTCTACAAATTCCCTAAATCAAATTTCACAGTCTCCTCCTATCTGCCTAATTGACCAACCTGATCTCTTTCTATGACAAACTGACCCACTTAGGGGATGAGGGAAAGGCTGCAGAGGTAGTCTACCTAGATTTTAGTAAAGACTTTGAAACCATTTGCTACAGGATTCTCCTGAAGTAACTGGCTTACTGTGGTGTGGATGGGTATACTCTTCACTGGGTTAAAAACTGGCTGGATTGCTGGGCTCTGAGGGTGCTGGTGAATGGAGATACATCAATTGGCAGTCAACTGGCTACATCAGTTGGTCTCTAGTGGTGTCCCCAAGCGCTCAGTGCTGGGGCAAGTCCTGTTAAATACCTTTATTGATGATCAGGACAAGGGAGCAAGTGCCCCATGAGGAAGTCTGCAGATGACACCAGCAGAAGAATTCATCTGTTGGAGGGTGGGAAGACTCTGCAGGGGGATCTGGATCGTTATGGCCAAGGTCAATCAGATGATGTTCAACAAGGTGAAGGTTCTGAACTAGGTCATGACCATCTCATGCAACACTGCAGGCTGGGGAAATAGTGGCTGAAAAGCTGTCTGGAGGAAAAGTACCTGGAGGCTTTAGTTGACAAGTGGCTGAACATGAGCCAGCAGTGTGCCCAGGTGGCCAAGAAGGCCAAGGACATCCTTGTTTGTACCAGCAATACCATGGTGCTATAGTTTCAAAACTCAGTTGGAATTCCTTCCAAAAAGCTTGGAGACAAAGCCTTAGTGTCAGTAAAGATGGTTAACAAAGGGTACAATGAAAATGTATATCCTGATGCTAACTGCTTTAGCCAGACAGAGGCTTTTGTGCTGATCTCTCCCCAGGCCCGGCCTGAGGGGGAGGGAAGATGAGCTCGGGTGGGGGAAGGGGTCAGGGTTTCTGCACTTTCTGCACAGGTCAGGAGCTCAGGTCTCGGTGGAGTGAGTGAGGACGGGGACACAGCGATTCCAGCATCATTTGATAGCCTGGACTGTGTCTTCCTCTCCCTAACTCACTGTTTTCATCCGTGGGCGATCACGGGCACCGTAGAAGCTGCTGTGAGGAGAGAGAGAGAAAGAGAGTGCCCCTGTTTACTGCCCCTGCAGAGATGGGATTTCTGCTGTTTTTTCGACACTGATTTCTCACGGGAGCTGCCCTGGGGACTGTGCCTGCCATCTTGCCTGAGAAAGAGCCNTCGTTATGGCCAAGGTCAATCAGATGATGTTCAACAAGGTGAAGGTTCTGAACTAGGTCATGACCATCTCATGCAACACTGCAGGCTGGGGAAATAGTGGCTGAAAAGCTGTCTGGAGGAAAAGTACCTGGAGGCTTTAGTTGACAAGTGGCTGAACATGAGCCAGCAGTGTGCCCAGGTGGCCAAGAAGGCCAAGGACATCCTTGTTTGTACCAGCAATACCATGGTGCTATAGTTTCAAAACTCAGTTGGAATTCCTTCCAAAAAGCTTGGAGACAAAGCCTTAGTGTC
>WBMV01007108.1:243053-254757 GCA_013396655.1 Campylorhamphus procurvoides
ACAGCACCACCTGCTGTCCGTAGATATAATTGCATTCCCCTTTTTTGGGGGTAGCCAAAAGACCTTTTAACTGTTTGCCTTGTCGTTTGGGGGTGGTGGGGGGGGACCAAACTGTTGTTGTTTGGTCCTTTCTGGAGATATATGTATATATATATGTATGTATTGTGCTTAAGAACTGTTATCCTTTTCATATATATATATATAGCCTAATTAAAGTTCTGATTTCCTAAATTTAAAGGAGAGGGATTGGGTTTTTTTCTTTCTCTCTCTCTCTCGGCCAACATAGATATCTTAGGTCTCCTCTGAACTATGACATGTGGTCAGCAGGACCAGGGAAGTGATTGTCCCTGTGTGCTCAGCACCAGTGAGGCCACACCTAGAATTGTGTCCAGTTCTGGGCCTCTCACTACAAGACACTGAGGTGCTGAAGAATGTCCAGAGAAGGGCAACAAAGATGGGGAAAGGTCTGGAACATAAGTCTCTCTATACTCTCTATACAGCTATCTCAAGGGAGGTTGTCGTGAGGTGGGGGGTCTGTCTCTTTATTACAAGAGGAAATGGCTTCAAGTTGCAAAAGGGAAGATTTAAACTGGCTCTTAGGGAAAATTCACCAAAAAGGTTGTCAAGGGAACGGACTGCCCATGGAAGTGGTTGAGTCACCATCCCTGTAGGTATTTAAAAGTTGTGTAGATATGTCATTTAAAGGCAGATTCTAGTGCATTTGGCAGTGGTAGGTGTACAGCTGAACTCAGTGATCTGAAAGGTCTCCTCCAACCTAAATGATTCTATGACTCTGTGATTTTATTCATGTTAAAAAATGCAAACCCATTAGTAAACGCTGAAAAGGAGTCACTAAAAATTGATTCATAATAAAGATCAATATGTTAAAAACACATTTCTAGTGGCTTCCAAATTTTTAACCAAACTAATGCAGAGACACTGAAAACACCTCTCTGCATTTGGATATGATTCATTCATAAAGATCATTATTTCATATGACCTAATGTTTTTTTTAAAATCCTGCATTGAATATAGAAAATCTTACACAAAAGATTTCAAATTACAGAGTAGAAAAGCATGCATAATACTGCAGTAAAAATATGCCTGTCATCTAAAGACTTCAAGGTCTTCTTCATGGCTGCTTGGATTTTCACAGTAATTATGACTCATACACATTTTACAAAACCAAAAGCAGAAGACTTATCCTTTAGTTGTTAGGAGCTCGAACAGGTAAATCATACTACCCAGCCCATGATACACACTAGAACAAATATGACCATGTCCAGTACAGAAATGTTCATCATGACCAGCCAGGTTCAGGTTGAGTAATACTTCAGGTGGAAAATACAATTCTCTAAAAGAAATACTTCAAATACAAAGTAGAAAGGCATTGTAAGAAAGCATACAAATTTCATGGTTTCTGACTCCTTCAGAAAAGCATCTTTTCTTTTAAGTAATGTTGAATCAAGTAATTTAACAGTTAACAAATGTAATGTTCTATACTTCATTTTGAATCAAAGATATGGCAAAATATAACTGTTTATCCTCTGATGCAGTCAGCTTTGGAAATGTGAGTAGAGAAAAACAGTGGATGAAAATAGCACATATATTTTTACTATAAAGCCTCACAACAGTTTCAGTTTGATTGTTTACATTTGCTCAATACATAAATCAATTAAATTGATGTTACTGGAGTCAGGAGAAATTAATAATTGTCATGTTAGAAGAATAGCCCCATACAGATAACAGCAATATGATGTGGCTGCACCTAGCAACTAAACACCATCTCCCAGCAGTTGATATTGTTATATCCTCTTCTAGTTTACTCCTGGCGTTTCATAATTTAATTCAAATTTGGATTTTCTCTCCTTCTTAATCTAAAGTATTGTCTTGATACAGTCCTTTGGCAGCTAGAAACTTTCAATGACTTTAAAGTCATCAATGTATTTCTTAATCATTGACTTTCATTATGATGAGAGGAGTCTTCTATCAAAATACATCAATGAGAAAAGCAATTATTCAAAAGGTTACTTGCAGCTTCATAAGTCTGAGAATCACCAACCTGGATTTTGCTCTGGAGGCATCTCAGCAGGACAAAAAAGTGCATCATTATCTCCCTTATCAGAAAGAATAAATATCACTACAGAAGGGCAGCATTAGATGTTGGCAAGACACCTTCAGAACTTATTGGGGTACCTTGGGATGGGTAAAGCACCTGATGATTTGCAGTGCTCACCCTGGGAATAACTGGGGCATATCTCAAGTTCTCCCAGTCAGGAGATAGAAGGGAAGGAAAAACCCAGTCCCATTCTGGAGATTAAGACACTGTAGTAGTTCATACAGCACTGTTTTAGTAAGACATTCATAATTCTGCAACAGAAAGGAATGCTGTTATTAACAAAGGATATTTGGAAAACATAAGGTTACATTTTTCGGTTTTTTCAGGGCAAAGTTACCCATTCCCCAGTGCAGCTCCTACCACTCTGTTTAGTGTAATAAAATTAGAGACTGGTTATCAGCAGATTTTTCTCATACATGCACTGAATCTTAAATAGACAAAACCAGATGCCTAAGAAGACAAGACAGAAACACCACAGACATTGTTAAAGACACTGTAAAAGAGAAAATCTTTCCTCTGATGGCAAAGTATGTAAGCCGTGGCTACTCAAATTCTACCTATATTTAACAGGAAATTCTTCTGAGGTAAGCAAAGTGCCAGCCAGATTAACTAAATTTTATTTGCTTCATGTGAACACATATGGTGTCAGTACATTATAATGAAGTCCTGGGAACAGTGAGAAATGTTGAATTTCCTGCTGGTATACAGGACTTGCTAAAGTCCTTGCAAAATTTGCATAAAGTCCACATCTCAGTGTGCCGTTTTAACAGTTGTAAAGGGAGAAGAAAATAATAGTCAATGGCTTCTTCAGTGAGAAAAAACCCAAATTTCTATTATTGTCTACACATGGCACTTCTGATACCACTGGAGAGAGGAGAATCCAAAAATTATATATGCATCTGGAAGAAATCCTGAAGCACTTTAGCACCAAGACAAAACAATCATCTTGTTGACTAATACATATAAATTTTTTCATGTCAATCTATTATTTTAAATTACTCTTGAATTGTTAGTAAATCAGTCTTTCCAACAATGTAGATATCATCTTTGCCTTTGCTAAATAAAAAAAACATTCATGCCTAACAAGAGTATTTCCATTTTACCTCTTAGATGAGATTTAATGTATTCATGTTATTAATGATTTATAACACTTTCCCTCAGATTTCACTCATTCTGCTGCTGAAGTTTCTTTTTTAAACTAGTTCTTCTGTGACAGATATCTATTTGTGACTTTAAAGAAATACTTATGCAGGGTACTTTCATCAGCATATTGGGAAAATATTTTAAATATTCAAGAGATTATACCTAAAGAACACCGGTGTAATGAATGAAGAAATACAGCATTGGAACCAATGCTAACCAGTCCTACTGTGCTTAACCACTTGCTGCACTAATTAGACAGGCTACCTAACATGTCTGGTTTTCACTGATTTTGAATTACAGAACATTGTCTTCACAGGTTTTTGGTGGGTGACAACAGGTACTATTGTGCCTGTAGGTTTTTTTACTTTATGAACATTACATTCATTATCTGCCATAAAGAACGCCGTGAAAGCAAAATTGATATTCCAATTGCACAAGACATAAAAAACTTTTCTGGACAAGCAACATATTTTTCATCTTCATTTAAATGTAAAGAAGTGGTTACACAGAAGACAACACTGAGATGTGTGTTCATATAAAAGATATATGCCTACCTTTATGTTGTTTTTACCACACAGATCTCCAAAGTTTAAGCAATGTATTCAATGCTTTCCATACATCTCGAAGCTGTGAGAGGACCACAGCAGAGGTACTTAATCTCATATAGACAAGAGATTTCTGCCTGAAATAACTAAAACTTAAGATTCAACTTTTGGAAGAGTCTACCCTCCTTCTCTTCAGCTCCTTCCTTGTGCCTTAAACAGAAGAAGAATGAGTTTTAATTGGCAACCTGAAGATTGCCATCTGAGATTATCAGGGCTCTTTATATATACTTGAATGCCACTTTTTCATATTAGGAGCATCAAAGAAGGAATCAGCAGTTTCAAGATGCAGGGTGCACATAAAGCTAATATACTGTTTAATTAATTCAAGTCTACATAAATATGCTTGTTACTTATTAATCAAATTAGAATTTCAAACTGTGTATGCATTTGCATATTTCTTCCTAACCACAAAGAAAAGCAAAAGAAGTAGATCGCTCGAAGGTGCATTGCTGTTTGGAGTTAATGAGTGATGGTATAATGTTTGTGATGAACAAGCCAAGTGTTATTTACAGCACTGAGTTTATTAATCACTGATAACATCCATGCCCATCTTTGTACCAGCAGAATTTCACTAAATGCTAATTACATTACAGGATTGTCAATGGAGAAGTTCTAAATTGATGATTCTCAAAGTGTGTTTTGTACTGCCGTGGTGACTTCAGTTACCTTGCTACAAAATAACCCTAAAAAACCAATACTTAAATGCTAAAACTCCATCCAGAAGCACCAGAATTTTCAAACTACTATTATGAAGAAGAAACCAAACAGAACAACTGCTGTGTCTACTAAAATCACTGATTACAGGCAGGAAAGAGTGGCATAGCAAAGTTGCTCTTGGAAAGGCAGTTACTGACAGGTAGACTAGGAGGCTGGAACGCAGACAAGGCATGTCTGGAAACGCAACATGGATTTCAAACAACAATTCGCAGCCAGGAACAGAGGGCCTATTGAAACAACGATGTTGACAGAGTATATGGATAGCACAATTTTTTTTTTCCCCATGAGAGCCTTTAATTTTTATGAAGGTGTGTATTAATGTCTGTTGCAAAAGGTAGTGAGAATTGCTATAATTCATAGACAGCTTTTCCCCAACAATAAGATATTCTTATTTCTTGCATGTAACATAGAACAACTACTCCTTGTGAAAAAGGACTTCAATAAGCAAAACACTGCAATAATTCCACAAGTCCACCTATGCTGAAACAAATAAATGCAAAGGATTGAAACAGGAAACTAACCAGCATTTGATAACTAAGGTTACTAGGAAGGTTGATTAGCCAACTGATATCTGTAGTAAAAGTCAGAAATGGGTCCAAGCATATTTTGTTACCTCACATACAAACCAGCAGTCATTTCAAGCTAAATGCAGAACGTGAATAATTATTGAGTTAATGGAACCATGATAATTAGAGCATTTGAAACAGAATGGTGATTGGCGCTACCAGGGCATAAAGGGGTGCTAGTAACAAACATTTAAGTCATTATCTCTGGTGGGAGGGAGAGACACAAGTAATTACTACCTGCAGATTGCTGAGGAGTTGGTTGAGCTATATTATGAGGGAATTCTCAAAGTATTAGGAAATACATGCCTCTATTAAATCTTTAATTTCAGCATCCATGCGTGGATACTGTAGTCTGGCTAGAGTCAGGCTCTCTGCTCCCAAGAGGGAATGTGAAAGGCACTGCCTGCCCAAGGTCTTCTTGGTGAGTGGAACTGAGGGGTCAAGAACCCCACAGATGAAGAGAACCCCACAGATGAAGAGAAACATTTCTACAGTCCATTATCAGCCCTGTGCAAATTCATTACAGTCATTATATTTTGTGGTCTTCTTTTAGTTATCCTCCATACAACAACTCCAAGGCAATCAAAACAGGGACTAAACCATTAAAGTACAGCCTGGTTCTTTCAGAAGTTGCTTAAAAATAAGTGAAAAACCCCATAATGTAGCATGTCTTTTGGTTGTCTCTGTCAATCACCTAGCAACAGAGCGACAGAGTGCTCCATTAAATATACATGTTAAAACTCTTGGAGTACAGAGAATAGTAATGATGTTTACAGTCAGACTTTTTTTCATGATGGCTAAATTTATATGTAAAGAACAGACTTTGCACCTACCACACAGCAGTGCTTCAAAACCCAGGACCCCGCTGCAGCTTTCGCTTTTGGCCTCTTCTGAGGGAATGATTTGGTAAGAATGAATTGTATGGGAGTACTGTTCTTCTCAGCTTGATATGGGTTAAAGTCTCCATTTTGGTCTTCTTACAAAGAGTATTTTATCAGCCCCTAAACCCAATCTTTTATGCATTTTTTTTTCCTTTAGCTACAAAAATCTCAGAAACCGCAAAACCTTCTTAAAGCCTTCTGGCATTGAGAAGGCACTTAACAAAAATTACTAACTGGCTGTAGCGATACGATTACTATTGGAGCTTAGAGTTGAAACACAGTTGGATATATTTTATTACAATCTTCTGAGTCCAAAGCTACCTTACGGTTCTATTATATGAGAGCTATGAAATATCAGATACATTACAGCCTCCAGTGTCTAAAACCACTGGACAAAAATTTTCTTTAGGTCTCCTTGACCTTCACTAGAAAGCTTCCCTGTGCCATGCAGACTCTCAAAGTCCAGCTTAGTAAGACTGTCTACTGTGGTTACAAGAACTGCCATAAATAACTGAAGATTCCTTCACTAATCACAATCCTGCTAGGAAATAGCAAGAAACCATCATATGATCTCACGCCATTAAGCAGGGACTTGATTAACAGAGCGCTTGACCTCTGATGAGTGGTTTCAGCAGTGCTTTTTGGAATACTGAAAAATTAAATAAAAGCATGCCATTCTGGCTGTAAACTGATATCTCCTAACAAAATGAGGAATTTTGATAGCAGACAACATTGGCCTCAGATTTTGACAATTAAAACTACTGAAATTGCAGGCTCATTAAGTGGCTTGGAATTAATCACCACAGTTGAAAGCTGCAAAAGGCAGATAAACACCTCTCTTTTGGAAACAGAACAAAAAAAACAAAACCCCATACTCACTTTTAGTGACCACAAGTGAACAGATGTTTGATTTACCTTCAAATATGAATATAATCATCCATAAGAAGAATTTTGTAAAGACAAACTGGACCTTAGTCAGTGTTGACCATTGCCAGCCTTGGAGATGGATGATTTCTGGGTATTTGCTTAACACACCTGAATCAGTGATCTGGGTTACAGACCACACAAGGAACATATTTCCTCATTCAAAACCTCTCCTTTTTCCCCTCAGAAAAGTAAAAAATAAATAACAGTCAAGAGGGGTTTATTTGTTATTTTTTTTCTTTTCTACGTTTCTAATTTTCTTTGTCATGTTTGTTCACACATGTGAAAAACAGCACTGAAGAACCAAAAAATCAAAAATTCATTTAAAGTATGTTTTAAGCTAGGAAGGTTGTGTTTTTGATATAGTCCTCAGGTGGACTCATTTTATCTTCATTAAAAAAAAAAAAAGAAAGAAACACCCAAAAAACCCACATGTATTACATTCAGTCAGAAACTTCGCTCATTTTATCATCATTTCCTAACAGGATTACAATGCTTTCAGTACCAGAGCTACTATGAGCTCAGATAAGGTTACAGAAGATACCCAGAACTGCACTGCCCATTGTTCATGTAAATCAGGCTAAGATTCACACAGCAGAAGGCTGAACTGTGCAGAGCACAGACCAGTTCTGACCAGAAAAGAAATGGACATGGGAGAGCAGGGAACAGAAGGGTCAGGCATCTTCATGGAAAGGTCAGTGAGCTTCATCCCAATGGAGACACTAGTACAAGTGGAAAACAGTTCACAAAAAGCAATGTAAAATACCTGTACAGCGCTTTGAAATCTAGCCTAGGCAGCAACTCAATTTCTATTTTTCTATGTATAATTGTTGTCCTGATAATTTTGGAAAGACTAACAAGATTGTGCTCTTTGACTCTGCTATGAAACTAATGCATTCCTTTCTTTTTCTTCCTAAATGTGTGGAACAGGAAACTATTTGGATAAAGTTAGAGGATACAATGAAACATCAGCAATTCACTGTGATTGTTTTTTTAGCATTTATAGTAACATACTCTTTTTTGAGTGGGCTGTAGACAGAAACACAAACCTGTATCAATTTATTCCATCTTTTACACAGTTCACAGTAGCCCTGGAGTCCCAACTGCAAGACTTCTACAGCAGCTTCTCTTGTCATGACTCAAAGTTGAGTGAGATTCAGATGAAATCTAGGTCACCATAATAGACTGTTCTTTTCCATTTCAAATCCAAGTATTCATAAACTACTGACTGCTACGCTAACCTGTGCTTGTACTCCTTCTGACATGCTGTAACAAGAGAATGGGCAAAATGCAAGAGGACACAGGCAGTGAAGGGGAAACAGAAGTATTGGTTAAAAAAGATGATAAATTCAGCACACTGGCATGCTGAAACGTTTTTAAAAGTATTTTATGATTGCATGAGATTACATGCTTCTGTAATTAGAAATTTTAAAACTTTTATTCTTAATATAAATATTTATTTAAACGTGAGTATTCAACTTATGTGAAGCCTGGGTTTTATTGAAATAGTATTAATTCCAGTGAAAAAAGGCACTTGACATGATCAAGGAATATTCAGTACAGGGAAACAAAAGGATTAATGTTCTAAAATGGCTCTTAGCAAGATGCATACACCCCTACACCATACAATTTGTACAACTTTATATATTGCTGTACCTTGCTTGGTTCTGTCTTTGAGACACAGTGACATTTCAACATGTGATTTAACTTAGCATTCTAAGGGAACTGGGGTAGTACTCACTGAGAGACACAAAGTGATCCACGTCTTAAAGAGCTCAGCCTACCCACTCATCTAAGATCCTAACATGCCAGTTTAGTGAACTGGTTCTTAGACAGACCAAACATTTGAATTGTATCATAAGGGTAACATAGAAGTCATATAAATGCAACTACATTGATAGTCTACTTTATTTCTCCTAATTGACTTCATATTTGCTTATGTCCACTACTTTCTAGGTCAGTCTGCTGGAGATACAGCTGATGACCTAAAGGACAGAATTTCTTCCTGCAGATGAATCATTATGGAGAACTCATTCTCACACAAGTAGAAAGGTATCTGCACCAAATGAAGCAGAAGAAAAAAAGCATTGCAGGAATTGGGAGATACAAATATTTGCTTTTCTCCCTTCAGCCTTTCAAAGATAATGATCATAAAGAAAACACTGCAATGAGACTTATCCTTTCTGCATGTAGATCTTCATTAATGCTATTTGGACACAATGTTATATTAAATCAAAGTCATCACCTTGTGAATGCTGCTCTGCCCCAAGGCTCGTGGAATGAAATAGAAGACATAATTTCAGTGACATAAACCTCTTCAGGCACCTCTTCAGGGTATATTGCATTATATTATATTAGAGAGCTTATTAAAAATAAAAAAAGTATATTAAACTTTCAAAATGCTTATTTACCCAACTTAGAATACTTCATTTGTTATATCACTGAATCCTTCCATTTTACAAAGCCTTTTAATTTATCACTGCGACTCTTGAGGAATGAAGACCCTTTTACAGGTAGCGCTGCCCAACAAATTAGCATACAAATAACTGAGGTCCTTGTAGGGAGGTGGAAACAAGCCTTAGAGGAGACAGCATCTAAATTCCTCTGTCTGAAGTTCCTCAAGTTTGCAACTGTCTCATGCTTCTGCTCCTTCCCACCTTTACTCATTTTAATATTCTCTGATTATGAATGCACTTGTCAGCATTTAAAGAGATGTTGACTGTAATTATTGATGACAGCTGGAAGGTGTATTGAACTTCTCTGAAACAAACTAAGAACAACTCCAGTGACTAAAAAGCACAGAAATCAGAATGTGCTTCTCTGAAGCCAATAATAATAGACAGGAAGCTTATATAACTTTCTCCATCTGTTATTAATGTTCTTCTCCATTAATCAGAGGACCCATAAATGACTAAAGAGGACATATGTCAGTGAAACTGCAATTTACTTTTTAGAGGATGGACATAATTGCAAGCCAGCAGGAAGACTGTAATGAATTTAAGGAGAAAAAAAAATGAGATCTAAAATAATACTGCACCATGATTAAAAATCACACCAATTTACATGACCATGTTTAGCAGTAACTTGGTTATTCCAGAAAGACAAACAACTCAATTCTTACTTCCAATGCTACAAAATCTGATTTCCCAACTTCACACTCATGTTCAGACACCACCTTATTTACACATATACAGAACTAATCAAAACACAATAAATAGCAATCTCCCACTCCTCTGCACTAAAGAAAATATGTGCACTGCTAAAGTGTTTGCAAAAGCCTCCTTACTGTCTACTAAATTTATCAATATCACTAAAGAGCTATCTGAGGTGCCTGGTAGACAAGTGTGGCTTTGCAATCCAAGATAAGGGTACTTTTCCCTGGCAAAGAAAAAACATTTAAAGCAGGAGCTACCCTGGAAAAAAAAATGTGGTGTGTTGTTGCTGCCATACAAGAAGAAGGGTGCCCAAAACCACTCCAGAAAAGAGAGATGTGGATAGGTTTGAAACATGATACTCTGAAACACAAACTGGTCTAGATGAAAGCAGCTGACAGACTCAACCAACCACCTTCCAAACTGGCTAATATTCCCTTCCATGGATTCTTGTAAAGATATGTGGGTTTGTTACTCATTTCTGAGAACATGACTCCTAAAAGTTAGCAAGAATGAACACAAGATTTCCAAGTAGTAGGAAGAAAACAAAACCCAAAACCTCCAAACCAACTCATGTATAGCAAACTGACCTTACCTTCAGCAGTAAACATGTTACTAGCTAACATCAGCTAACTAGAACACTCTTAAGGTAAATGCATTGAGTAGAAATATTAAGTCAACATGCCAAAATCATCAATAATAGCTATTCGAGCCACAAAGACGAAAGAACTAAACACCTGAATTATGTTCCTAGAAAACAGTCTACCACAATACTGACATGATTGCTCAGTTAGCTTCAGTACAGAGAGCAAAAGGAAGAGCTTTCTGCAATAAAGTGGGGAGTACTGTCTCTTCCACTCATGATTCACATCTATGACCAGTTCATAGTGCAGGAAAAAGATAAATTCAGAGTAAACTCTAGAAGTACAGATGTAAAAGAACGTGTAAGACCCCAAGTCTTGGCCTTGAGCTATGAGCTTACTGAGGGAATTTTACTGTAAAAATAGACAAGACTCAAATGATATCCACCCTCTGGACATATTATAAGTGCCTTCAGTTCTTTTAACACCTTAGGAGAGAATACAAAGGAGAAACTGCACATTTTCTCAGGAGGTACTTTACTGGTAAACTTTCGGAAGTAAGAGACTTGGCAGAAGTTTAAGAGGCAAAATGCAACCAAAACAAAGCATTCCCCAGGCATTGACTTAGCACACAGTAACCCATACACCTTAGCAAGATCCAACCCATTCGATCTCAAGTAATCCAAAATACTAAGAAGAAGGAGTAAAGAAAGAGAAGATCATAGCTGGAGTCCTGTGAGAGTCTGGTTTCCACGTGTCCAGGTGGCAGATCTTCAGCAAATACGGACAGCACATGTTGCTGCATTTATTGCTTTGGAGCCCTGTGTCCACCCCTCCTGGGTGGGACTGCTGGCCCACTGGCCACTCTGGGGCTCCAGGGTGGGATGTGGTGCTGCTCCCACTGTGCCAGCCAGTCAAGAGGCTGGGTTAGTAAAGGCATTTAATAAAATGATTGTTATGGTTTCAGACTGAATCTGGAATTCCTTCGAAATAGCTTGGAGCCAACACCCCAGCCT
>WBMV01007108.1:258611-314694 GCA_013396655.1 Campylorhamphus procurvoides
ATTTGTATGCCCCCATGCAACTGATGATGTCTGTGACACACAGGTTTTACCTTTTGAGGGTTGATCTTTTGTTGTACCACATCCATGAAATCCTCATCTGAGAGAGTGAAGGTGGTATCAGCAGAACTTCTGGCAGGCCCTTGATACACTGCTCCAGAGCCATTCTTTAAGTCAATTGCTGAGAAGCAAAAGTGAAGACAGTTTAATTTAAAAATAAAGATAAAATTTTCAGGCTAGAGAACACTACTCTCCTTATCTATTATAAAGCATTCACTCTAAACATACACATTGAGCTATCAGCCACTTAGAAAATGAATGGGTTTTAATTCTTCTTCTTTAATGAAAGAAAACAAAAAATTATTCCTGTACTAAGGGGGAAGCCATTTACAGCAAGGACTGTCATTTAAAAATTCTTGCAGTGATGGTAAAAACTGGTTTTGAACCACACTAAAGACACACAAGATATTAATTAGGGCACTGCAAAAATGTTAGTTAGTAATGAAGTTCTAATGTTTGAAAACTATCCTATAGCCAGACAAAGCAAATGTGGCGGTATTCAAACATACTGCTCAATTCTCCCTGTTCTGCCCCACAGGCAATATAGCTTTTTCTGCTTTGTGCAAAGAGCATTTAAAGCCTTGCCAAGTATCTGTCTTTCTCTTCCTCAAAGTATCTGTACCTTCAGAGCGTTCTTTTCCCACACCAAATGACCTGCCAAAATAATCTATTACAAAGCTAACGCTATCAGGTATTGTGGCATTTTGTTAGAAGAGTATTTTGACAGGATGTGCGCTCTGCCAAATCGTTCTCAGATTTTGCAACTTCCCTGTCTTACCTTTACACCTTTTTCTCCTGATCCATCACACCCCAACCCCACACATGGATGCTCCCATAAGGACATGGCATCTCTAATCACAGAATCATGGATGCCAGTTGACTGCTCTTCATTGACAAATTTTAAGGCACTTGCCAATCTATGGAAACTTATTTCTACATAAACCATCTTATGTGCAATTTTTTTCCAAACACCTTTTTCAAAGGGTAAGGGGAACTATGACGACTGGGAGTAGCTTCAGTCTGTTTAGTCTTTCATTTTCTGAAATCTGATCTAAGTAATATTTATCCAGTTATAACAAAACCAGAAGGGGAATTAAGTATACAATGTTGCTTAGTGAGAAGTGGCTCACTGGATTATTATTATCCAGTTGATTTTAAGGTAATTGTAATTTCTGAAGCAGGTTTCATGCGTATCAATAACTTGATGTAATATGAGAAGAAAAAAAACAATGAGCACCAGATGAACGATCTATTCATTTTTGTTTGTGGGCAGGAGCTGTGTAACATCTTTTTGACACAAAAACAGCTACTATATAGTCTAACATCATACATGAGCCTTTAAACATTGTTCCTGCAGGTTATGCAGACACAGACTATTATTATGAAAGAAACAAAGACCCAAAAAATCATCTATTGAATCATGAAATGCAAGCTTCACAGTGGATACCAGCTGCACAGACTAAGTTAACTAAGCTTAACTGTCCATGTGCTTTCAAAATACACCTCTTCTCAAATGCCAGGAATGTTACAAAGCATAGCAATGCAGGCAAACTGAACCCTCTTTGAGCCAAATAGCAGAGGTCAGCAAGCCCAACAGATTAATTCACATAACACAGACATGGTGTCTAGGATGCTTACAGTTCTTAATTACTTGTTCTGAATTACTTCTGGACCATAAAAATCCATTCCTGTGCTTCATCTTGCATGCATTTAATCTTTTTCCTGTTCCTATCCCTCCTAGACTATTCCAGAAGGGACCCAGTTGCTGAAAGCCTGATGTAATGTTTCCCAAGACATAATTTCTCCTTCTTCACTACATACTGGCTGGAAAAGCAATATTGGTAATACACATCCATCAGTCTCAGCAGTGTAAAGTTTAAATACAAAAAGAATTTAAAAAGTATAGTGACTCAGTCAAGTTCTAACAAGTTTTATGTCGAACAGAGTACATATTTAACAATTGTTAAATTGTTGTACGTGGTTACTTAACATTGTTACAGTCCCTGTACTCCATTTCCTAACCAAACACCCAAACCATCATTTACCACTCAACATCTACACTTAATTTTAGGCTCTCAAAGCACAAACATGTCTTTGCATCATCACATGATACTATGGCAAACCTTTTACGTTTACAGAACCACAGAACCATTAGGGTTGGAAAAGACCTCCAAGATCAGCAAGTCCAACCTTTAACTCATCACTACCTTGACAACTTAGACCATAGCTCTAAGTGTCATGTCCAGTCATTTCTTGAACACCTTCAGCGATGGTGACTCCACCCTTTCTATGAAGAAATTCCTCCTGATGTCCAGCATGAATGAGGCCACTTCCTCTCATCCTGTTGCTAATTGCCTAGGAGAGGGCAACTCCTACCTGGCTACAACCACCTTTCAGGTAGTTATAGGGAGTAGTAAGGTCTCTCTTGAGCCTTCTTTTCTCCAGGCTAAACACCCTCAACTCCCTCAGCCACTCCTTGTAGGACTTGTGCTCCAGACCCTTCCCCAGCATCCCTGCTCTTCTCTGGACATGCTCCAGCATCTCAATGGCTTTCTTGTAGTGAGGGGCCCAGAACTGTAAACACCACTCAAGATGTGGCCTCACCAACGCCAAGCAGAGAAGGCCAATCACTGCCTTTGTCCTGCTGGCCACACTGTTTTTGATAAAAGCTGAGATACCACTGGCCTTCCTGGCGACCCGGGCACACCACTGGCTCACATTCAGACAGCTGTTGACCAGCACCCCAGGTCCTTTTCCACCAGGCAACTCTCCAGCCACTCTTCCCCAAGCCTGTAGTGCTGCAGGGGGTTGTTGAGATGCAGGTGCAGGACTTGGCACTTCGCCTTCTTGAACTTCATCCAACTGACCTTGGTCCATCATTCCAGCCTGTTCAGATACCTCTGAAGAGCCTTCCCAGCCTCCAGCAGATCAATACTTCCATTTAAATTGGTGTCACCTGCAAACTTACTGAGGGCACACTTGATCCCCTTGTCCAGATCATTAAAGATGAAATGGAACCAATACTGAGCCTTGGGGAACACCAGTCATGACTGGACACCAACTGGATGTAGCACCATTCACCATCTCTGGGCCTGGCCACCCAGCTAGTTTTTAACCCAGCAAAGAGTGNTAAACACCACTCAAGATGTGGCCTCACCAACGCCAAGCAGAGAAGGCCAATCACTGCCTTTGTCCTGCTGGCCACACTGTTTTTGATAAAAGCTGAGATACCACTGGCCTTCCTGGCGACCCGGGCACACCACTGGCTCACATTCAGACAGCTGTTGACCAGCACCCCAGGTCCTTTTCCACCAGGCAACTCTCCAGCCACTCTTCCCCAAGCCTGTAGTGCTGCAGGGGGTTGTTGAGATGCAGGTGCAGGACTTGGCACTTCGCCTTCTTGAACTTCATCCAACTGACCTTGGTCCATCATTCCAGCCTGTTCAGATACCTCTGAAGAGCCTTCCCAGCCTCCAGCAGATCAATACTTCCATTTAAATTGGTGTCACCTGCAAACTTACTGAGGGCACACTTGATCCCCTTGTCCAGATCATTAAAGATGAAATGGAACCAATACTGAGCCTTGGGGAACACCAGTCATGACTGGACACCAACTGGATGTAGCACCATTCACCATCTCTGGGCCTGGCCACCCAGCTAGTTTTTAACCCAGCAAAGAGTGCTTCTCCAGGAGAATGCTTTGGGAGACAGTATCAAAGCCTTTGAGGAGGTAGGTACATCCACAGCATTTCCCTTGTCTGCAGGCGGTCATCTGGTCATAAAAGGGGACCATGTTGGTCAGGCAGGCCCTGCCTCTCCTAAATCCCTGCTGGCTGGGCCTGATAACTTGGTTGTTCTGTATGTGCCATGTGATCACACTCAAAATAATCTGCTCCATAACCTTGCTGGCCACTGAGAGCAGGCTGACCATATCAAATCCTTAACCCAGATCAATTTCAAACTTACTAGAAATTAAAAAAAAAAAAATCCAAAACAGGACTGATGTAATGGTATCCTCTTTTCCCAAAAATATAAAAATATTATCTTCACTTCCTTTACTTCCTCTGTATTATTTGTAAACAGCACAAAGATTTTTGATGAAGAATGACAGAGCAGCCACAAAAGAAAAGCACTCTGTGACAACAAACACTGTCTTTTTCACAAAAGCATGAAGAAACTTCTACTGTTACTTGATCCATCCCTTTTCTTAGGCTTTATCATAAATGAGTTGTAACCTCTCTAATAGAAGCAGTTAAAAAAATAAAAAAGCCACACTGGAGAAAGAATGATCCAAAATATATTACCTGTTGGTATTCAGAGAAGCAAAGAAACTCACACACACACACAGAATGAAAAATTACCCCAAAAACTTGCTCATTCAGGTTTTTTTGCATAGGATAAAAACAAAAGAAAGGATTAGAACATATACAATCCACTTTCTCACCTCCTGACCTATACCTACCCTAGAGTATTTAAATGCCAACTGAGTCTAAACTACAGCACCGCCTCATAGACAAATAAACTAGCCATGAAAGGAATTAGCTGAATACCAGAACAGGTTCAAAGCATCAGAGCAGAAAAATTCTAACTTTCCAAAATGACTAGACAGGGTGCGTTTTTGTAAAATACAACTTACAAGCCAAAGGCAGGTAACACAGATGCCAGCCACAGCAGGGGATGGTCTGGATGCAGGTTTCTATTACATGTCTTCTACACATACATCCTGGATACAGATCTGTGGTTGCAGCTGCCATCTCATCACTGCAGCATGCATGCTGCACTAGGACTGCAGCAGCCAGCTGGGTAATGACTTGGTGTTGGCAGTACTTGGTACTATGTCAGTGCTCAGGTGGCTGGTAACCTGCGCAGCTGCCAGGCAACCAACTTGGGCATTGCCAGCAGTTCCACTGCCAGCACTAACAGACGAGTAACCTAAATGTGTCTCCAGTGTTCTTTGTTCCTGAGAACACGTAAACCTCCCTCGTTGCTAAAGATAGGGCTCTTCTCCTAGACGTTCACATGGCTGATCCACTCCACATAAAAATGGAAATTTGCAAGATGGATATAGTATTCCTCAATACTCAACAAAAACTAAACTGAAAGCTGAAGTCCATTTTAGAAATGAACTATCTTCTCAAATGTGTAAAATTTTCGTATTACACACCTAGCAGAAAGTACACTCATGAAGTGCTAGTGAATGACATGCTAGTTTTCCTTTAAATTTTGTATTTGCTCAGATACATAAGTGTTACATTACAGTAATTAAATATCTATGAATTATTATCATTCACAAGATGCTGTTGTCAGAGACATAATAAAAAGGGAAAAGAAAAATTACATAAGAGTTAAAACACTAGACACTGACATTCTAAGATTTGGGGTAAAGATTTTGCTTTGCCTTTGAAGAGTGCTATACCCTTTCCAGGAGAGAAATATTAATAGTTGGACTTTTTTTGTGCTTGCTTTGGTTTGGGTTTTATTTTGCTTTGCAAGGGTAACAACAATAGAAGACTTCTCCTCAAAGCAAACGAAATAAAGTGTCACCCATTCTTCACTGCCTGAAGTCATATTGCATCATAAATTATTGAGCAGTTTCTTCTTAATTTGTCAGCTGTTCACAACCAACTACACATAACAATTTCTCCCCAGTTCTTATAATGAAGTTTTAATCTTCTGAGAACTGAAAAGGAACAGAGATCTCCTGCCTTCAGCAGTGTCTTCAGAAGCACAAGGAGAAGCAACAGATGGGTAAACTATTCTGAATATTGTTCCAGAGAGCCATTCAACAAACTCTCAATGGCAATGCCTTTTCTCCGTGGAAATAAAAGTGAAAATGAACTACCTTAACTCTAAAAAAAGATTAATATTTTATAACCACTGAAAACAAAGACAGTTGTTGTACAGCAATAATTAGGAAGGAGAGAGCAAAGCATGGTTTAGGTAGTGAAGCAAACTAGGGAAATCAAAGTCAGGAGGGGGATGGTGTCAATTAAAAATTTTGTTAAAACGTAAGAAAAGATAGGTCCAGTACCACCATATTTACTTTTTAGGTTTTGATACTGCCAAAATCTGTGTTGCTTTATCTTCTTAAGAGGATTTTTAGTATCCTCTTAAATTAGAACAGCTTGCTTTTGTATAGAAATACCACAAATTAAAGGCCAGTTGTCAGTGGTTACATTTCAACAGTGTTTAGACAGCAGATGAGCTGACCAAAATTTCACATTCCGAGTGCAAGGTCAATTGCACTGCACTTCCCCACAGCTTCACACAATCCACAGACAACTACACAAAACTAAAGGTCATTGCTGGTTAAACAGACTAGTGTTACTAATACCAGTGCCTCCATCAAGGCATGTCTCTGTAACTATAAAACCTAAATTCAATTAACAAATTCCACTTCATTTAAATTAATAAAAATCTTGTGTAGCGATCAAAAGGTCACAGATGAAGTTAAAACAAAACACTAGAAATAGGTGTAAATATAAAAAAGCCCTCAAGCTTTTGCTTTTGTAAAGTTTGAAAAATACCAGAATGACTGCATACATGAGAAAATTTCACAGAGTAATAAAATCATTAAGGTTGGAAAAGACTACTCAATCATTGAGTCCAACCCTTCACTGATCACCATCTTGAAAACCAGACTGTGGCACCAGGTGCTATATACAGTCGTTTCCTGAACACCTCCAGTGACAATGATTCTATCCTCTCCTAAGCAGTCCATTGCAATGTTTAGTAACTCTTTTCATGAAGAAATTCTTCCTGACGTCCAACAAACAGGAGGCTGCCCTGGTGCAGCCTGAGGCCATTTTCTCTCACCCTGTCACATGCTGCCTGGGAGAAGAGACCAACCCCCACCTGGCTATAACCTCCTTCCAGGTTAGAGAGCAATAAGGTCCCCGTCAGCCTCCTTTCCTCCTAAACAACCCCAGCTCCCTCAGCCCCTCCTCTTTAAGACCTATGCTCCACACCCTTCACCAGCTCCACTGCCCTTCTCTGGACTCACTCCAGCCCCTCGATGTCCTTCCTGCACTGAGGGGCCCTGAACTGGACACAGGACTTAATGTGTGGTGACAATGGAGGGAATTAATGCTGCTTCTTTCTCTCACATGCTTCCCTCTAACATCTTAAGAGGCTTGAGGACACTAGCAGAAGATGCTGGAGCTACAATCGCTGGCAAAGACAGCAGTGGGCTGCAGGGCCCAGATTGTTTCTAGCACTGTCAAGTGCTGCAGTTACCACAACAGCACAAAGCTGTGTTAAACTGACAAGTCAAAAAATTAAAACACAAGAGAGCATAACTACATAACAAATTTAATAAGGGAAAGAGGCCTAGCAGGTAGCCCAAAAGAACCAGAAATACTGCTTGTAAAGGCCTGGGAGGCCCTCAGAAACAGATGCATAAAAAGAAGATAGATAATGAAATAATTGACATCAATTTGTGGCTTAAAACAATACAAAAAACTCCCCACAAAAATATTCCTCCTCGCATTTCAGTTCACTCACAACATGTCAAAAATTTTGACCATATGTTGAAATAGCATCCAATATTTGGCCATATGAATCAAATTCTAGATCAATTTTCATGTCATATTTTCCTTTTTGCTTTCTTGCAGATATGTACATTATAGGATTAACCCTTCAAACAGCAATTTTACTTAGAAAAAGTGAGAAAGATAATTCAGAATTGTTCTAGTATAACATCACAACATTTACAAAACTGATTTAAAATTATTGTAAGCAGAAGATCAACTAATAAGTAATTAGTAGACACAACTGAAATGTAGTGTCATGAAGTGCAGGTCTACCAACAAAGCTGAGTAACATCAAAATGTGAAGCAGGTTTGAAACCAGTCAAAATAGTGACACATAAATTTGAGCTATAGTAAACATTACATCTTACTACCATCTTCATTTTTTAAAGTAAAAAATTAATTTGTCAAAGGCTAAAATTTCTTATTATGTACAGAAGGTTCCATTACATTAAAAACTGAAAAAGTCAAGCATTCAAGTCAGCAAATGGCACTGTCAATGTTACGTTTTCTAAATCCACTGTCATCAATCATGTGCATTACAAAAATCTTGCTGATGACCATACGAGGATCTTATAAAGTCAGAAATCTTCTGAGTTATTGAGAATATCTTAACTGCAAGAAAGCTGCCTTCCTTTGGATATAAAGTCATAAACTACTCTCTTCCACATTGACTATGCAAAATGAATTACAACAGCATCTGGTAGAAGAAACAGTACATGGTGGTGCTCTTGAATATTGACTAATAAATAACATATGCAAACATGCAAAAATAATTAAGTTGGCAACTGCTTATAAATCCCCTTTTTCTTCTTTGTGTTTGTTTGGGTGTGTTTTTAAATGATTGGAGTAGCATTTTCAAAAACTCACAAAAGAAAAATTCCATCATGCAGATAAATACATACCTTGCCATTAGAAATGTTCCATTAGAGTTATGTAGACAGCAACTGTAGCAGGCTATTGATCCATAATAAGAACAAACTGTGAGGGTTGACACTGCAGTTGTCATAACTGCTAATGCTCTGCTAGTGTGTTCTCATAACTATTTTGACAATTCAATATTTAAATTATTTATAAGAATTTACTATTTTAATATTACTGTTTTCCTTATCCTATACCTATTTGAAATTTCAGACATACAAAAATATTTAGAAAGCACAAACAGAGAAATCAGATAACAGAGAAAGTTCTTGGAAAAAGTGCTGTACGAAGGGAGTACTTGCTTACCAATATTCTTGATGAGAAAAGTAAGCAACATTTTCTACCCTCGTGGTTACCTAGGTATTTACATTCAGCCATACATATTTACTACACCACAGAGGCTACAGTAATTCATAAGTTCGAAGGAACTGACTATATTATATACAAATATTCACAGTAACTTTTCCAAGGTTTTGGAAATGTTTAATTTCAGCTCTATTTAATAGTAGTCAGCAACAGGAAATGTTTAAAATACTGGACTACCTCCTCCACCCTCTATCCCACAGGGAGCTTTAAGTTTTTTTAAAAATTCATATGGATAAATACAGATAATTTTACTGCAACAGAAGCAGAAGGAACAGGACAAACATGGCTATTTAATCCCTTTAGCTAGGCAAATATGCATTGGAAGGCTATCTTCCTCCTACTGCACTGCTTCAGTAGGAAGCTGTCGGAGAACAGTGTCTCAAAGGCTGCCAGAACAGCCACGATGAACAGTTTATCAATACCACAAACGGACAATTACCTCAGAACTCACAAATTCATGTTTTATCCCTTTGAATTTGTATGCTGTATTGTGATTGGTTGCAGTTACCGGTTTCCCATTGGCTGTATATTCCCTACTTCCCATTGGCTGGCTGGTGATGCAATCCCAGCGTCATCATGTGAGGCTGGCCATGCCCTGACTATTCCCCTCCTTCCCTGTAAGCCCTTCCCCTCTTGCCGCAATCCGCCCCCAAACTCCTCCCACTTTCCAAGCTCCTCCCTGACCCTATATAAGTCCCATGCTCCCATGAATAAAGAGTTCTAGCTTCACCCTACATCGACTTGGACGTTTTCCTTCCCCCCTATCGGAACGCAGCAGGAAACCAGAAGACAAGCTTTGTCTGAAAAGCAGACAAGACTGACTATTGATTTACTCAAAGCAGGAGTGTTCTCTTGCTCTGGATACAATGGCAAAAACATCCACCTGTCTCTCCTCTAATGAAACTTGGTCTCACGAGGCAGGTAAGGCCTCTGCTCATGCCCAAATCTATGTGTACTTATTCTCCATTCAGTAGTTTGCAGTTTCAGATCTTGCTGAGTGAGAAACTTTATGTCTTGGACACTCCTCAGTAGATTTTTCCTTTATTGACTTGTCCCTCTATTCTCTGGACACACATAATGCTGAATTTACGTGACCAACAGAGCAGTTCCAAAGTTAAAGACAACAATAAATAATCCTGAAAGTTTTCTGTTTCTTATTATAAACATAACCATCACTTGTATCACGCTTAGATACAAACAAAATAGATAGGACTGATGTAGTGTACAGAGTGATTGCCCAGCAAACACAAAAATCCACTTTTAAGTATTTTGAAGTTTAACTTAGGCACTTCTAATTATCTTCTAAACATTTATGCAAGAATATAAGAAAGACTTCCTAGGCCTTCTAAGTTCTAAACATGTCCATAATTTAAATCACAGAGTATAAAAATGGAAAACAGCAGACAATAGAAATTATTAAGAGCAGTAATTAATTTTAAGACGGAACATCTGAACGGGATTATTCAGTATTTCCCCCCATCTCATTTTGATGTATAGGTAAACAGCTTGCGTAATTTAGACAGGTGTATTCAGCATATTGATTGATGTTCAAGTGGAAATCAACCCTTATCCCTCAAGAACTGCTTAAAAGGCAATACAGGTAGAACACAGCTATCTTGATCAATCTACATATAATAATTTCCCTAAAACCTACCGACAATCTTGCAACTCAGAATCTCTGCTGATGAACATTGAAAAGATAAAGCGAATCTATAAGTTTCTAAATTGCTCTGTAAAAGGACAAGCAGTTTCTTAAACACAACAACCATTTCTTGAGAACAGACATTGGAAAGACTTAACAACAGTTTAAAAAAATCACAGTGCACAAAACAAAATGCAGCACAGACCTGATCTGACCTACTGTCAATCTCTCAGTCTGTCAAAGGACAGCCCACTTCATCTGTATCTCCCCCAAAACTCTTCTTGACTACATCCAACCACGGACACCAACAAAATGAAGCAGTCTAAGAAACAGACTCTCACAGACCCAAAGACCTTCATTTCTCCACGAATAACAAAGACTTGAAAGTAACAACCTGACTAAGCTTAATTTCTTTGGGAACACTTTACATTCCACTAAAAGAGCAGTAGACATGTGAACTAAAAATCAAATAAGTTCCAAAGATAATAAATATATCAAATTACTAAAATTAATTTTTTTTTAAATACATATCCTCAGAAAGACAGCACAAGAGAATTTAAGAAGAAAAGTTTTTTGAGGAAGTAGTTTTTCCTCCATCAGACCATTTCACGTAATTCTATAATCCACTTTACCAGAAACAGTTCTGCTCTGACACATTGCTCGTATAGGATTTAGTCTCTTTTCATCAACAAGTCCCATGCTTAAACGATGGGAAATCGTGATTATACCTTCATTAAACCTCGACCTTGGAAAATTTGAATGGAAACAAATTGGACTATAGTGACAAGAACAATGCAGTAGAAATAATTACTTATTTGTTTTAGATCAGTTAGCATGTGCATCACCAGCAGACTAATTACTGTAAAACAGTGTCTAGTAAGCTAATTTACCATGCTTTCCTAAGTGCAGCGGCAAGCCAATCTGGAAAATGGAAATAGAAATGCACTTAAGTTCCAAAGGACAGTTTAACCTGCATCTAAATAGGCAAGTTACAGATGTTCCTAGAAAGGTTAGTAACTGCCATTATGGAACTTTACCTGGCCTTCCTGTCACTTGTGCATCCAGAACGCATTAAGATTTTCAGATTCCAGTGAATATTCGTTTACTACCTTGTGCTTATTTTCAAGTTATCAGTTTAGTTAGAACATAATTAATCTCACTTCATTAAGAAATGCATCAGGGTATTACACAAATGCTACAACTTACTCCACTGCATTGCTGTTTTTCCATCTTTAGTGATGTCCCATTGGAATACAGCATTTACTTTCTTTACCAATTCATTTCCAATCTCTTTTACACGACGACTGATTTCTTCAAACACAAGCTCACTCTGCAGCCCTGCAATCTTAAAAAAAGAGAGTATGAAGAAATTAAAGTTGAAGCTTTGTTAAAACATGAGTGTGTCTCTTGGTTCAAGCACTGTATCCAGGAAAATTATCTATAGCGGAATTATTAAATGCAATTGAGAGTTCTTCCACCACAAAATAATCACATCTAGCAACTGTCAGCACTAAATAGTACATTCAAGCAGAAAATGCTTCACTTTGAATTTTTATTTCAAATCTTGCTTTTGCAGTTTTTGTCAATTATCATTACAATTTAAGATATGTTTTTAATTACTGCTCTAAGAGTTTCTAAATTGCCCTTAATTCCCTTTGGAGGATAACCATCGCCCCTTTTTTCCACACTGACTGGCATGTTAGTTTTTAAAATCAAAAGGTGTTTATACCATTATAATACTTAACTTGACATGGAAGATATGCGAAGCATACCAAACTATGAATACAGTCAAAACTCCAGTGAGGACACAGTAAAGAGTCGGATTAGCTATTTTCACATTTTCAACTTTGCCAAACACATTATTTTGCAAGCTTTTCATTGTCTTTCTTTAGCGAATATTTGTACTGGATAAAAGGCTACTCTTCTAGAAGCTACTTCAGTGACATTTTTCATCTAACTGGAACTGAAGGAAAGGAACTCATAGGTGCACTTATTCTGCTGTACCTACCAGTACACCAGAACACAATGTTCCTCAGGCTGCTATCTTGTCACCTCTTTGGTTAAGCCTAACATTTTCCATTATATAACAGGGTTTCTAATGGCATTTAAATTTGCCAATCTTCACTCACTCAGGCTAGTTTCCCCTGGTGGGTATCTGATCATGCCAGAAAATGTTTGTCAAAGCACCTTAATTTCTCAGAATAAGCTTAAAGGAAAAACAACTGTTCTGCCCAAGTTTAAGAAAAAAAACACTTTTACATCCTACACAGCTTTTGATCTTTACCATCTACAAAATAAAAATAAAATCCTTGTTCTACAGATAGAGCCCCAAATTACAAGAAGTAATTGTAATTTTAAGTTATGCAAGTGCTCAACACCTGTAGCCCCACCAGTACAAGCCTCACTTGTTTTGTAACATACAGCACAATGCTTATTCTAAGCATTCGTTTAGCATCAAACACACTGAACTGCACCAGCCATCCTGTGTATCTTAAAACAAATGGAATTTTCCTCTCAAATAGATCAATTAACCTCTGTATCTAATAACGTGTGTGTTCACACCTCTGAACTCATAAACTTACCTATGTACAGCAAATAATACTGGTAAGAAATCTAAGTATCTTTCCTGCGTTTACCACAAAAATAAAGCCTAACTATGCTGCTTTGCAAGTTAAATTTTTATTGCTGCTTCCTACCTTCACAGGCTCTTGAGCAGAAGGCTTATCCAAGGCTGCTACTATATCCACATAGCCCCCAGAAATCGCAACTTCTCCAGTCTCCTTGACCTGTAGTGAGGGGAAAACATACATTAAAGAAGTCATGTTTTTTGCAAAAAGTCACAACAGAAGAACATCCAGGAAGTCCTCCTTGCATTTTAAAATCAGAGATGAAGAAAAGAGTAAACATACAAGTTAGACAGTGAAAAAAACACCTCATAAATGTGCTGTAATCTTGAGGTAAGTTGTCAGTATATTGTATGTTTCAAGCAGCTCTTCAAATGAAGTAATTATTTGCCTCTTGAGAAATGGTACCCAAATATACTGCTGCCTTTTTGTCCACAAAACAGTAGAAAAATCTTACTTACCTGAAAATTCACCTTCAGTGTTATAAGCTACTTTCAATGTTTCTTCATGAATAGTTCTCAGAAAGACATTGTTCTAAAATGCCTTTCCTTGATATTCTGTTGGTAAGAGTCCATTTAGACAATTTCAATATCTCCACACACCTTATACTGCAACTTGCATTAGAAACAGTTTTTTAAGCACTTTAAAATGGGAAAGATTACAAGAAGAATGATGAAAAATACCTGAATTCTCTTCTGGTTTAATTTTATGAAATAGTTAAGTCAAAGAAGAAAATGGATTTCATTTTGGCATTGTCTCTTTGAGGAGTGTAACAAACCATTCTGACTTCTAGCAGCTAACAGAAGATGGCAAACTGATTCACTGGCAATGCATACAGAGTCAACAAAGAGCCAAAGGGTAGGAGTATCCGGTACCACAGTCTAGTTTACTGCACTACACAGAACAATCACTCAAATCATGTCTAACAGCTAGTCACCCACGGCCACTGCACTTCAGACAATGCTGAAACTGGAATCAAAGTAGCATATGAAAGTTATATCTCCACTTTTAGTTTGATCCAGCCAGAGTTTATTTCAAGCACAAAGATTGCTTTAATTCTGACAAATCCAACATGCAATAAGAAACAGAATTCTGTGAAACTCATAACTGTTCAAACAAGGCAGTTTTCTATAATCCTATTAAACCTTGTAATTCCTCTCAAAAATCATCTACTCCAAACTTGTGAAGAAAAAAAACTTGTAGCAAAATTTACCAAAACTCTATGTATTTGCAATGACTAAACCAAGCATAATTACAAATTCAGCTTTAAAACAGAAAAAACAACTCATCGATTACAGATTCCAAAAGGTTTGGAAGCATATCATGACCTCTATTAATTTACACTGTACATGCAAACCCTCAAAAGTACCTGAATTCTATAAATTCTGTCAGGACTGGGTGGTAGCACCTTTAAATACAACTACGGTAATCTCCAAAGCACATTTGAGGCAGTATACTACCTCACTTACTACAAGTAGTCAGAGAGGGACAGTTTGTACATGGCATTCTCTATGTTGTTAACATTCTGAAATTCTATAGCCACTAATACTCATCAGGTCTGCAAACAAAATTTACCTCCTTTAGTTAACATATATACTACAAAGCTATACTCCTGTAGAAACAGCAATCGCATCACTGTGATGGCTCCCTTTATTTGATTTTGCCTGCCCAATCCTCCCTGAAGCTGCCCCTGTACTTGCTGCCTTACACATTAATCAGCAGCTGGCTAAATTTTTACAGAGATGAGACTGCAAAACTTTTTTGCCAGCCAAAGTAATGTAAATTTTACCTGCATTAGCCAACACATATCGACAAATGCCAGTACCAAACCACAGTTTAAGAAAGTTACAATGTCATACAATACTAAAGAGAAGTGATGAACATCTATTTTTTCCCTTTTATGTGGGGCATTTTACCTTTAGTTTCCAGAAATTAGCCTATGACATGTGGGCAGGGATTACAGGATACCAACACAAAATGCTAATAGTAATGTCAAAGAAAATAGAATAAGGCAAAACCAGAATTTGTAAAATGTAAACTCTTTTTTATTGTAGTTACTATGTCCAACTGCTATGAAATTTCCATATTTAGGTAAGTTGCTGTATGTAGCTGCAGCTGAAGTTGAACTCAATTTAAGCTAAATTTGTAGCATGTTTACCTGTATAAACTGTCAGGAGTTGATTTAAGATAAGTAAATATTTTCTAAAAATGTGCATACACAAGGTTTTGAGGAACTGCCAAAAACAAGTACAAACTATGATGACCTGAGGATGATTGCTTTTTGCTCTTCTACAGTGGACAAACAGAAAATCCAACACAATTAAATGACTTCTCATTTAATATGAAGGTATTAAGTCCTATAATGGTATTTTTATTGGAATCCTAGTAGCACCATAAAATAAGTAAGAATATTTTATTCTGTTTACTTAGTTTCTTACAAAACCCTCATCAATGGTGTGTTTGATGAGTGGGTTTGTTTTTTTTTTGCTTTCTATCATATCCCCAGTCTTTTAACGAACACACTTTTCTCCAAAGCCCACAATGATGAGACTGTTCTCACCTTGGTCTGAAAATGGATTCTATTTCCTTCCTTCCACATTTCTGTCTGCAAAGTCTGGCCCGGAAAGACTGGCTTTGCAAAGCGAACCTAAATGCAAAACAAGGAAAGAAAAGTGTGACTGTGAACAGATCTGTCATACATACATGCAACACTTAAAAGCATAGGCTCTACTGAAACGATAGAGCAAAGAGGAAAACAATCAACTAACACTGTAGAAAGCCTAAATATTAACGTAAAATACAAGATGGAGGCATTAAAATGCCCACAGCAGTAAAAGCAATTCTGGCAGATAAGACAGTGCAAAAGCCTGTTCCCACACTTAAATTTCTTTTGTCACTAAACCCAGAAAAAATCAAGATTAACTGCAAAGAATGAACACAGACCTTGATTGCCTTGAATCTGTTCACATCATTATTTGCAAACTGCTTCAAAACGTTCCTAGCAGCAAACCCAAAGGTGCATAGTCCATGAAGTATAGGCTTCTTAAATCCTATTTAAAGAAGTAACATTTTAGTACTTTTAGTATTAGTACATTGAATGTTGCTTCTATGAAATCAATACTTTACTCATGGTATTTTCCTCCAATAATGTTCTCAATCCTTTTTCTTTTTAACCTAATTTATCTCACTGAAAAAGTATCTGCTACCATTTATTTTTATCTCTACTTTTAGGCCAGGGAAAGCACTTGCTGCGAACTGGCACTTCAACACTACTTATGCTCTGCAAGACTCACAAGTAGGATTAGTCTGTCTGTAGAGGTGAAAAAATTAAAAACATAGAGATTAGCTGTTTTAATACACATGCATATGCACATCAGACACACAGTTACATGGAAGCATGCATATCAAGACTAAGAGGTATTTAATGATTAAAAGGTGGCAATAACTAAGATTATTTGATGCTTCCCATTTTGAATTCCTATTTGTGGTTGCCAAAATACTTCACTTTTCTTTATTAGAAGCAGAAAAAGCCCTGAGAAGATTTCAGGAATTTTGCACATATGCAACAAACAAACAAAACCAGGGGAACAAAAAAAAGCAAAAAAGAAAATTTGCAGTATTTTCCTTATATTGGAATTTTTTGGCAAGTTTTCTTCCACTTCTATGCTTTGGAACAGGAGCTCAGCCTTGGCAGAGGATAAGCTTTATATTAGCGTTGAATTTTTTTCCAGTACTGTCAAAGTCAGACAAAATAAACCTTTGAAAACTGGCCTCAGATTTGTTAAAGTGCAACAGTTAAGTTATAAATATGCTGATTGTATGTTTTGATTCCTTAACAGGTTGCTCTGACCTGACAAGGCATGTAAAGAGTAATGAACCACACTTGCAACAGCCCATGGAATCCAGATACATCTGTCCAGCTTTGGCTCTGAAACCAGTTGCTTTGCCCAGAACTTATCTGCCACCCTTGTCTGCCAGAGTCTGCTTCTTCTGAGCTCTAAATAACTCCTCATAGCATCAACACAGCATAACATGCCCCAAGGGAAAACAGCTGGGAGAAAATCAAAACCAAACAAACCAAAAAGGGGAGACAGGAGAAGGTCTAGCCTGCAGAGAAATGGCAAAGAAAAGAAAACACCCTCAAGAAAAAGAGAAAAAAACCACAAGAAATCTGCCCTGGTTTTGGCTTGGATATAATTAATTTTCTTCCATACTAGCTTGTACAGTGCTGTGCTCTGACTTTAGTGTGAGAATAACGCTGATAATACACTGATGTTTTGGCTGTTAATAAGTAGTGCCCAACCTAAGCCAAAGACTTTTCATTGTCTCACGCTTTGCCAGCGAGCAAGTGCACAAGAATCCATGAGGAGGGATAACCAGCACTGCTGACCTGAACTGGCAAAAGGATATTCCATCCCATAGAATGTCATGCCCAGTATATAAACTGGGGGGAGCTGGCCAGGAGCTACTGATCATGGCTCAGGGATGGACTGGGCATCAGTCAGCAGGTGGTGAGCAATTGTGTTGTGCATCACTTTTTTCTCTTGAGGTTTTTTTCTTTCATTTTCTCTCTCCTTTTCATTATTCTTATGAGTAACATTGTCAGTATTATTAGCATAATATTTTACTTTGTTTCAGTTTTTGAAGTGTTCTTATCCCAGCCCACAAGTTCTACTCTTTTTCCTCTCTCTCTCTCCTCCCCATCCCACTGGGACTGGGGCTGGTAGAGAAAGAGATGTGAAGGGAGGAGAGGGGAGGGGCAAGGAGTGAGCAACAGACTGTCTGGTAATTAGTTGCCAGATGAGGTTAACCCATGACATACTCCATGTTGGGGAAGACGGGAATTATGAGAAACGGTCCAAAGGAACTGAATTAAGGCTACCTGAATTAAGCATGAGAAAGAGAAATTTTGACTCATTAGGTTAGAAGAGAAGACAGAAGGACAGGCTAAAAGGAGCACAAATCTGTTTTCTCACTGTCAGTATTCCACCCTGATCATTCTGCCATTCTTTCCTGTAAAACATTTGAGTATGCACAAGTTTAATAGCACTCTCTTTTGTGTAAAATGTACTCTGTTCTGAAAGCACAGATACCATGCAGTCAATTTTAAAACAGATTACTGCAACTATTGTTACATCGTCAGTATTCAGTATCTGTCATTTATAATGTTAGTGACACTTAGTTCTTTAAAAACTTGGTTCAATTCATCATGCAAGAACTAGAAACCACCACTCTTTTCAGAACTCAGAAACAGAAAAAAATATATGATCCTATTTCCCCCAGTATTTTATTTATAAGACTAATGCACCCTCAAAGAAAAAGGCAAGGTGGTCAAGTTACTCTGTATCTAGACTGAAACAAAACCAAAGCGAATGTTGCTTTGACTTTGTACTATCTGAAAATACTGAAAAGATACAGTAATAAAATCACAAGAATATAAACAGGTGTTTTCATGCAGTATATGTCCTCCAAAACAATACTTGCAGGAAGGCTTAACAATAACCCTCGAGTGACCTGAAAGCACTATGCTGAATGCTTGCGTCCAGCACACATTTTAAGAGCCAGTTAAAGAGAAAAGGCACAGACACTGTTGCAAGACACAGAACTGTGTGAATTTACCCAAAAAAGAAGCTTTTGCATACCTAGGAAAAAGAATTTATGGAATACTCCTACAGTAACATTTTTTCTTTGATCATATTTACATTTAGTTTAGGTATTAGAGTAGGGTACTGCCACAGTTCCAAAATCGAGTGCAGCAGTTTTATGTACCTCATCTACATAATTAATTTTATTTTCACTGTGACTAAGTGCCGGTGCTCCTTGTGTGAGCAGGTAGAAGATTTCTACTCCTCTTTTATTGCAAGGTTTCAACAGGATTATGATCGTTATTCCAAATACTGGGTTTTCAGTTATAAACATGTATTTTTTAACTCGAGCTTCTTAAAGAGGAAATACTTATCCAAAATCATCAGATGAACAGACAGAATGGTTTAACAAACTGGGAAAATACTTTTATGGACTCTGGTGACTATCATTATTTGGTAACACAAATTTACATAGAATTATACAAAACTGAGTTAATCAAATAATTACTACACATTTATGAAAGGAAATAATTTGTGAAAGCACGTTTATCGTGATCTGAACAAAGAAGTATAGTCTGCTCTGTTTCTCTTGGTAAGAACACCAGAAAATTGCTGACCAATTGTGGCAGATCAGTATTTTCATGTAATGCTTATGATTAGCATACATCATATTCAGGATAATCAGGAAAATTTCTTAAGTAAATCAAATTGCTGTCTGCCTGGAGTAAGCAAACTATACTACTCTCAAGGCCTGAAAAGACCTCTGAAAAGAAATTTTACAACACGATATTAAGAAAACAGACCTTTTTTCTGTAATTACAGCCTCTAATTGGATGCTTTTACAGGTAGCATTATGGAAATGAACAAGCTGATGAGCTATCAAGAGATGCAGTTAAGCAATTTCTTAGGAAAGAAGTGCTAAGTCCCTCTCTCCTGCCCTCCTAGATTTATTGGGATTGAGAAGATTACACAGAGGAACAAAGAATTCCACCAAGGGCAATATAATTTCAGAATTATTATTATTATTATGGAAAGAACTACATATAAAAGAATTTATGCAATTCCTTCTGAAACTTTGATAGTCAATTATTTCTGCTTATGCAACAGAGATTGTGAAAACAAGATGAGGGCAACAAACAAGCTCTAAAGGGAAAATAAGTCATAAGGCACGTTTCCATTGCAGGCAAAGTCCAAGCACCACTCTCCATTTCTAGCTACAATAAGCTAATGTCATGCAGAATTTTGAAGACAGTTAATGGTGACTCTAAGAACAGCTACAAAACAAGCACTACTTTCTCCAGGTTGTTAAAGTGAAAAAGAAAGACCAAAAATATATTTACACCATCCTTGGTCCAAATATTAATGCAATTGTATCCCTCAGCTCACCTCCAAGAGCAGCAAAAGTTGGATCAAGATGTAAAGGATTCCAATCCCCACTCAGTCGATATAAGGCAGCCTGCAGAAACAGAGAAGGAAAAATGGGAGGCACAAACAAGCAGGAGTCACTCAAAAATTTGTGACAGATTAATAAACTCATCACAATTTGTATTACTAGTCCTTAGATAACATACTAGACAACAAAGCAAGGAAAATAGAAATTAATTATTACCGTGTAGACAAACTGCTAAAATTCCATGCAAATGTGCTAAGAAACATGTGTTGTCTTGGTACATAAGACAATAATACAAGTGCTTAATGGGAGGAAGAAACAACCTACTTCTGCTGACAGAGAGATCCAGCTTCACTATAATTTGGCAACAGTGAAGTAATGCATTTTCAAGAAATTTGTTCACAGGTTCTTCAGCTTGAAGTCTAATTTTAGAGTCTTTTCCTTGACAAATTTATCCACAATATAGAAAAAAAAAATATGAAAACTTTTTTTTTAAATATGCACACTCTACTGTATTTTTCCAACAACTGATTCATCTTACAGAGATCAGAAACACTTCTCTCATAGCAGATTCATGAGTAGCTGACCCCAACATCAAAAACAAGTAAAATCCCATAGTATTACATACAAGCTTTCTAGAAGACTTTTGCTTCATGCTAAATATTCTTTCCCCAGTAAAAAAGTAGAGAAATACAGACTTAGTGTATTTTATATATTGTGAATGTGAACAAACCTAAGGAACAATGAAGGATACAGCTACTGTACTTGAGGTTTCTATCCCTGTGTAGGCTCAGCATTTCCGTTATCAAATCTTGTATTTCCCATAAGTGTAAAGTAGCCAGCAGTCCATATTATGAGAGATATGACAAGTCAACCTGTGCAACTTTCTGGACTAAAATCTTTTTTCCCTGATCCACAGATTCCAGTGAAATCCAGTGACTAAATGATTGTGGAGTACTTTCTAACACAAGTTTCCCAAAAGTACAGAGAAAATCAGTACATCACATTAACTAATGAAGATTTCAAGAATTCAGTAGCTTAATAAGATGGCATGTACAAATTGCTTAGTTGTTTCCTCTTTTTGAAATCCTCTCCCTTTTGAAAACAAAGATGTATCAGTATGATGACATCATGAATCTGAAATTCCTTACTGTAATTCTACCTTTGCCCAAAACCGTGTATTAACTATAACCATCTTTTTCTTTACAGTTACCTTCTAATTGATCCTATAAATTCTTAGGAAAATAATAAAGACTGGAAATTTTATAATAATGTAAAACTGAAGTTCAGATGGGTCTGAATTCGACATCTTGAAAAGGATAAAAGAGAAGGCAAATAATTTGATGAATATATCAAAGTTGTAACACCACGAAAGAAATTTTAAGTGAGGGAGAGACCCTTAGTTTCTTCCCAATAAAAGTAGATTTAAAACTGACAATTTAGAGAGAATTCCCCAACAGAGTTCTAAGAAGTAGGGTATCCCCTTTCATTACTGAAGTTTTCTGTCAAAAGTGTCTAAAATATAGTAGCAAATTGCCACTCAAGAACTAGAAGAAAAAAAAAACAGATACTAAATTATTAAAATAAATAATTAAATGGCTTTTTAACTAAACTCAAATTCTAAGGTCTCACTTTCTGTCTTCAATTTAAATTTTTACAATAGCTTTCAGGAGGCTATTTTCACAAAGGAGATGTTGCAATAAATTTCAATTCTAACTAAATAACATTTAGTTGCAGTACAGGAAAATTCAACTTATGAGTGATAAAAACAAACAAATTGCCATTTTAAGCCCAAATCACAACTTAAATCTAGCTACGCAGCTGTTGCTTACTAAAGTTGTAATAAGAACTAGCAATTTAGAGGTTTTATTTACTTGAGAGACAATATTTGTACCAAATGCTTTCCAAAATTACTGTAGTAAAAAATACTTGCGCTTTGCTAACAAAATAAATGTAGCATTTAGGAATTAATTAGGTTCAAAGAATTAAAGGTGATCAATGGATTTAACTAAAAGTCTGACATATGAATGTGAGAAATGATACTTGTCTTTTCATATTTTCAATTAATACAGTGGCACTGGTCACAGCTAGAAACACAAAGGCTGAAGTGAATAAAACAGTTACACAGTACATTATTTCAGATTCAGTGCCAAATCAGGTCTGCCAACAAGCTTCATTTACCACAATCTTTGGTATTACTTCATTATATAAATTACATTTCACAGCAACACAACAACAACAAAAAACCCAACAACAAAAAACCCCAAAACAAATCAAGCGAAAAAAAAGAAAAAGATGCATCCTTGAAGAATGACAAGAATCAATTGATGTGGAGCATTAGATTGTCATAATATGGTTAGATTGTTCTCCAATTAATAACACAAACTGTCAAATCTCATTTCCTAACAATTTAGGAATTCTGCCAGACCACAAAAGAAAAGGCGATATCCAACCTGTCTGTGCCAATTTTTCAGTCTTCCTGCAGACTGTAATAAAGGTCAGTGGTAAAGCTAATGAAAAAGGAAGCTAACTATCCATATATTTTCTCTTCTAAATGGTTATAAAAAGAGCTCTGCCCAAGAGCTTATCGTACAAAGTACATGTGTATATATATGTATACATATATATATGTATACAGGCATATATGTATGTACACTTTATCTACCAGTTTATTTAAGAGCAAGCAGTGAAGCAATCTCATGAAGAAAAACAGCCACAATCTCATCTACACAGGTCAATGACCTCTCATTTACATTAAGAACAGTGAATATTTCCAGTTAAATGGGCAGTGCTGATGCTTCAAGGGCTCAAATTTAGCACAGTACTTAAGTAATTCACTGTACATAAAGGTTCCCCACCCCACATTACTTATGTATTTACCGTTAGTCCATAACAAATGTTTTTCAAATTTAACATCAACTTATATATTCCGACAGAGGCTTCACAGACCATTAGTCATTTTTCAGTAGCATGGCAAATGTACAATAAGCCTTTCCCTTAACAATGCCTCTCTTAATTAAAAAAAACCAAATCACTTCAGCTTGGAGAACTTCAAATGCAATCATAATTTTTATCGCCTTTACTAAGGCTATAGTACATAGATATACATAGATAAGAGGAGGAAGAGCTTGGTAAGGAAGACTATCTTGTTTAAACAAACTGACTAGTACCTTTCCTTCTTTTATAATTTTAACACATAAAATTCTAGCATAATTCAAGCCTTCAACTACTTTTCAAAATTGCCATGATTCAAAAATTATATTCTAATCTTCCGAGCAGGGGAACTGGGGGTTATATAAATCATAACATTAGCATCATAGCATGTAACAAACTTTTAAAACAATTGATATTAAAAATGCTCACTCGCTATACAGCTGTTCTGAGAGTACCGTCTCTGCACACTGAAATCCCTAGACAAATGAGGAAAAGGTTATCAAATCCTAGCAAAGGCTTCACATCTCTTTGTTTGCCTTGTATCATCCTTTGTTGCTTTGTAATTTTTTTTCCTGTCATGCTCTCAATATCTGTGAGCTCCCTGCAACACATCATTTTCTCCATGATGAAGCAAATTATTTATGCTACAAATAGGAAAAAAAAAAAAAAAGAATCTCTCTGAAGGCTCTCTTGTGCTATTGTCTCAAGTTCATTTAATTTTACGTGCTTTCAGGCAATGCTGTACTACAGTCTTTACAGAAAAGGACATAAATTAGAATTTCTCCTGCAACCACATTTTGAGGGCAACTATGTCATAGCTTTCCTGTTGGACAGTGGCTTCCAGTTCCTTCTGCTTATTGCCTATGCTGTGTGTATTGGTGTAGATGCATTTCAGTTGGGCTAATTATCCCACCACTTTTGTGGGGAAGACAAAGTCTACATTATGTTCTAATTCCTAACATTATGATCTCAGGTGCTTCCGTGGTTTCTAACTCATCAATAATCCTTGTGTCTCTGCTGACACAAAGATTCCATCTCCACTGCAGCAGCAGGCTGAAGGACCTTGCTAAGCACATCAACCCTCAAACACTGGCATACTGCCCCCCATGCTGTTCTTCGGTGAGCATAATTTTATCCCTTCCTCTTTTAAATCTAGTTTAAAACTCCCTCATTGAGCCCTGATAACTCCTGTGCAAAGATCCTCTACCCCTTTGAGACAGGTGTATCCCATCTGTCAACAGCAAACCTGCTGGTCCGTAAACTGACCTATGATCAAAAGAAACAAAATTCTTCCAGTGACACCAGGCCTGGAGCTACTGGTCTGTTTGGTCTTCCTGTTTCTTCCCTCACCATTCCCTACATGTCCTAAAAACACAAAAATATTTACATATGCTTAGGATGAGAACAAATATGAAAACTGTTACTTTCCACAGATAAGGATTCACATCCCAGCTACATGGAAGGTTTTAAGAGTCTTATCACACCATTCTCAAGGCAAAGCAAAGACTCATAATACTGAACCTGTTGGCAGTAGGCAGAAAACTTTTTACAGTAGATTTTAATAATCCTTCACGCTGTTAAATGCTTCCCATGCCCCTCTTTCTTGTCAAGATGCCTTTTTAATAACTTGTCATTGTAAAGTCCACTCTTTTACAACAAACTATATTTTCGCATAATTGTCTTCACAATTGTTTCCTCTTACATTAAAAACTGTAGTTTTAATTGAACTTGACACAGTGAAAAACTAAACTCAAGTACCTAGCGGACAGCAGCATGAGCAGGAGGACTCCAGGACTGGGAATGACTCAGGAAGAAAAGGTCACTCCTGCAGCCTTAGTTACAGGATACTGATAACACTTTTTCAAACAGGACAGAGGTCAAAATGGAAAATAACTGTATTTTTGAAAATAAACCCAAACCACTAAAAAGTAGCCATTTTTTCACACTTCATCAGTCAGTGCTACATTTATACCTGGAACAGAAGACATTACATACATTCCCTAATATATGTAGTATATGTATATGTCCATTTTTTATGCTGTTCACTGTATCACATTCTCAAAAATCACCATCTGATTCTATATGCCACTTCTTTAAACACTCTCTATACAATTAAAATGTCTGAAACATTTATGAACAAACTTGCTTTACAGACTGAAAACTACAAGATAGAAGAAAAGGGTGCAATTGCCAACAGTACAAATGAATTGCAGCTCTCCAATGTAACATTTGAAGACCTAATTTTTCAAAGCAACTCACAGTTTTGATGTACAATGTACAAGTTCAAAACACAGCTCTTCTGTATTCAATTTCAGACTGTGATGCTCAGACAACCTCCTACTAGTCCTACTCCCAAATTCCATCTTCCCAATTCCATCATCTAATCCTCTTCTACCACCCACTGATTAAGGAGCACCTATGTCTGAGTACTTTTAGTTATCTGGTTAACAACTGCCCACACATGATAAGAACAAAACAAAGAAAACCCATCATCAAACACCTGCACTTTCGGTTGACCATGGTTCACTAACCATGAAATCATTTTCCTTCCACCACTCCTTCTAAGAACACAGCTTCTTGCCACAAATAACATAGAAAAACTGACTTCCTATGCTGCCTCAGCTCATACTTAGTGCTCTCTCTTTGCATGTGGAAGGAGTTCTTTAAGAGGCACAAACAAACACACCTCTGCATGTATGGCTGCATTACTGATAACTGTATATTAAGGCAATGCACTTAATGCAGATTAAGATGACAAAAAATGCAACTTTTTTTTGGAGTTTTTACCTTTTTGGAGACTCTGCAACATTTAAAATATTATCACAGTTTTCCAAATCAAAGAAACTTACAAATGACAGGATATAATAAAACTATTCCTCCAAGAGACCAGTAACAGGCTTGGTTTCATCAGCTTTAAAGAGGAATTTAAAAATTCTTGAGAGCAAGGATCGCCAGTTTTCTTGACCATGGAAACCACGGAGCAGACATATCATGTGCTTCAGATACTCAGGTGTTATGGAAAAGTAGCTCTGGCAGCAGTTCACATGTGACAGCTCACCTGACACTGCACTGCAGACTTAAAGAGGGCAAAGCTGCATGTACACAGCTGGTCTCAAAGCATGACAGATTGAGACATCATATTTTTCAAAATCTGTGTACATGGCCTTTATGACCTTTTTGTCATGCCTATTTCTCCCTATTGATATAAGTAAGAAGTACACAGAGTTAGAATTTTATGTGGGAGCTTTCAGAAGAAAGCCCGAGGAAACAACAGTAAAACTTAAATGATTTCTTGAAAAATTCTATTCTGTGGACCACAGTTCTGATGTTTATTCATTGTCACAATGCTGTGTATTCTGAATATTGTTTCTGATATTTGAAGACAGAGAACAGTTTATGTTTCTGGAAGGAAACCTGCAGAGTACCAGAATGCCGTGAATTTTTCCATGAGCAAACAAAAAAAAACCCCTCCAACAAATCTCCAGCAAATTCAACACTCCTTATTTGTTTCCTTCCTCAAAAAGTGGAAATATTATTTAGGTTATCATCCACTTTAAATAACCACTGAAGCTTATTTTGAGAGTCAGCAGAAAATGAATTCCCAAGAAATTAACACATTTAGGAAGAGAGTGAAAGGTCTACATAGACAAAACTCTCCAGAGATACAGGTCATTCCCTGTCTGTGATTTTTCATTGCATTAGGAACCATTCAACAAAATCCATTTGATTGATTAATTTAAGCTCCTGTTCAAAAACGGACAGGACAAAAGCCTGTAACTACATTAAACATTCCCTACAGGGTTGAAATTGAATGATTCATTCCATGCTAAATGGCTAATACTCAAACACCCTCTAAACTTCTTGATCTTCTATCAAAAGGTCTACTTTATTCAAAAGATTTATGGCAGTGTATCTGGAAAAGCATAGCTCAGGTTCCAGAGAGAACAAGTTGGAAAAATACCAGTGCACATGCACAGCTTTACTGGGCAAGATGGAAAAATTGTTCTAGCTCTTTGCAGAATAATTCATGAACAGAGAAGAAATATTTTATGCCCTTCTTCAGCAGGATGCAAACTTTAAGCATTAAAACATTTTAGAAGGTCAAATACTTGTAAATTTTTCTTAACCAACTTTCACTTTTAAGCAGCATACATCATGGTACTGCAACTCACTCATAAGCACTGCCTGATGTTTAAAGAACTTCTCAGAAATGGGTACAGATTCGAAAGGGATAAGCACATATTATACCACCTTCTATTAGGTTTTGATACCACTAAACAAAAGGATTACTTTTTCTGTCAATGTTATGTCACTGATACAACACAAATGTTTTTAAAGGAACCACAGGTGGATGTACCTTCTATTCTGCTGAACACATGGTGAGGGCCAAAAACAGTTATTAGCCCTCTGTTCCCAGTATACTCTTCCCTCAGCAGTGCTTCATCTTTTACCTCTTGGAGAAAAACCAGTGCAGTTAAGTTAGACCTGAATATAACATTCAAGGTAACCACAGTCATTATCTTCAGTGAAAGACAGGTGTGTCATCACTGTAAATATTTCTAAAAGGGACATGAAAGTCTATTTATCAGAAGGTTTACTACACAATCATGCTTTGAAAAGTTAAGGGGGAAATGACAATTATGAAGAGCAGTTTAGTTATGTAAATGCTGTAACACAAAAACTGGATATTAGTACTGTTTAAGTTAAATCAAGCGCCATCTGCAAACTGACTCTTCCAGTCTGTCTTATACTCCGTACCAATTCAGTAGCTGAATGGCAACAATCATTTCTGCCAACACATTTTTGATTTAAACACTAAGAAAAAGAAATTCAGAAACTTTGATAAAATTTGTGTGCCAGCTTCCATTTTTTTAAACAAGAATTTAGGCAGTTATATGTCATTCCACAGGCACATAAATGTAAAATCTTGGTAACATTTTCCCAAGCTGTCCTTCACATGAAAGTCTGTATTCCTGCCCATAAAGTTCCCAAGTTCTACACATTCCCCCTCCTGTACACATCCATCATAACTGAAGCACAAATGCTAATTTGGCACACAAGCCTACTTAGGATTATCAAAATCCACTGTCTGTGGTTCATATAAGTTCTAATTGATGAGGAATTCTCTTTATATATATATCTGCCAGAGTTGATCTTAAAACAAGTGTAGTGGCTACTCTCAGCACTTTATTTCTAAAAATCAATTCTGCAGTAGCAGTGTTTCCCAAATTCTGCATCATGGGGTGATTACCCTCTTTTACCTCATGAACTTAACATTTTATGCACAATAACAATTCCAGACAAAAGGGTTTAAGGCTCAGAAAGTAAGATTACTCAATGAAGAAGGGGATCACAAATATCATGTGAAAACTGATGGGTCTGTAATCAATTACAATATAATCATGCAGAGGAGAATCTGAATTAGGGTTCCAACATTCATAGTAAATACTTTTAACTACTGGGCCATTAGAGAAGCTGTATCTTATCTAATAAAGGGTCAGCTGCTAGAGAGTACCTTCCACTACATTTAACCACCTCCCAGAAACACTCTCTCCACATTCCCTGCTCCTTGCCCAACTTGCCAATTTTCAGTGAAGCCTATTCAGAAGAGTTAAGACATCTGTTCCTCCTAAACTGATGCTGTGAATTTTTGAACATATCAGTGACATCAGTGACAGAAATGGATATGCTGATTTCAGCCCTTTCCTGGTTTAAGTGGGTACAGTTAACTTAGACTTCAAGTGCAAGAATCAGTGGGATGACAATTACTCTGTACATAATAAGAGAGAGGCTAAGCAGACATCACAGTTACCACAGTTCAGCTAATGCTCAGCATTTTAATTTCAACTCCAAAAGCTATAGCCTCCTGCCATGACTAAGGTACTTTTGAAAACACTACTCAGTGTCCCAATAGTGGTGGCTCCAGACTTTTCTTTCTTATTTGTCTGACACCTGCATATGTTTCCCTTGAGATTTCTTTACTCAGGTTTCTCCCTGGAGAAAGCAGATGCCTATGAACCAGTGGGAATGTGGACAGATGGAAAAATACCTGGACAGGCATCTGTCAGTATTTCAGGTTTCCCTGACTCCTCCTACTACAGGAATTTAACATTTTCAAAACCATGAACTACAAGCACTTCTTTTTTTTTGTCACAGTATGTTTGTTTGTACTATGTGCTGTAAATTTCACAAAGTCTGAACCTTTGTTTTTCAAAGTACAACAGAATACAAATGTTCATTTCCTCCTATGTGAAATTTGCAATAAAAAGGCACCCAGTTTAGCCAATTTTAAGAAAAGAATGTTTTACATATTAAACATACTGTCATAAACTAGGAGAAACTTTAGTTTTACAGAAACATACACGTGCACTCATATACACATACCTGAGCTATATTAGAAAATATCAACTACTAGTGAACATCATAGAAGACTCCTTTTTCCAAACCAAACAAATATTTTGACACCTAAGTCATAAAAAGCTTTACCTGATCAGATGTTGTGACATCAGAAACCACAGCATCAGGGGCTCTCTTTGGTGGATTTGCTGTTAACTAAAACAAAAGTAATAGTATTATTAATATTCCACACCAAAAATTTTTTATTCATACCAAATACTAGAACATGTCAAGTAGGTATAAAAAGAAACAATATTTACAAACCTGTCAAGGTTCCTCCTACTCCTTCTACATTTACAGACAAACAGAAAAAGATGTTAGTCCAGAAAAGGTCTCCTACCAAGGTTAGCTTTACAAAGATAGTGATCCTGAGGCATCAGATCTTTACATGTTATAACTGATGAGTTTGATAAGATTTCTTCCAAACTATCCAAAAAAAGCTCAAGCAGGAATTATTCACTCGGAAAAAATAGTTGTCTCATAGAGCTTTAATGCTTTGGAACACCTGTATTAAAATGAAGTTTTTAAAATACTACTTTAAAAAGCACAATGAAATACAAAATTACTTACTACCTCACTCATAGTCTATGTTACATCACTTTTCACCCTTAAGAAATCAACAGAAATCAAATGCTATGTAGTTTGCTCAGAAAGAGCAAAGCCTCTTTCTATTAACAGCAAGAACACTTCTTGGGTGGAAGAACACCTTGAGAGGAAGTGGGTAACAGTACTCCTGCTTTTGTCACTTCAGAGAACCAAAACGGACCTAACATTAGTCAGCTTGACAGTAAGACAGTAAGAACATTACCTAAACATGTGTTCAAAACAAGAATGGCTTGCCAATCTATTTCTAGCTATATTAAAGAAACTCAGCTTGAATTACTGAGTCCTTAAAACTAGCCACCATACGAATAATCAATGAAATCCCTCTGTCAGTAGGGCAAGAAAACCCCAGCTCAAGAAGAGAGACATGACTTAGACTAACGTGCTGCTCATCAAAGACTTTGACTTGTAAATATGTTCCTCTTAACTTGCAATACAAGTTACAAATACAATGGAAGTGTAAAGTGACAAAAAGACACATTATAACATATGTCTGATCAGCCTGGGATTTGTTTTTGGCACAGAGGGACATGAAACTCTTTTTAATTGGGAAGGTTTGCAGGGAAATTGATCTTGGGCATGTAGAAGCCTTTGCTGAAATTGCTATATTGTTGCGTTGCCTTAGCAAGATTACATTTTGTGAGGTTTTTTGTATCACAGGAAGGACTCCTCCCCAAAACACATATTTCTCCTATTTTAGAATGTACAGTCATTTACCGAACATTGTCAAGACTGCTTAAAGCAGTGTAAACACTGCTTAAAGTACAGTGTTTAACTAAACAACACCAAGGCACTACACTGGACTGACTGATGTCACCACCATATGTTGGCCGCTTTTCCTGTGACCACTGGGGGTTTTTTTGCACATACTATTATAAAATCTGATTTCAGAAGAGTTAAGAGTTCCTTCAAAGACCTCTATATGCCATCTGTAGTAATATTCTGTAAATTTTTTATACTACACAGATGCTTTTCCCATTTCTCTTTGAAGCAGCAGGCATTTCAGGATTTCATTAGTAAAGTTACATATCAAAACTTCTATAGAATTGATACAGATTTAAGTAAAAAAACTTATAAGTTTAGATGCAAAAATTGCAAGGAACATTACCTACAGTATTTCAGATGTATAAAACCTAGGTATTTAATTATAAATTTTCAAAAATACTGGGCTTAACATATCCTCTATTCAACTGATTATTACCGTAGTGCCTCAGGGCTCTAGTTCACAATAAGAACACACAGTCACAGCTCACGTTACCCTCAAACACAGTATTGAAGGAGACAAAGGTTAAATGTCAGGTACCTAAATAGCTGCTTCATCCATTTGGACATACACACTACAAGTTCATGTGACATTGTTTGCTACTTGTTAACTCTCTCCCAAAACACAGAAGTTCAGCTCCAAACTGCTACTTCTCTTTTCCTCTTTATGCTCTACAAACCTCTTCCAGGCAAACACATAGATTTAGAAAGAGCTACACCTAGAGATCTTTTCTAGAAACTGCAAGTTCAAACCTAACACTGCTTCCCATCAGGATATTCCACATCTGTAATTTCAAATATTTGAATGTAGGAATATTTCATCTGTTGCATGTTTATAACTTTACTTTTCTCCTTAACTGTCAAAACAAACCCACTAGTTTCCCAAGCCCCAAACAGCACCTTTTTACTCAGGCTCTCCAGTGAACAGAAGTATTTAAATTCCATCTGAGTTCATACCACCACACTCCTTAAATGCTAACTTATTCTTCCTAGTTGGTATAACAAGTATTTTTCTTGCAGTGCTGAGAGAAATTTTTATGTGTTTCTCCTTTTTGAAATATGAATATAAGAGAATTTACCTTGGCTTTTTCTGATGTTCGTCTTCCACCAAATCCTCCAGCTCCAACAAAAAACAAAGAGAACTGATTATAACACACCAGGTCCTTTCCACAATAGGTATTCACTGAAAGACAAAGAAGAGGAAGGTCACGTATTGTCTTTTTCATACAATTAGCATGTGCTGTTACAAGAGACAAGTTCATCTTCAAACATGACAAAGCTCATTTTAAAAACTGAAGTGGCAATGGTCACACATTCATGTTGCACAGTTGTAAATCACTTCCTTACTGGGGAAGACTAAAGAACATCACCTTTTCTATCTATATGAAAGCATTAAAATTAAAAAATGAAGATTGAAATGGTGATGACATTCAAGATGCTAAAATAATTTGATAACAGAGAGCAGAAATTAAATTTATTTCAGCACCTCACCCTGCATTAGCAATTTATTTAAATATGATAGACTTGTACCATAAACTGTGATGTATTAGAAGCTATTAAGAATACCTAGTAATCTGTATAAAGCAGATTATGAACTTATATAAAAAGCGGTATTAGCACCTTGTAGGAAAAGGGCTCCAGAGTTTAAGGTCACTTGTTCCCTCTTTTGAACAAGGTATAGTCCTTATACCGAATTAAGATTCAGCTTCCTATTTCCAGTTCATAACTATTCCACTCCCTCACACCTTACACTGAAATTTACACTATTTTTTGTTAATAATGTTAATTTCCAGTTCCAGAAGAAATTTAAAAACCACTGAGACTCTCCTAACAAAAAAAAAACTTTTGCATGTTGCAGAAACAGACAGGGTTCATACTATCCCAGTATGAAAATAAAACACAGCTAGGAGGAACAAATGGTCAGTAAAAACCTGTTTACAATTTTATCTGTTCACTGAAGAACTAAAAGGTCAACAGTGTTTGGACATTCACTGCCTATTAACCTACTCCTGCTGTCTAGTTTACCAAAGGACCTTTGTATAATCACACGTAAAGATGGCAAAACCATGGAACTACAAGTTACCAACTTCTGGAGACATTCCAATCCCTTAACCACCCCACAAATCACATGCAAACATGCAGACACACCCCCCTTGCTGAGGGTGGTAGAATCTAAAATGTCTGCTGTCAGGCAGGACTAAATATTATTATTATTATTATTATTAAAGAACTTTGATTTGTTCATAGTGCACTATTCCACCTACACAGAGTGTGTTCTTATTTCAGTATGTTAAGTGCCCAAGAACAATTAGACAGCCACATCTCACTGAGATTTAATAAGCCAACACACTTTTCTGTTGAAAGGATAGCAGTTATTGGTACAGCTAGTTAAAAATAGAGCCCAATAAATTTTACTATATCTCCCTCAAAAATCATAAGCCTTTTTACCATCTATTAGCAAGACTGCTCCTGATCCTTTGTCAAGAATATCAGCAACAGTTGAAACTGAAGTTAACTGCCCTGTAAGAAAAGAACACACACACATTGTAAGGTTCTGCTTCAGGAATTAAGCCTACAGATCCCTCTCTGCACTTCCTTACTAACTAACTTACTGACTTCCTTACCTCCCCTTATTATCACCATCATCATGGCAGTCATAGTAATCACAACTATAATACCAGTGTCCGGGCATTTTTGCAAATCTTTGCAGATGTGAGAGGTTTTTTGTATAGGGTTTGGGTTTTGGGTTACTTGGCTTGGATTTTTTTGTAAGTTTTGCATTTTTTTAAACAGAATTTTGCCATAGTTCATGTACTTGAAGCTAAACACAAATAACATTTCCAACTCAAACTTCAAAGACAGCTAAAATCATTCAAGGATTGTCCGCAAATTTCAAGAGGGCCATGACAACCACAGTTCTACTTCAGAAGAGAAGCTGAGCTCAGAGCCTGGCCCTGAGGGTTCACAAAGTTTGTTGCTAAAGAGAATATTGCTGTAGAGACACATACAACCACATCTGTTTATAAATCAGCCTATGGAATGCAAAACAAAAAACCTTCATGAAATCCTGTCAGTCCATCACTAATCATCAGACTTTTCTGAAGTTAATGTAACTTTCACACATCTCTTCTTTTGTTTCAACAAGAAATTCTGCCATTTATTTGTGACTTGCAGTTGTGGGATTTTTTTGCTGTACACTCTTGAAAACTTAATTTCTAAAAACTACCAGCAAAGAAATCCAGACACATGCGTACATATCTTGAATGAGTCTAAAGGGCATTTCTCAGGTCTTGTAATCTGGAAAAACACAGCCATGTGTGACAAGAGCTTGCGACTGCAGTAACTAATACCTGGAGAATTTTGACAGGAAGAAAAGTAATTGTTTTTTAGCCTCCTTGCTGAGATGTCAATTTGTTCTTTGCACACATAATTTAAATCTTATCCTCATATGGGCACACAGATGCAATCAGTACTGAAGAATTTTTAGGTAAACCTCTCAAAAGTTCTATGCTATGACTTTACTGAAAGAATTAAAAGCTCTGGTTAGTATCAATTATATGAATAATACATAGGCATGTAGTGTATTTGCTTATTATATCGATGACGAAGCATATCCCACATGATTCCAAGGACAGCTTCAGAATTCCTTCATAATACAAGTCTGACTCCCTTCTCTGACACTCCTTGTAAAAAGAATATGCAATAATCCAATTTGAAACAGAACTTCCCTATTTTCATGTACAATAGGGCTACAGGAACTGTTGCCATAGGGAAAAACAAATCAGCAACACAAAAAGACTGACCTGAGGTGGGTAATGGTTTGTACAGCTCCAGATATTGCTCACCATGCAGCATCTGCGTAAAGAAAGACGGCGCTGTAACAGCAATCAATATACTGTTGCCTCCCCCAAGTCAATACACAGTCATTTTAGAAAGTGTTCAGAGCAAAGAAATTAAAAAAAAACAAACCACCTGGTTATCTCTTTGGTTTTCCTAACTTCATCCCCAAAACATTTTCAAAGGAAGTCTTAAGCTTTCATGATTTAAAAAAAGCACAGTGAACAAAAATTAAAATTTAATATAAAATGTATCATACACATCATCCTAGGAAGACACATATTATACACATGAAGTAAAAGAATAATTTCTTAGGGTGTAAGAATACAAAACACTGTATTTTTCTTTCTAGAACAAAGAAACTAAAAGTTACAAAACCACCGAAGTCACTTTTCAGTTATATGATACACAAACAAAATTAGCTACTTAACTCTTCCATACCTTTGCAAGATCAATATTTAGTCCTGGAAGAGAAGGAACACCATCAAACATTGAAGTCTGAGCAGGAATTACTCCAAAGCTAGGTAAGCAGCAGAACTCTTCACTTCCTTCAAAGAGAAATTTAAGGTGATCTGGATCCTTAGTTGACATTCCCACACCAAGGGCATATAGAATAGGCTCTAAGTGAGTATATTTATACACGTTGGTAGCCAATTCACGGCCAACAATGCTTGCCTGAAAATTAAAATTCAGTATAAAAGAAAAATTAGTTAATATTGAACTTGTATTTTTTCTGTAATTCTCATATCAAACAAACTTCATGTTTGAGCATTTTCTTTATAGTCACGTGTAAACATAAAGTAAGCCTAATCAATATGCCATAAAATATTAATGTATTCATTGAAATAGAAGCAACCCAAATGTAATGCATTGCATCTTACTGTAAGCAATTTACTTCGAGTAAGTTGTGTAACTTCATACAACTGCACTTCCAGCAGTGCATAAGAATTTTTCTAAAACAAATAACAAATGAAATAATCAACACCGTAATAAGACCGAAGAGAGGAAAAATTATCCAAAGAGAAGCTAGAGCAAAATGACACTGCCCTGCCTCTTCTCTGAACAATACTGTAATCAAAAAGGCTTAACAGAACTTACAAGCACTTACATTCTGCATTGTCCAATCTACGCAGCCATTAAGTTTTTCAATCATCAACAAGAAAAATAAAGAGTGGAGCCTGGAGATGTTTCTCGTTCTGCTTCCTCACTTCACAATTTAAAACCCACCTTTCTATTTGCAGACAGCAAGTCAGAGCAGAAGCTGATCAGCAGCAAAAGACTCTCTGTTCCAGGTTTCCACACTTACTGTATCAACAGCTGAAGAGGCCACTGATCCAGAGCTTGTGGAATTCATAGAAACATTCCCTTGAGACTCTATCTGACTTAGAGCATCACTCAACACGCTTATGGACTCTAGAGAAAGGAATTGAAAAAAATTCAGTTACAAATATCCACAAATGAGACACTGCAGTTAGACACACAACAAACACATCAGCAAATGAGATATAGCCTGGTATTTTTCAATTCATTTTTAAACACAATATATATACATCTGCAAATTGAGTATAGTGCTGTACTTTACAAACACCTACAAAAAAGTTGAGGATAAGTGATTTCTACACCAGTTCCGTCAGTTCTGCATCCACCATTCAAACCACAACACTCACCTGAATGTGTTAAGGATACACTCTGTGTTTTAACTGTCTGAGAAGCAAATATCTGAAAATTACTATTGCTTTACTTATCTTGAAAATAATTTGCAATACCAGTAGCAAGTCTAATCTTCTGGCTGTTCCCAAATCAGACAGATAGCTAGACAGACAGACAGACAAATGGACAGATAGACAGCTAGACAGACAGATAAGAAGTACATCTGAGACTTAATCAATGATAAGATTACAAGTGAAATGATGCATGGCTGAACTTGGCTATGGTAAAGGCAGGCCATCAAGAACAGCTTGTTCCTTGAAGCTCAATATGGTTAAAATCAATATTAAACATTAGAAAGAATAAAACGAAAGGTGATAAGAATCATGCACTGAAAAATAAAAATGTGTTTAAATTAGAGTATGCAAAATCATTATCTAACAACCTTAACCTGGAGGCACTCCCCTCCACTTCAAAACCTCTATGCCCATAATGACGCCCACTGCTGCTTGGACTGACACTGTGTTGCTCTATCACACAGCACTACCATAAAACCCCTGCAAGTTAACTGCATGGTCTCTTGTAGAATCCTGATCTCCTAAACTATCTCTTCCTTCCCAGTCTCATTGCAAGAATCATCGTATTTGTGGCCTGAATCTTGTGAAGAAAAAGGAACATCTAAGAAACAAACCTATGTTGTCACATCTCCTGCCAACGACAAGCTTCCTCTTTGGATACAAGCTCTGTCACAATATGCCATGAGGTTATAACATTTACATAATATGAAAATGTGCAAAATAAGATTTTTAATTTCTAAGAACCCTTTCAAAGGTAATATCTTTTACTCCTTCATTTATTCATGAAATGAATAAAATAAAAGCAAGGCAATACTAAGCTGCTGGAAGAAGTGACAACATCTCTAACTTTTCTGCACGAACCAAAAGATGTTTCATATTGCTTTAAAATCTTTACAGGAAAATAGAGGTTTGACAATGAAGTAAACGTGAATGCTTCCTCAACTTAGCATGTTCACAACCTATTTCATGCACGAACATAACGATCGCTCTAAGTGGTGAAATCCAAAGATTAACAACATGCGTTTTAGATGAAATGCCGTAATTAAGAACAACAGTATAGAGGTAAAATGTATATTAATAATGGTGCAGAATGCTACGAACTCCTTTTCAAGGAGTCTTTCTTCCCGAATGTATGACATGACTGGACAATAAAAATGCTGAGCTGCCTCATTTCTGGTTGAACACTAAGGAGATCACAGAATCATAGAATAGTTTGGACTGGAAGGGACCTCTGAAGATCAGCTAGTCCAATCCTCCTGTAATGAGCAAGGACATCTTCAATTAGACTAGAGCCCTGTCCAACCTGACCTTCAATGTTTCTAGATTTGGGGCACCTAATACATCTCTGGGCAACCTATTCCAGTGTTTTACTGCCTCCATTGTAAGAAAAACATCTTCCTTCTATTTAATCTAAATCAGCCTTCTCTTGGTTTAAAGCCATTATCCCCTGCCCTAGCACAACAGGTGCTGCCAGAAAGTTCTGAGAAACCTTTTAAGTACTGAAGGCTGCAATAAGCTGTCCCTGAAGCCTTCTTTTCTCCAGGCTGAACAAATCCAACTCTCTCAGCCTTTCCTTATAGAAAACGTATTTGATCTCTTCAATAATTTTTGTGGCCCTCCTCTGGAATTGTCTTTCCTGTGCTGAGGACTCCAGAGCTGAATGTTGTACTCCAGGTGGAAAGGAGACCTTCTGGGGGCGGAACTGTCTCCCTTAACCTACTGGTCATGCTTCTTTTGATGCACCCAGGATACAGTTGACTTTCTGGGCTGAGTGCACATTGCCAGTTCATGTCCAATTGTTCAGCCACCAGCACCTCCAAGTCCACCCCCAAGCAAGGGTGTTTTTGATGCCTTTATCCTGTACTGACACTTGGGGTTGCCCCAGTCCAAGTGCAGCACCTTGCATTCGGCCTTGCTGAAATTCATGAGGTTCCCATGGGCTCACTCCTCAAGCTTGTCCAGGTCACTCTGGAAGGCATCCCATCCCTCTGGGGAGTCAACATCACTCAGCTTGGGGCATTCTCAACATATTAGCAGACAGTGCACTCAAACCCTCCATCTATGTCCTGATGAAGACTTTAACAGTATTGTTCACAATACAGGTCCCTGAGGTCACTTGTCACTGATTTCCATGTGGACATTGAGCCACTGACCTTTGGCTGTGACCATCCAACCAAAACCTCATCCACTGAACCATTTATCCATCAAATTCATCTCTCTCCAGTTTAGAGAGAAGGATATTGTGGGGGACTGTGTCAAAGGCCTTACAGAAGTTCAGACAGATGACATCCATAGCTCTTTGCTTGTCCACGGATGGAATCACTCTGGAAGACCACTAGGTCAGCCAGGCAGGACGTGCTCTTGGTGGAGCCATGCTGGCTGTCCTGAACCACCACCCTGTTCTCCATGTTCTTCACAAGCTGATGGGTTGGTATTTCTCAAGGTCCTTCTTTCTTTTCTTTTGAAATGTTTCATGTGGTATTTTCACCCTTCATGTCAAAGGCCTCATCAAAATTGTTTCAGTTTGGGGGTGTTTCAAACCTTGGCCTACTGTTATATTTGTAATCAGCAACAGTACTTGACCTGCATCATACCAGAACCATTTAGTAACACATTTTTGATTTTCAAACATGGAACATTCTTTCAAGGACTTCTGGTTTATTTCTTTATCTCCGTGACAGACATCAACTGTGTGAGATATGTCTATGTTCTAGGCCCAAACATTCTGAGAGGTCTCAGCACTAAGTGTATATTACTCTTTATGTTTCAAGGTGGTTTTCATCCTTTGATATCAAAGCTACTTTTGAGATGCTGCCGCTCGGGACTGCCTCAAGATGTTTAAGTAAGTTATTAGAATATCATCAAATACAGACAGCAAAGCTGTTTTTCTGCTGTTGTTTTTTATTTTTTAATAAAGGGGGAAAAAATCTTTTTTCTTTTACTTCCACTCCCTGAATTACTACATTACATAACTTTTCCAGTTAAGAACTCAAGTATTGACATATTCCTCTCATCTTCCAGTGACTGACAGAGAAGCATGCAACTGAAATGCCTCAACACATTGCTTTCTTTCAGTCTCCACTGCATTTCTGCTACCTGGAATCAGAGACAGGATGGTGTCAGATTTACAGTAATATTTTAGCAGATATGAATCTTTCATGCAGGATTACCCGTTCAAAGAAACAGTAAATTAGATTACTGCATTGAGGTACAAAGGTTATGATCAAATACATGGTTATGAGCTGGCAGTGCAATATGAGACTGTCAAAAAAAGAAAGATAAAACACTAAGAATTGCTGATAAGTGAGGTTTGGACACTGACAAGGATGTCTTTATTTTGCATTAATTTTGAGATGAGAAGGGAAGCATAGAGTGGAACATGAGTTTTTGGACACAAACACAGGATGTCTGAAATTAATGTTTCAGCAATGACAATTTGTACTTTTTAATACTCCACGAGCTGAGGAAGGTTCTTTTGGAGATTCAAAAAGTATGTAATTATACCAAAGGTTATAATTTTGGCACAAACAAACCCAGTTGGAAACTTTTTAATTAACATGATTATTTTACTTTTGGTATTTTTTAAATTATTATTCACTGCCAGTGAACTCTAACACCTTAACTGGCCCCTACCCCAGAATGTCTGCTATTATGCAGCAAATGATTAGCAGACAGCAGGAAAAGATTAACCCGGAGAGAAAAGTTTGAAAGCAATCATAAGAAAGGCTGTCGCTTTCCAAAAGTATTCCTCTCACTTTCCAATTACGGAACATTGCATATGAACCATATCCCTTAACAATGGAGGAAACAGCACCAGGGTTTAAACCCTTTTAAATACTTACGAAGAAAGCTGACATTGAAGCTGAAACACTCTTCCTCTCATGCAAATTTTTCTTCATACACACATAAAGTGTACACGCCTTATGTATTTTTTACACTAATTTGCTCTATGCCAGAGATAAGCTTTTGAAATTTGTCAGAAGTCAGTCAGCGAGAATATTCAAGCTGTTTTCTGTACACAGATAGCTTCTATGGAAATTAAAAATGGATGTGAATCTAAGAACCAACTACAGACCTCTAAAACATTAGATTTAGCTGAAACTGGCTCACATCTTCACAACTAAGGAGAAATCGAGACAGAATGCCTCATATGGGTAACGGATATAATGAATTCTGTTTCCCTAGATAAAGAAAACAAGTAAGCATACTAACTGATGAAATAAATACTATGGAATGCTCTGTACAGTATACAATCTGCAGGACAGGGATGGTTGTCGTCTGCCTGTATCACAACACAATCTGACTCCCTTTCCACAAGACGAAGAATAGGATAATGACACGAGCAAGTGGAGGCAAGGAGAAGACACACCAACATCCAGTGCACTCTGAAACTGTGACCTACTGCACCGTGCACCACACATTCAGAGGCTTCTTTATTACGTTCAATTTGGTCTTTCCGCTTATGTACAGAATACAAAGTTATAAATTCCTACCACTCTACCAAAATAAGAAACAAGATTAACATCTTGGATTATAGGATTTTCTACTACATTAAAAGCAAATACTTTATCTAATTGCTTTTTTTTTATTTTTTGAGGAGTTTTTCTTAGACATAATGTTTAGTATATGAAAACTTTTCACAGTATCAAATTACTTAAATTAATGAAACCTTCAGGAGTTTTAAGTTGCAGATATTAGGTATTGTAACTTTAAATTTTTAATGCAAGTACTTTAATAAGTTTCCTTTATTTGACAGTCAGATAGCTTCAAGGAATAAAGTGGAGACCTTGCAGCAGAAAAAACTTCTACTAGCATTAAAATTCTAATCAGCTAATTTCTTCAGAATTTCCCTCAACCCTTCCGCTGATTCTCATACAACAAAGTCATGCAGGAGTTTTTATTCAGCCTGACAATATCTGTGGCTTGATGTCACTGCAAGCGAAATGTATTTTGGCTAAGTTCATAACAAAGCAGAAGCCAAGGCATGTACACTGCATGGAATACCCAAGCCATGAGGAACACCATATATTTGGTTGAAGCACCTTTGAAAAGTAATTCCTATTTACAACTCTTTCTGGTTTTGGTTTAGGCATCTAAAAGCATATAACTAAGGTTTTAACAAAATATCCTAATGGATTTCATAACCAACAGCTTAAATATCTACTGTGTAGCTAAGGATCTATTAAATTCAACTGGCATTGTACATAAGGATGCCTGTTTCCCTCCTATTCCATGCTCTCAAATGCTGGCAAGGAATAGGGAAAGTAAACAAAGCACTGAAAGAGAAAATCACCTTGGTCACTAGCCAAGGGGGCGATGTGACCTAGGAACACAAGGCACAGTAAGAACTTCTTTGCTGTGATACATCACATGACTCAACCAGAGAGCTTTTTGATAGAGAAATGTTCACCAAAACCCAAGATTCCAGGACTGAAAGTAAAACACACTCTTTATATTACACTGCTACTGCCTGTATGTAGGTGCAATCAAATAAAACACTATCTTTTGTCTGACTGTAATACTTCAAGTAACACTCATGTTGCTTCTCTCATAAAAAAAGAAGAGATAAAATTATGTCTTAAAAATATAGATAAGAACACAAAAGATTCTTTAGAAATATCTGACCATACTGAAACACCAAATTATTAATGTTACATGTTTACAAAAGAATTCATTGATTCTGTAGATTTTGAAGTAGTTTCAGCAAATGTTTGAAAGGAAAACACTCTCTTCTAAGCTTTGCTTATCCAAACCATCCACATAGAATCAAAGAACAGTTTGGGTTGGAAGGGACCTGAGCAGGAACATCTTCAACCAGTTATGTTTCTCAGAGCCTTGTCCAATTAGACCTTGAATGTTTCCAGAGATGAGGCATCCACCTCTCCAGGTAACCTGTGCCAGTGTTTCACCACCCTCATTATAAAATACTTCTTACATGAAATGTAAATTGACCCTCCTTTAGATTAAAACCATTACCCCTTGTCCTGTCTCAACAGGCTCTGCTAAAAAGTTTGCCCCTTCCTTCTTATAGGTCCCCTTTAAGTACTGGAAGGCTGAAAAAGGACTCCCCAGAACATTCTCTTCCCCAGGCTGAACAAACCCAACCCTCAGTCTCCTTTACCTTGGATGGTTCTGGGTTTGCTGGCATTCTCAAAGTCACACACCTTCTCCCAATTATCTCTCACTGCTTCAGGTGTCATTGGCTGATTCTTTCCTCTGACAATAGCTCCCAAGGATCGCTCCCAGCGCACTAATGGGAAACATGAGCCAGACAGTTCAAGTAACCAACAAAGAAACTTTTCAGTTCTTTAGATAACTTTCATCTAGGTCACTACTTTCAAGATCCTGCAGTAAGGGAAAGGTTCTTAGTACTCTAGTGTAACTCACAGTACTGCTTCAAGCTGGACTAAAAGGGCTCACCACTTTTAACTAGCATTTAGAAAGTGAACAGCATAGGTTTTAAATTTCACTGACACCACAAAGACTCATTGCCCTCCAAAGTATTACATCAACTTTAGGACTCTGCCTAGTGAAAAGACGTGGCCAGTAGGTATCTACAGACCTTCTCTTATGACAGGATTTTGACTGCTAATGCTTAGAAGTCTTCTGAAGGCAATGGAAAACTATAGGGAAAATGTGAAAACCACTTGCTGTATATGAAAGAACACTAACACCAGTAGCCAGCATCTCCAAATGGTGTTTGAAGTTTTATTTTAATACTGTAACCTCACAGAGACTGGTAAGGCCAATGTGAAATCAGTTCTGTAGAGAAGGATAGAGACTTCCTGGATTACAGCTAATAGTTAACCTGTCATGTTGGTTTAGCACTTAATTAACAACAGACAATGAATAAGGACATACTCGTACCTCACTAACAACTTGGTTTCATTTCAATAACAATAGCCATTAAAAAGATGAAAAACATCTTTTGATCACAGAGATTTTCAGCTGTTTGAAACTTAACTCTCTGTGGAGGGCAGCAAGACATTTTATGCTCCTGTCCTGCTTCTTTCGATCTCTTTACTACACGTCTTGGAAAAGCTATTTCAGTGCCACCACAGTTGGTTAGAAAAGTGCAAAACGGTTACCAAGTGGGTAAAAAAAAAAGTTTTAAAAAAAGGGGGAATGACTTCTTCAACTAATGGCCCTACTTCCAACCCACTGGTGATATTCACGTAGGCTAAAAAGTTAAACCTTTAATAATGACCATATTAGGTTCCATGCACTTAGGTAAAAAGTTCAGATATTTCACATGATTTCTTTTCTTCTCCTAAGTCCTCAGTACTGTCTGTGAGTTTTCTTTATGTTCGTATTTAAGCTGGTTACTGGAGTCATTCAAGGCAAACACAGTTAGCATAGCTACTGGTTATTCAGAGGGCTAATTGCCTCAACATGTTTAGAACTACAGATTAAGGTGGAAAGCAACTAAAAAGTTGCCTGTCTACCAGCATGTGCTACTTGCATATCATGAAAAACTGCAGTTACCAAGAAAAGGCAGCAATGTATACTTAGTACAAAAAAATGGAGATTCTTCTTTACTTCAAATTACCCGTGGGACTGAGAGCTAGTTACTTAGGCAGATTTTCAGTTACTGTTAGTTAGCTCAGAAGCATAACAAAGCACATATGTAAGTTACCAGTTTCCTCTATACGAAGTTAAATTTGTGACTTTTACTTAAAATAAGCTATTTCCTCAGAACCCCAGTCTTTTGTTAATCGTCTCTCCCTGAATAAAAATGTCTTGAGCAGAACTGCTAGGAAAATTTGCACACTTTTAAGTAAACTCAAAAAAAAAGATCAATTCTGCAGCATGAAGTACTTACATTTTCCAATCCATCCAGCTCCCACCTGCCAAGAAACAGAGAAAAACATCAGCTTAGTACATACCACAAAGCAAAGCTTTGGTAATACAGGGAAACAAAACTATACTCCAGAACAAATTTAAACATAATAAAAATTCCTGAACTACTGCTGGTTGCATTTAACATTCTAGTTAAGCACCAGAATGTGACCAACATAAAATTTAAGTACAAGATAACAGCTTCCAGCTGAGCTAGCAGTATGATAATACCTATAATGAATGTCATAATGAAGTAATTCATTCTTTCTGCAAGTTATTTTCTGTATTTGAATGATTCAGAAAACAAATGTCTTTTGAAGTAGTTTCTTTGGTATCTTTTCAACGTTAAAAAAGAGCAGAATAAGAATTGTAACAATCAAATTGATAGTATTTTGAGCACACACCAGAACGTAATAGGGCTGTTACTGCCTGTTTGTCAGATACTGCACAACAGGATCAACATTTCTTCCATCCATGCTGAGCATGTAGGACTTCACATGGTAATTTACTTTCACCAAAAAGGTTTAAGACTGGACAGGCTGAAAACCTGATTTTGGGGACAGGGACACAAAGGAGGGCAAGAGAAGGAAAAAAGGGAAAATAAAAAAATTACCTCAAACAGACTGCCATTCTCTGCACAGCTCTCATGGCAAAGCCAAATAACTAGGGGAGCAACATACTCCGGTTTGAAAGCATCAACCAGATCTAGAGCAAATTGGAGGGTGAAATTATGAAACACAAATAAAATAGAAAAAAAATAAGATTACACCGAATTGTTCTTACTCTAACATCTTCTGATGAACTGCAGAGCCAGAATTTAACCAACAATGTTCCGTCATGAGAAGAAATTACAAACTAAATGAAGCACTGAAGATTCAATAAATAAGAAGAGTTCGTGAGACACATATATGCCACCAAACCCCACAACATTGCTTCTTAGCCAGAGAGATCAAAGTTTGTTTAGATGTTGGGAACACTGTTACATGAAGACTGCAGAGCCAGATACCTTCATAAATTTCCAACTGACAGGCAGCCAGAAACAAGGACAAGCCCACTACATAGAAGCAATTTTCCTTTTAGTCTGCTAGCCAGTTATAAAGGCAAGACATTATAAAAATTATTGCAGATGAATGTTTAAGAAACATCTCATTTGAAAATGCTGATTTTTCCAAATGAGATATAGGGAATATCAGCCTTCCAAAATTTATATAGTAATTGTATTTTGGTATTTTTATTGACATCTAGCATTATAGACAATTATCTGAAAATTAAGACAATGTCATGAAGCAGAGTGTGGTTGTCCAGGCAGCTCCAGCTTTGAGACCTGCCTATCATCAGGGAAAAAGAGGGTAAGAGGGAAACGAAACAGGTTGATCTGGAAGACTTTCCAAGAGTCACTGCCTTTTACAACCCTCTTTTTCCAAATTACTTTTCTTTCTTCTGGTCATTTGCCAAAGTAATTAATCAATCTATTTATCCTAAATTTACACTTTACACACAGCTGTCTCCTTAAATATTCCTTATACAGATTTCCCAGAGCAATGCTCTGTTAAAACCTGTTCAAACATTCAAAAAGTAGTAACTGTACAAAAAAGAAAAATTAGGCAACTCAGTTCACTATCATCTCCTGCTGATCATGGAACAACTAAGTACACAAATGACATGTTGTGCAACAGCTCAATATACCGCAATTAGACAAGACTGTAACATGTGCAGACACCTTATGCACATACCTGATTGCACATATGATGAAACAAACAAGCCTTTCCACTACTGTAGGAGGATCTTGGAAGAGATTATAATTAAAGAGCCTTGCCACATGAAATTGCTTTTGTAAATTAGAAAACTTATTTCTTATCTTGTGACAAAAAATAAGAATTCCTCACAACAGAGAAAGCAAGTAACCTGACAGTTCAGAGACAAAAAGATGGTAAAAAAATGAATTACCAGAGCATGAAGTGTGAAGGATTTGCATTTTCTGAGAGACAAGAAAGTTTGCTGTGCTTCAATTCACTGACAAATATCAGTACAGGTAGATCTTAAATGATTCACCTTGTGGCATGACAGTCTGGGTCAGTCTGGATCCAGCAGTGGGAGCAATTGTGTTGCAGTGGATGTTATATTTCCGGCCTTCAACTGCAATTGTGTTTGAAAGACCCAAAAGGCCAAGTTTTGCAGCACTGTAGTTTGCCTGACCAAAGTTTCCATATATTCCAGCAGCTGAGGATGTCATAATTATTCTTAAGGGAGAGGAGAGAAAAAAGAATATTAAATTATTTCTTCAACTTATTTGATTCTACACAACAGCATTTTCCTGCTCTGGCATTATAGTCTCCATATTCCACAAAACAAAAGCATGGAAGTAAGAAAATATTATTTTTTTTGTTTTGCTAACAAACAGGTAACTATTTCATGTTTGATGGATAGCAACTACATGAAAAAATCCTGAAGCACTGTCAGGGCAGCAGAAAACTAACAAAGTCATGAGTCTTTCTGAGGTATACTGCAAAACTAGAAAATATTTTTTTTACAACAGGGTACAGTATAAAGTAATTTCTTTTCATGTTCTCACTGCACTTCAACTGGCATTATTCTCACAACTAACAAATGGTTTCAGTGGTCAGAAGAAAACTATTTTACTGAAAATTATTTCACCATAGTATCTACCTGGTAATATGTGAAGATCCATTCTTACAGAATTCACATTAAATACATGGCAGTAGAAGACAAAATCTTGCCCTTTGCTGTCCCCACTATTGCTGTGGAGGTGACTGAACTGCTCACATGAAAGCTCTAAAACTACTGCAGTTCATAACTGCTTTGAGGTAAGAAAACATTGTGCTGCATGTCTTCTCACAGAAGAAAAGAGTCTACACCTTCACTTTCAAAAGAAGCCTTATCAGATTCTGTTCAAATCTACTTGCAAACACACTGCATAGGTGGGATCAACCCTAAACGTTTTCAACTGTTATTATTATCTGCCTGACTGCCAATAATTCAATGTTTTTAATCTAAATAAAGAGATGTTACAAGCACTGATTTAATATGATTAAGATGAGAAAAGCTATAAACTCTCTATAAAGCAGACGTTTTGCAGATGGCAAATGTCTGTAAGAAAACTACAGAAGCACTGACTGCCATTGCTATCTGAGCAAATACAGAAAATGAGCCAAGGGAAGAGTTTTCCCAAACAGATGCAACTCCCAGCCATGTATTTTGCCTGCTGATCTTTTTTCTATCCTCATAGTTCAGTTCCCTGGATGAGAACGAATGTTATTTAGGTCACAGGATGAGAAGATAGCTCACACTGTTTTCAACATGTGGGTATTGGTAAGATTAATATCATAGCATTGGCACTTTGACAAGGAAAAACAACAAAAGTGAAAAAAATTAAAGATCTGATTTCACTGCACTTATTTGAGTTAACAGTAACACATACCAAGACGAAAAACACTCCCATAACTTTAAAGGTAAGTATATGCGTCCCAAAGGTTAAAACTAACAGCCAAAAACGCCACAAAAACCCAACAACAAACAAAAAAAACCCCATGACCTACAAGCATAATTGCATGTACCAATCATTTCAGGAAGAAGGAGCAGGACAAGAATCCCTAAGATTTGTAGTAACATAGAAGTAACAAATATTTCTAGCCAGTCCTCATGAAATGAAATTGTATTTTCATAGTTCTACAGCTCCTGTTCAGAATCTTCAGAAAAATACATCTAAATACATGGGTAAAAAAAAGAACCGTTAAACATTTGGCTGGAAAGGTGGAGACAGGGGATCAGAACTGAAGTGGCTTACACATTTGAACTGATTTTGCTTCCCCACTGAGACAGTGAAAGAAAAGGGTGCAAAACTCCTCCACCACTGTCATTCATCAGTCTGTTATACCCTAACAAAAAATCAGAATAGAAGACAAATTTTTACCTGCCAAATTTCTGGTTTTTCATATGATTCCATGCAGCTCGAGTGACCAGGAACGATCCCCTCAAATGAATTCTCTGAATTATATCTAGGAACAAATTAGTGTCAGTTTAATAATTGCAGGATTTTGTCTCTCAACTTCAAATGAATCATGTTTCTTCTTCATGACAAAAACTGCACTCTCTTCACACTCTGACACTACTAGTAAAAGAGTGGTGGACTCTTTTTTTTTTTTCTTTTTCACAGAACACTTTCTAGTGCTTGCCTGAACATATACTGATCATGTGGGGGCTCCCAACAAACACTGCCTCTTGGATAGGGCTTTCCTGCATAGAATTCAAAAGCATTCAAAATTCCTGCATATAGGCAGAATCAGACAAGGACTGACAGAAGACAAACCATCTTTGCAAAAGTCTTCTCCACTGACCTATCAACACCTACCATCTCACTGAAGGTTTCAGCTTTTCCTTCTGCCCCTTGGCACATCAGCTTGCTTTCCTCTGTGGTTAGTTCTGGGTTTTTTAAGCCTGTATTTAGTATTCAGCCACTCGGTGCTGGTGCTAGGAATGTGTTCTACCCACAAAAACTATTGTGTGTAATTCACATTGCTCTTTTTTGGTATTCCACTCAGCAACCAGGAGTGGCAAGTAAAGCCTTTCTTCTCCTTTGGAACAACATACACCTGCCATGCATTGCAGCACAAATCTGGTTTGCAAGCTGAACAGAAGCAGCTTACCACTAAGCCTTCCAGGCAACAGGTAAGCCTTCCCTGCCTCCTCTTCTGGGAGGAATATAGCTTTCATCTTTCACACAGAAAGCATAAAGTAATTTTAACACCAACTCACCCCAGTCTTCATCACTTATCCGAACAAATGAACGGTCTCTCAGGATCCTAAAATGCAACATTCGGAAAACAAAACAAACAGAAGATGAATCCTTGTTTATACAAAAGTGACAGTCCACAGCCAAACAGGGCAAAACCCTCAGGTAATACTCACCCAGCATTGTTTATAACAATATCTGGGGGGGGAAAAGGAAAACTAAGTGAATGCACTGATAAAAAAATCCAAGTTTGTTTCTACTTTTTTACCACTTGTAAAAACATATATAGAAAAGAACACTGCATATATACATCATATTACTCTTCTATAGTTCCTTGTCTTGTATAGTGAATCCTACCACTGGACAATAATTAAGACGTAATACTTCAGGACAGGGAAGTCTCAGCCTGCCAAAGGACAAACCCTGACAGGGAAGTATAGCTGTAGTGTGCTGGCTACCTGGGAATCCAATACCTGCAGGATGCAGCTGTTCTGTACAGTTTGAAGCCTGCTTTGAATACAGAGTGCTCTGAATTGTGATTATGCAGTTTGTGCCACCATCTTTGCTGCAGTAAGCCCAAATGATAACTACAGGAACCACAGAGGCAAAAACTCAATAAAACAACCTGGATCATAAAAATTTTATTAGGTTCCTGTTGGCTTTGATTACATGTACTTTTAGCCATTTAGCCCTGAGTTAAAATCATAATTAAATAGTAACAATCACATGGCAAAAATGACCATTAATGGTTAGATAAAATACCTCAAGCTTCTTTTTTTCCATTTCTGTTAAAGCAATTTGACCTTACACATGCAGAAGAGCTTCTAAAGCATGAGATATTGTTTCCAGCAACATTATTTATGCCAATTTTATGCCGCTAGTTTTAAGACTTGATGGACTCTGTGCTTTGAGACTGAAATTGTTAACCATTACTGAAATTACAAAATTCTGAAGGGCAGGAAAACAAGAATCATGTATTAAGTCTTAAACTGCTGCTAAAAACACCAAAAAGCCCCAGAAAAGTTGTCCATTCAGATTAAAAGTTGAAAGACCTTTATTAAGGTTTCATTGGCCAAGGGCATCAAGAGTTCATGACCATATTAATGTTGTCCCACTGTCTTTCATACACTTGTCAATTGCACTGTTTATAATGGCTTTGTACTTGCAAACAAGTTTCAACACAAATTAAGTAATTGTACCTATCCTCCCAAAAGCCTCAAGGGCTGTCTTCACAAGCTTTTCACCATCTTCCACTGAATCTGTAAGAAAAAGTGGAAATTTTCAAATAAAATTAACTGGATATTAGCAACTAATTCCATGGAGCTAAGAAAAACAAATAGTATACAACCACAATACAAACTAAACTCAAATTCAGCCACTCTTTCCATGTGGCTTACAGCAAACCTCACACAGTAAGTCTAAATGGCACGTTTGCCAATGCAAGAAAACCATGAAGCAAAGCAAGCAAGATCCATCCATTCCCATTTTGCCTCTGAAAACTGCAGACAGACATCTGCTTAATATTTCAATGTTTAAGATTTGTATAAAAGGGCACTAATAGACAAATCTTTATTATAAAAAGCAACTATAATGCATTTGTTTTTAGCATCTCTATCTCCCCAACCCATATCATATCACATCTGTTTAATTTATGTTATTGGCATGCTGGCAGTAGTCCTTTACCAAGCAGCATTAACTTCCCATTCAACAAGTCCACTATTCCTACAGAAAAAGCATTATATTCGTCTGGGAAAAAACCATACCATAATTGGGTACTGCTTTCCCTCCTTTTGCTCTGATTTCGTTGACAACTTTGTCAGCAGCTGAGGAGCTCTTGCCATATCCCTTGAAATCACCTCCAAGATCATTCACTATGCACGACAAAGAAATGAATTTTTCATTGTTAACACTCAAGACTTCACAGTTTGTCCTTATTTCATTACCACGCTGGAAGTTTTAAGGACTATTAATAAAGCCTGTTGCATCTGTATTGTACTGAAAACCTCAGATGACTAGAGAAGAACAGTAGGACACGTGATTTATTTTTTTAAAAGGTAGTGCAACATACACTATCCCCTTTTTTTTTTTTCCCTAATAGCATGGCAAACAGAACATGTTCTTTTCCCACTCCACTATGCACTCAACTTGCCTGCCCTGCCCAGGCTACCTCTGTAATTGTGTTGTAGTTCAGAGATTAGGATCTAGATTACATACCATTCATAGGCAATTTAATCTGGTCTTTTGTCAAACTGCTCTTACTATTGCATGAACTGTAAGCAAAACTGAGAAGACTTTGTTCCTGTTTAATAGAGTAGCTAAATTGTTGCCAGTCAGCTTCATTATAGAAGAGACTAAGTGGTCTGAACACAGTAAGAAGTGCCTGCTCTGGAGCTTCAAATGCTGCTCCTGTGGGATAAGAGGGCCACCTGGCACGCAGAGATGCTTTGTGTCCAGGCTACTCTCAGTACCAGGGCAAGCAACGTTAATGATGGTAGTTGTAATGCACCATCACCACTTGCTGTTGCACCAACGTTGTATTTGCACTTCCCACCGCTTCACAGAATTCAACTGGGGAAGAAAAATACTCCCCCAAAATGCCAAACACTGTAGCTGGACAAAGAATTTAATAAAATGGTAAGAAGTATGTTTAAACAAGCGCAAAAAGAAATTGTAAGAAAGCCAGGACTGACTGAATTTACATTCAATACTCTGATATTTTATTAAACAGTCTCTCGTTATCATGAATGCCAGCTTTGTGCCTTCTAACTGCTTAGAAGCCCTCAAGAAGCCAGACACAGTGAAATTCACAAAATACATATTTGTACTGATCTTCATGATAAACAGCAACTGCAAGTCTGCTGTATCATCATCACAAAATGAAATAAACCCATTTTATGTCCCCCCCCCTTTTTTTTTAACTCTCCATGTAAACAGGACACATGACAAAATCAGTCTCTACTAACCAGACATGACAGGACAACAAAAAATCCCAAGCAATTAACAACAAAGCAAACACAAAACATGCCTGACCTGAAGCAGGAAGAATTAAGGAAGAACACCATGATATGCTCAATTATACTAACAGACTGATGCAAAAAAGAAAGCTGCAGAAAAATCTCGCTGCTAAACAGATCAATATCTAACAGTCCAAACATGCAGCTAGCACAATTCAGGTGAGGCATATAGGTAAAATTGTAGTGAAGCATTAGGATAGGCAACACAGGCAGACCGCTCAGTCTTCAACATCACAAGTCTTTAACATGATATTAAAGGAAAGCGAGTCAGGAATAGCACTAGGATTTCTAATTTTTCCTGGGAAAGAGGAGTGGACAATTTTGTGGTAAACATTTATACAAAAGTATTCAGTCTTGTTAAGACATTAAAACCTGAGACAAAACTTATATATGTTTACCCTTCAGTAGCAATTTGTTGACAAAAACTTGATTTAATATTTGGGAATATATTCAGAGGCAGCAAAGTACCTTGGACTGAGCACAGGAACCAACAGAGTTGAAGCAAAAATTAGTATGCAAGAAAGAACTGAGCTATTCTAGGTTTTGAAATAGACAACATTATTTCAAGCTCAAGTTTTACATCATGTAATTTCCAGTTGAAAACGTCAAGTAGAAAGGAGTCAGAGAATATACCAGTTGTGACAGAGCATGGTTATAGTCTGAACCTCCGAGAAGAATTCCTCTAAGCCTGTGAGTGTGTTACTAACAGAGCAGAAGAAGTAAACCTGAAGTATGAAACAGTTGGTGCTGAGGACCTGACATCTACAAAACATGTTTTTTTTAAAAATAAGCCAGCTCATTTCTTGCTGTAGTCTGGTGTCATAAATCTAACACACTTGTGCTAAATCTACCACAGATGTGCTGCTGCTAAGTTGCACTTTCCAGTTTGTTTTTTAAAGGAACTCCGCTCATGCAACCCAGTATCATTCTACAATGCAAACAAAAATGTGAATAAAATTACACATGAGGAGAGATGCTAGATGAAGCATGACAAAAAAAGGAGGTAGCAGGCAGCATTTGTGTGATGAGAAAAGGAGATTTTCCACTTGTATTGCTCTTGTCAGTTTAACCACACCAACAGCAACACACTCAGAGAGATGGGGGACTGGGCAGAAAAGCTGCCATGTTCTTTCAGAGTATTTGATCACTGTTCTTATAACATACCTTCATTTCCATAACTTAAAAAGACAGAACTTGTTTTAAAGTGACATGACATGAGGCTTGTATCTGCTTGAGTTTAAAAATATCACATTTACACAAGTAAATTCTCAAGTCCATAAAGTCAGAATCATAAGAGAACAAGAGAGACAAATACAATCAGGCAGAGGTAATTGCAAAGCAATACTGTAAGAAAAGATAAAGTGCCGTGAAGTTTCCAAAAGGAAACAAGAAGTTGCCCTTACAGTCAATTCTTAACTTACTGATGTAACTATTATGCAATAAGGCCAAGAAATAAAGGCGTATTAGCTGTGGTAAGGCAATACAATGTATTTTCTTTCAGATCATTCTGGAGAGTCAGAACACCACTAGCTACACAGAGTCCATACAAAACATTTGGGCTGCTTTAGTGACATAATATTTGATAAATAAGAACTCAACAAGAAGTATTCACCTGAGACAACACACTCTCTGGCCACAAATCATGGCAAAGACTGGTATGCATAGGTGAAAGTCAAATATGGGAAACTACCTGACCTAAATTGGCTTTTCAGCAAAGATAAGCCCTTGGACAAACCTGGGCAGCTTGCTTCATAATAAGGCTTAGAAGCAAAATTTAAACAGCAAAAGATAAGACAGAAAACCATTAAATAACAAAGGTTACTGTCAAAAAGGCCATGGACTGTTAAATGGAAGCTATGTGAAAAGGCAAAGGTTATTGTCCAGATCAAGTTAGGTAACATATAACTTACCAACTACTGAAGCTCCTCTTTCAGCAAAAGCCAGTGCATATGCTCTGCCCAAACCTAGGTTACAAAAAAAAAATAAAGGTTAAAAACACATGTTTCCTGGATCACAATTCAGGTTATAGCTACAAAAATAACTGTATAAAGAAAAATTCACCAATTCAACACAAACACCTTGCAGATTCAAAGTAAAACATTATTTCCCCAAGGAGTTAAAAATCTACAAAACATAAAACAAAACAGATAAATTGTAGACAAAACCTTCAGTCAAGAAAAAAAATCCCTATGCTTACTCTTTGTTACTGCATTCAACAGAATCATCTGGGAAAGCTGTCTGTTGCCAGCTTCGTGTTTATGACATTTGAGGAAGAGCACCTAATGTCTTGATGTATCATTGAAGAAGGAGGGGATGTTTCAAGTTAATTAATTACACTTTAAGTGAATAAAATACTTCCCTGGTTAAAATTAAGATTTGGAAAAGAAACTGAACAAAATTTTAACTGTGACTGAAGATGTATTGACAAAATCATTGGGATATAAAGGAATGCCTAATACCTCAGTTCACCAGACACATGCACAGTTTGCCCATGAAAACTGTCAGTCCTGCATCACAGACAAGAGTCCTGCACCTTTACTCTGGCCTTGATTCTAGTAGTGTTAGACATTAGCTACAATAAATGATTTACAGATTATATCTGTACCAGTCAAAAGGTATTGAGATCAATGACATTGATCCCTTTTTTATTAATGTTGAATGAAAAAGATATTTGACTGATCAAGTGATGATCAGTCAGAAAAAATCTTTTCAGAGTGCAAACCATTCCTCTTTGCCCTTCACCAGAATATTCAAAGTCAGTTCTCAAAAAAAGAAAAAAAAGGAAAAAAATCAACTGTTTAGGCTGTTTTGAAACATACTAATCTCACACCAGCAAACTGAAAGTTCCCTTAAGATTCCCTCAAGTCTGTGTAAAGGACAGTATCACATGTCAGGTGCACATACATCCACTGCCTGATGTAACCCAAGTCCAGGAAAACCTTTTTGTTGTTTTGAAAAGCCACACAACTGAGAAGTGCAGAAAAATCAGACCATGTTACATGTGCTGGCATTCTCGATTAGTCAGCAAGGATTGAATGCTTAAGAATCAAAACTAATCTTAAAAAAAAAAGAATAGGTTGAATTGCATAAACAATTACAATGCTGCATGATGGGAACAATAATTCCCAAGGCATTTTCCCAAAGTGAAAAGAAACTACTGTATTTTAGATGCCAGTGTATGTGACAAAACAGGTCCCAGTTTAAAACAAATTAGTGTTCCAGATGTTTAGATAAATTCCCAGCTCTGATCTGCACAACCAACATGCAATCCAGAAATCAATGTTGAAAACCAATGCTATTAGTAGTACAGTCTAACTACAATGTCGTAAACTAAATAAAAGCAAAACAAGAACTAATCTGAAGCTAATAGTGCTTCCCTTTCTCTTGGCTTAAATTTAAACAACCACCTATTAAAAACCTACTGTGAAATAAAACATTCAAGGCAAGTTTTCTCTGTTAACAAATCATATTTGCTAGGAGTACAAAGGTCACTGTATCTACACTTATAACAAGAAACATTTACTCAATGCAGTGCTTTTTACAAGTCTTTTTACTGTCAAAGTGGCTTTGTTTTGCTATTAATTCAAGTCTTAATCAGTTTTTCAGTGAGACTTGTTATACAGGAAGAAGCACATAAATGTAAGTCTGGTAAAAGTGCAAAGGCATTATAAAAAGATGTGGCCTGAATTATGCTCAGGCTGGCCACCTTCAGATGATGTGCATGGACTGCTCAGTGGTTTCCACCACATCTTCTTCACAAGATATCACCTCATTAGGCCCCCAAAATGACACCTCTGGCTGTGCACAGCTCCACAAAGTGAGAGCAAAACTTTGCTGTGGGAAGGGCAGAACCCTCCTCGAGGATGGCAGAACAAGCTCCTTCAGCAGCTCATGAGAAACACAAACTCTGCCTCTCAGTGGGTACACTGACAGCTCCTATTTTCGCTCGAGTATCACAGTAGGCAAAGGTCAAGCACACATGCAGAGGAAGAAATAAAAAAAAGAGGAGTGAAAGTTGTGAATAGACAACAAAAACACAAACATAGTCCACAACAAATCCAAAAGCGTTTCCTGGCAAAACCAGGCATTCCACTGCAGATCCACCGCCCG
>WBMV01007108.1:315548-383970 GCA_013396655.1 Campylorhamphus procurvoides
GGCTTTCAGCTCTGGTTGTGGCAACTCTTTATATCGAACCACTATTGTGACATACGCCGGCCTCCCCCGGCCTGGATTTTGGCTGTCCATGTGCGGGAGGCGGTGAGGTGTGGGTGTGTCCAGGTGTGCGTGTGTGCAGGTGTGCAAGTATCCAGGTGTGCGGGTGTCCAGATGTCCGAGTGTGCAGGTGTGCATGTGTCCAGGTGTGGATGTATCCATGTGTGCGGGTGTCCAGGTGTGCAGGTATCCAAGTGCTGCCGGCAGAGCGGCTCGCTGCCCTCTGAGCACAGGGAGGCTGCCCCGAGGATCCAGGCACAACATTCCCGAGGGCTCCCAAGGATCCGCCGCCGAAGTCCGTAGGGAAGGACGGTGTTGAGGCCGGCTGTCCCCCTGCAGCCCGCGTAGCTGCGCTGGAGCGGGGTGGCTGGCTGGACCCGTGACCCCGGGGGGACCCACGCCGGAGCAGCCTGTTCCTGAGGGAATGCACCCTGTGGGAGCGGCCCACGCTGCAGCAGTTCAGGGAGAACTGCCCCCCACGGGAGTGACCTCTTTGGGGAGCAAAGGAACAGAGACAGAGTAGCAGAATGCGTTGTATTTGGTCAAGCCAGTGGGTTAAGTAGAATGAACACACTCATTATATTGTTGCAGGCGTGGCGTAGTGTGAGACTGTATTACTCACAATGTAATTGTACTGAGGTTTCATAGGGCCATTGCTTTGTATCTCAGCAGCAGGTCTACTGAGGATTTTTCCAGTATTACCCACCAATTCAGAGGATGACAAACTTTACCTGAACTATAGAGGGGGATCTCATGGAGCTGTTTATTCTTACACCTTTCCTCTCCTGGCTGGCTGAGAGCAACCAAAGCCGAGGCCTCTGGGAGCTGTAAACTTCCTTCTCCTTTGCATTGTGTGCCTGAAATATAGAGGGTGCTCAGGGAACAGAGGATTTTGAAAGGGATGCACAGAATTATTTTTTGGGGGAAATCACCTATATAATCCCTCTGCACAGGTGAATTTTATTTCATGATGCACCTTTCTTGTAAAGTTTGGATTACTTCTGAAGCTAATAGAAAAATTGGGTTTGCTGCATGGTTATCTTCTTGGCTGTTAAAGCTTTACTGTCTACACTAAAGAAAGGCAATAGCTGAGTGATAGCTATTTGGAGACTTCCAAAAGAGAATAAATTATCATTTCTGACCTCAAATGTAGCATTCGCTCCTTAAGAAATAGCAGGAACAGAGTCGCATTGCCTGTGACTTTACGACACAGCTCGGCTTGAAGGGGAAAGCTGCGTGCATTTGAATGCTCCAGCTGCCACTTGCACTGTGGGCACTGGAGGGAGCCCGTGCTGCAGCAAAAGTGCCCCAAGCAGCCACTTGTCACAGGTACCACCCACAGGGGAAGTACTGGGAACTACAAAAAGAGTTTCTGGAGGAAGGCAAGGGCACACGGATCAGATACATAGTCTACAATAAACCAGAAGCTTTAACTGTGGCAAATATTGTTGCATGTGTGCAGAAACAGCCCATTGCATTGAGTGTATGTTATTCTGTCACAGCACAAAATACCCTCACAACTAATTAAACTTGCGAAGTTTGTCCATTTCATTTGAATGCAGGTCAGTAGAAGAGCAATTTCCCAGCCGTGAAAGGGCCGGTGCAGCTGGCTGTGTATTGTAGAGAACATCACTGGCTGTGGTTTGTCTGTGCTATGGCAGGAGGAGGAAGCTGTTTCCCTGGGGTGGGCAGAGCTGTGAGTCAGTTTGTGATTGCTCTTCCTGAGGAAATAACAGATTGAGCTCACAACCATCTGTGAGCTTTAGTTCAGCCCCAGCACTCAGTATTTTGTTTATTGCTGCTGCAGTGTAGGACTGGGCTCCCACCTGGGAGAAGAAAGGGAAGTCTCCAGGATGAGAGTGGTGCTGGCTGCTGCAAGAGGAGCATCTGGTTCAGAGTGGAAATACCCACAGGGACTGAGTGGTCATCCTTACAGTACCAATTTTATTTGAATAATCACGTAATAATCATATGAGTCTACACCAGCATAGTCCTGTGAGTACTTCTATAAACAAACCCTAAGAGAACATGGTTCATTTTCAGCACTGGTTCTGTCCAGCACTGGATCTTACATGATCTTGAATAAACTGTTTCTTCTCCAGCCTTTCACATTCTATAGCCTTCTATCTTCTGTTTTTTATAGATCATAGGCTATTCAAGGATAGGACTTACTCCTGAATTTGCCTGGAAGCTAGTGGTTACATGTCCCAGGTAAAATCAGTCCCTAAGATACTTCTGTAGCAGAATTTGTTCTTTAGATGCCAAATAAGCAGGCCTTGTTAAGAAGTAAGGAACTTTTATAGCTTCCCCCTTTTTGTGCATAGACTGGGATTAGAACAACAAAAAGATCACACTTCAAAATAATACAGAAAATTAGAGTTTCCTCAACAGATTGTTTTTTGTGTGTTTTTTGTTTTGTTTTGTTTGTTGTTTTTAACCTGCAAAACACAAAAGTACGTACACTGGAGTGATAATGCTTCTGTATTTTATGTCTTTAAAGTGAAACTTGTCTATATTAAAAAGATCCAAAAAGCAAAGAACCACATCATGATGTAAAGATTTTTGAACCTCAAGGTTCCTTTGAACAGCCAGTACTACTTTGTCACAAAAGTCAAGCAGCTATCAGAAAATACCTGCGCTGATCTGAAACAAGGTATGAGGGTACTGCTGCTGACCAAAGTGGGGTGATGGTAGATGGAAACATGAAGGGAGTAGGTGTCAAGCCACAAAATGAATAGGTGTCTTACTGACTTTTCAATGAGTGAGCCATAGTGGAAGATGAATAGCCAAGATATCCACGTTCTGAACTCAGCCACACAGGATTTAAAGTGGTTGAAACTGATAATGATGTGAGCTCAAAGAGGAGGACCAAATTTACTTTGTCTTTTAGTAAGCAGTGTGAACTTACATATATTTATCATTAATATTGACATATCAGGCATTTTACACCAGGAAAAATTTGACAAAATCTCCATGCAGGACCCTGTAATGCTGAATGAGACCATGGTTTTTGTTTCTGTTACACTTCAATGTAACTGCTAAGTTCTTTTATTAACAGTGAATGTTCATGTTGTGCACTGAAGTGAATTTGGTGTATATTCTAACATCATTCTTTTTACTAACAGGTTGTATGACTGGGTTGGGCTTTTTATTTTGAGTCTTTTATAAACTGGGGGGTTGCACATGTTGTGGATACTGGAGAAGTCTTAATCCCATAGAAAATGATTTCTACTGTCTGCTGCTGGAGATGGTGAGCACTTGTTTCTTGCCGTGACCAAGAACTAGATATTGAATCCATGGTAAGAACTGTGGCACCCTTCACTGAACACAGCAACAGCATGGCCTCCAACAGATGGTACCTCCCCACAGCCTTGCTCCTTCTAGAAGTCCCTGGGTTTTGGAGACATATGTTTTTTGCTGTGGCCGAAGACGCCTTCCTTGCATCCAGGTCATTCTCCCCATTTCCTCTCTCTCTCTCTCTGCCTCTCTGCAGCCATCCCCTGGATGCTAGTACTGAGAGGTCAATGAGAGGTCTCAGCACTAAACTGGTCACATATGTGCATCTTATACAAACCATCTGTATGGCCCAGATCACTGTAGTAGCTATTCTTTTAGTAAAAGTGTTTAGACAAAACTACTTATCTTGATCAGGTGCCCAGTCTTATGTGACAGAAACCCACGCTGAGGAATTCTTCATAGCTAGAATATAGTGTTTCCATTGATTCATCTGCAGGAGCAGCATAAAGTAGTATTCCCATCCCAGCTTGCATTATCTTGTCTTCTTGTGTTTTTCTGGGAGCCTACAGCAACTAGTAAGTTTTTTCTTGCCATTGAATCCATTTTTGTCACCCTCAAAACTTGAAAAGCAGCTTTCCTGATGTTGAAAAACAGCCTACTATGTAGTCAACAGTGTAAATATTCTCATGCACCAACTGCAAATACAAATGCAAACATTTTTATAGCTGTTGTCAACATCCCACATCACAGGAGGTCTCATATCCCTGTTTTGGCAAGAAACATTAATTTTGGCATTTGTTGCACACACCACTCAATTAAGTGAAAAATCCATGCAGGGGGCCCAAGCAGAGTGCTATGGAAGCTCTCCATTTGATTCCATCAGAAACACAGGATTAAGGGAGACCGAAGCCCTGGGTCAGTCAGGTCTTGAGCAACTGCTGAGCAGGTATGTAGTAACACAGTAGTAGAACAAACTCATGAAACAGAAACTAGTTGTGTGTGCACATCTACAGCTTTGAAAATGCATCCTGTGGAGAGACATTACGGAGGCTCCAGCAAAGGTTATGGTGTTACTCCCATAACACAACCACTCTATTCCATCCTAAATGATTCTTCATGAAAACTCCATTAGCTTGGTCTCTTTGAAAGAAAACAAAACAGAACAAAACAAAACAAAGCACAAAAAAACCCCAAAACCTCTCAAACAAACAAACAAAAAGCCTACATGGACTCAAACAAGAACCAAAACAACAGGTAAAAAGAATAGCAAATAACCATATGCTGCATTCTGTGGAAATCAGATGCATATTGGCACTACTAAGTAGTTATAAGTAAACAAGATTCTGCAGATGAACCAAATCTTTCATGAATAGATGGAAGACTTGAAGTGCCTCCTGAGAAAACTGATTTGGTGCAGTTGCTTCTGAATTAACAGCCATAGTGAGCTTTAGAACAGCCAAAAATTCTACAATGTTCTGTTCAAAGAATAAATCCAGGCAGGTCTTTTAACGAACAGAAAGCGTGGCAAAAGATGAGCCCCTTTTAAACTGTGCCTTCTAAAATGGCCTCTTCTCTCAAGCTGCCACCAAGGCTTATTGTCCTCTCCAGCACTTGCTTTGCTAATTAGAAATGAGGTGGGAAGTCAGAATTCCCCCAGCCAAGCTTCTCCCAGCTCCAAACAGTAGCAGACTAGTTTTCTCTGATACTGTTGTATAAAGGGCCTCCTTACCCTGTCTGTATTTTGCAGCACAAGCTTCCTCAGTTCTAGCTTTAGGGCAAGCTGTAGATTGCAGTGTCCTAGCATACAGGAACTATAGGCTTAAAAGTATCATCTTACTTAGCCAAAGTCAAATGTCTGTGCTTACAGTAGGTAGTAGTCCTTATCACAGTGTGGATGGCAAAGCAAACTTAATGAGATCTTTGTCTGATCATAGCCCTTGTTCACAGAAAAGTGCTGAGCTTTCCTTTCCACTTTTCCCTAATAGTTTCTCAATTGATGGCACAGCAAATATACCTTTGGGAGTGTCCATACCACTGAAATCAAGTTAGGCAGTCTGTAACTGAGACAGCTTTTTAGTTGGGTAAAGAGACTCACTTTAGTTCCAAGGATGAGATAATTTTTTGGTTGCTGAATTATCAAGATCCTTGAGATACAGAACCAGCTCCCTTGAAAGTAACAGCTGATCTCATGTCATGTTCTGGGACCAATGCACTACTCCCCCTCTGGCTCAAAGCCTCTGGGCATAATAAACCAGACACCCTCAGCCTCTTTTATTTCTGCAATCTTTTAGCAGGCCTAGCAGATGACACACAGCTCTAGGTTGTGACTCTCCACAAAAACACAACTGAACCCAAATGAACAAAGCAAAAAAACACAGTAGCTCAAGTTCTGTCAGTGAAGTAAACTGAAAGCATCAGCAAAGTGCTTCTGGAATGGGGGAAGGCTGTCCTTTCATGTCACAGGAACCCTTAATTAACAGTAGGCTATCAACAGCCAGGGGACTTTTTTCCAGCCAAGCCCAGCTACTGAAATAGATTCCCCAAATAAAAAGGCATCTAAATCCTGCTCAAGAAAGCCAAGTAGTTTTTCAACATTACTCTGTAATGGAGTATAACTGGTGTATTTGTATTTCCACACAAGAAAAGAAGGGTTGGTGGTGTAGGGGCCCTACTTGGGCTGGTTTATTCCATCTACAGCACCATACTCCCTGCATTAGAAAACCCTCATGCAACTTAAAAGAAGAGCTATTTTTCCCCCCATCATTAGCTGTGGCTTGGCCAGATCAACAATAAATGAATTATGAAAAATGTAATTCAAAATGTCCCACAAATGTCTTGCAAATGAACAGCTCTAGGTTGCCATGTGTAAAGACCAGGAGGCTGACACCCTGAAAAGGTGCCAGCAGGAATTGGAGAGCAAGTGGGTGAAAAGCCAACAATTTTCTCTTAGAATGACCTGAATTTATGAAAACCTTCAGAATTATATCCAACAAGAAGCTTCTTTATAGCACACAGAAAACCTACTGACTAATGGAAAAAAACCCAAAGGTATCTAGGAAGTGTGATATGATGCGCAAGGCCAGATTCTGTTTTGTCTCAGCTCATATTGAGTGCATAATACAAGCACATTTTAAACCCAAGTATTTAATACATACTGAAATAGGAGTTAATTTGTCATGAAGCCAGTGGAAAGTATGATTTTAAGATCCAGAGTTAAGATTTTTAGAGTAGTGGAACATCTGACATATGATGTTAATTTATATCTAAATCACAGTAACTGTAGGAAGCTCCACCTTTGTCCTCCACCTACCACACCAAGACTTTCCCACAGGGGACAACAACAAATAAGTTTTGGTTGCTTGGGAAAGCTGGGCAAGTAGAATACCTTCTTAATTACACTAATCATTACAGTTTACTTCTTTGCCTGATAATGTGTAATTATGTTATATCCCAAAGTTATAAGCTGCCCCTTTTCAGTTTGCTCCCTAATAGAAAGAAATGCCTCAAGGAATGTTTCTCCAGAAATTGGTGTCATGCTAGCAAATAGAAATTTACAGATTGATAGAAGTTCAATATCAGCACCTGTATTTCTTAAGCTTGCAAGAAAAAGTGAGTATTGATTCAGAAATGTTTTGCCCATAAATATAAAATGTAAAATTGGAAAACAGAACTCTAAATCATAGAACTGAGTACTAAGAGGTCATTTCATCAATTTGTAGTTTAAACTTTGAAAAATCTTATTATATAGAATGAGCATTGCTGTCACTGAGAAAGTTCTTTGACACAGTCTGTATGGAGATACTACTCCTTTATTTTTATAGATGGAAAATAAATCCCATGGTAAACCAACATACTTCAGATATGAATTACAAAGCTGTGATAAAATTTCAGCTGCACTATGCAAAATTTGGCATGAAAAGATTAGTAATTTACAATGGATTAGTTTTTCAGGTCTTTCAAATGCAGTGGGGATTGAGTTTGGGTTTTTTTAGTAGGGTGAGGGGTTTGGTTTTTTGTTTGTTTTGTTTTGAACAAACTGGAAGTAACTACATTACTTAGTCTAAACTTTCTGAGTAATAGTCATAGTGTGGTTTTGAGTAGCAATTTTGATTTTAAGATATATAGGAAGCTTTCCCTTCCCAAAAGAAGTTTATGTGAAAAACATTGAAAAATTACATTGCAGAACTCTTTTAGACAAATAGAATCTCTTCAACAGTTCTTTTATCCAGAGCACAGATGTTTGCCACTTAACCATGAATGTTGGCTGACCTGCCCAAATCTCAATAAAAAACAGTTGTAACGAAGTTTCTCTGCAAATGGTTATGCAAACAGGAATCTTCATTCCATGTTTGTGCTGAAGTACACCCTCTGTAATGCATTCAAAAGAGGCCTTAAAAGAAAAGGCTCAGAAGTACATGCACTGAAATCACAACTAAATGGTTACTATATTGATGAGGGTACAGATTATAGCCAAAACAGTATTAACAACTAAATCAAGACGTAGATTATTCTTTCAGAGATCAAATGACATTGCAAAAAATCCCCAGGAAGCTGGTGTTTCTCTCTGTTTTTTGTCATCCAGTGAAGTGGGTAACGTAGTCTATCTACTGTTCTCCTTAGATGCATACAAAATGCAATACAATTTTGGGGTAAAAAACAGTAGGAAAGGAGTTCACTTGTCTTAAGAGTATTGCAGCTCCTCAGCGGGGCAGGAAAAGCATGTAAGGCCAAAGAAAAGCCGTGTTAGCAGGTCACCAGATGGCCAATACTCATCACAGAGAGATCATCCAAGCCCATACAATGTACGACATCCATCCTTAACGCTGCCCTCTGACAGTGATATGGTGCGGATTCCTCTTGGCTAGACCATGAAAACGAGCATACTCTGATCCCTTCAAGAGTTACATGCAGAAGTCCAGTTTACCTTTAAATAATCACGTTATAGTTGTTGTAGCTGCAAGGGGCTGGAAAGCAACCGAAGCCATCAGAATCAGCTCCTTATTTCCTTGGGGCAACGTAATCTCATTAGGGAGAGACATGAAAAGCGACTGGCCAAACTCCTCCAGGAATTTGCTTTATGGGTGGGGCAGAATCATTTTTTAGAAGAGATGTGATTTGATACTTCCCTTTTAGGAAAAAAACCCACACAAATCACTCTAGGCTGGTTGCTGAGAGGTCTGAGAGTCCTGATAATCTCTGTACCTCCTAAATGGAGATAAATCTCATGAGACCTCAAGGACAAGAGTAAGGCTTGTAATTTACCCAATTGTGTCTTTTTGTTTGTTTATGCATACAAACAAAGCAAGGGCTCCAACGAATCCCTTCTAAGGAGCCCCCACAAAACGGCTGAGATAACCCCTTTATATCTTCTTTTCATTGTATGGCTGAGATTACATTTATTATATCTTGCAAAAGGTATCCAAGGTCTGACTCAGCATTTTTTCTACACCTCTAGAAGGCTATAAAATTAGTTTTAACTTCCAGAGCTTCACTAACATGTATTTTGATGGCATTAGGCATTAACTAAGCATTGAAAGGACATTACAAATATGAAGCACCTAAGGTACTGGGATTTAAAGGCCAATTGTAAAATGAATCTACAATGACTGGATTTTAATGTATTACTAATTATCACCCTATTAAAAGACAGTGTTGCATCAGTTTCGCAGCACAGAAAAATGACATTATGTTACATGTAATTAAGCAGTATCACTGTAACCTTTTTTAAAATTCTGACTATGTCAAGTTTCTGCAGGAGGGTCGATGCCTTAATATGAGTGTACTACAGGGAAAAATGCTATCAACTTATTTCTTAATTTTCATAATTAAGAAACTATGTCTACTGCAGTAAAAATAAATTAACTGAAACAGTATAGAGCTTGAGTGCTCGGTCCTTCTATTTACAATGGTCGATGCTGGAAACCCAACACAATTGCTTTCTTTCATTACAGAAGTCACTTCTTTGTAATTCAAAATGAATGCCAGACAAAACCCATTGTTACAGCATCTCAGAAGAATGTAACTCGATTGTGAGCTAAATAAAATTTCTCCTAGTTGTAAAGTTTTTATCCCTATAATCAAAGCCCCATGAGCAATTTTCAGTTATTCTAACTAGTAAATAGCCACATAATGCAGTTGAGCAAGAAGGTACTCTGTACTGAAAAATATACATGGCTCATATACATGTAAGTAGGTGTTCATTAGCAAGATATAAAGACCACTTCAGCAATTTTTATCCCAGAGAAAATTCAGTTTGAGGAATCAAAATATTCTGCGTCATGGCTGAAAAAATCTTCTGTGGTTTACACAGCACATGCATACATTACATGTAGTTCTAAACAAGGTACCATCCCCTCCTTTCAGTAACTGTTACATTAATTATAAACTATGCTATTTTGGGAAAAATCAAAACATGGTTTAGAAATAGGATTTGTAGAGAAAACTGTTTCAGTTCTGGAAGTCAAGTTCCTTTTTGTTCTCACCCAAGAGAGAAGAACTGGCAAAGAAAACAAACAGCTTTCTCTTTCTAGGTAGGAAAATAAATATATCAGAAACTAAACTCTACAAAATTTATGCAATTTTCCCCATGATGCTGCATCCCTATATATGATTTCTTATGAACAAAAGTATAATGTATTTACTGTTTAAGTAAAACAATGGAAGGGGTCTTACATGATATTCCTTCAGATATCAACTTAATAATCTGTTTCTTGGCAAACTGTGGTGTCCTATCCTGTTGTTCCAGCCTAGTAGTACATTAATCTTTTCTCTCTAGTGGCTTCTGTGAGTTCATATTTTGAACACATTTCTCTGGTGCATTTCTAGGAATATTCAGAGCCTAATGACCAACCAAACATAAATAAAACTTAATTTTCTGTCTTTAAAAATCACAAGTAATGCTGAAGCCATATGTCAGTCTGTGATGTTTTTGTTGAGGACATAGACCAAGTTTGTAATTATAATTTAAAATGCAACAAGGGGGAAAAAAAGGCAAGAAAAGTTTGGAGTGCAAATATTCTTTGGTTTACTCGTTAAAACAAAAGGACACAGCAAACAGCAAAAACACTGGCAATTAAATAGACAGCAAATTCTTTATATGCTTTCTAACAAAAAGTCTTAGGCTGTTTGAAATGTATTAACTTCATGCTTTTACATACATTACAGTGTCTAGAAAGTCACATTTTTTATCCCCAATATCAAGGCAGAGAGAAGATGAAGGAGAAGCAGAAGGATAAAAAGTAGGAAATAAGAAAAGAAGAAAAAAAATTATTCAAAATTCCATTTATCCATTAGTTAAATAGTATATAACACAATGATAAAACTAATTTCTGTTTCTAGTTTCATTGTACACAAAGCAAATTGGCTGCAATTTATTTTCAGATGATCAGCCTTTGTGAATTCACATCATCATACACATCAGACTGGCGTATAAAATGTACTGACTCACACCTTTTCAGAAAGAATTGTGACCCTTCCAACCCAAATGACTGATTCAGTGATTCCACTAGCAGAATTCTAACTATCTTAAGGAATTGCACAGAGAAGTCACTGTACTTTACCTCACCATCAGCAGAATTAACATTATGTACTGCAGGTGGTTTTAGGGAATACTCTTCCCCAGTTTGGCTATTTTACTGTAGCGTATTCCTCAATTAATCCCCACATAATCAAAGTAAACAAGCATCTGAGCAGGTCTGTGAGGATCTATACTTGGCAGATCCTTCATTGCAGACAGGAATTTTTCACCTCTACGCTGGAGATGCACAAGCCTGCTGTTAAGACTCTATGTGACAGCATCATTGATATTATTTAAAACTCAGTGCTTCATAACAGCAACACTAGGAAGCTGAGATCTGTGCAGAGAGCATAGAAGACTATAAATGAATCAAATATACTAATTTTACAAGTGAAAGAAATTGTGGAGGGTACCATCACCATGACAGTCTGTTACCAACATTACTGGACTCTTGATAGTTTTAGAATTAATTCTGTACATCTATGAAAGATGCTGATTGTCTGACAGCATATTGTTTTGTTTGTATATCTGTCTTGCAAGACTCTTGTTCTACTTGGATCGTTGTGTTTGATTGCCTTTATCAAGCTGTTTCCATATGCAAAGCACAATCAAAACAGTCCTGTACAGTCTCTCTTCCAGATGGACTGTGAATAGCAACAGATAGCTCATAATAAGAAATCAATTAATAAAGGTGTTTTGGAAATATTTGTCATAATGTAAAAAAACCCTTTGCATGGCTCCCTTATTCCTTCATAAATCAACAGTGTTCCATCTACAAATAATTCATAGGCAGTCACCTCTAATACATGTACTTATATGTTCCCCTCATCTAGCATTTTGTTGACCCCATCACAAAGTTTCTGCAAATGGAGTTTATAAGGTCCAAAGGGATTGTACAAGGCAGCCAAAAATTCACAATCAGAGAAATGATCAAACACATTGTTGACGCGTCCGTGTGACTTTGCAGTTAGGTGACGCTGAATGATTTCATGAAGTAGCTCTCTGCAATCATTTAACAATTTGGACAAAAAGTTCCTGTCAAAGGTATAATCCACCTGATGGAAACTGACCACGGTCTTAGCCAGCTGATGAACCTTCTTCTTGAATTTCTCCATCAACGCTATTTCATCCTGATTGAACTGGTTGTTCCTGTAGAGAATTGCCAATTTGAGGACTATTTTAATGAGGTTTTTGATGATCTTCTCTGCTTCCTTTTTATTTTGTGTATATTCCTTTGTTACTCTGTAAAGCTCATCTAAAACATCACTGCTTGTATCATCGATCAAAGTAGTTGCTATGGATTTGGACACCATTTTTCCAAGGATCTTCTTCTGGGCCTGAATGGCCAGACTTTTGGAGTTGAAGACATCTGTGGCCACTAGGGGGAAAAAAAATGCAGTCAGTACTTCAAAACAGACATTCTCTGGACAGCAAATGGAGGAATATTTCCATGTTTATCCATGCATGCCAGTCTTACTAACTGCCACAGAAAGTACTGCAATGTAGTTGCAGAAAACCCCATCTTTTAAATATCTAAAACTCTGTTCTCTTTAGGTTTACATTCTTTTAGACTGTTTCACTTTTGAGGAAATACCAACTTGCTCAGAAATGTGTTAGAAAATCTCTCTATGTATGGATTGATTGAATTTCAAATTGAGGCAATAAATCTGCCCTATTCGATCACATGAATCATTCAGTCTGATCTGATTCTCACATTCATCACGAAATCTGAAACTGTGACTATCCCAAATGTCATGACAATTAACCAGTACTACACAAATAGAGAAGTAATTCAGTGAATCTACCACTGTAAACTTTTTCCTGCTTAACCTTTTATATGATCAGTGAACTCAGATCTGACACATCTATTTTTTTTTTTAGGTATATATCTTTTACATATCTAGGTATCTATATAGATAGCCATACAGAAATATAAAACAAAGACAAACATTTTTTGTCAGCAAACAAGATTCTCTTGGATGCAATCTGAAGAAGTTAGATTTCATAAGGAAGGCAAGTACAGATTAACATTTTTATATCCTACACTTAGTGCAGTAAAAACTAGAATTGTCTAGTGATTGACATAACACTTGTGAGCATAACCGTTTAAAGAAGTCTTTTGATGATCAAAGAAGTAGACACTAGAACAGATTTCCACCTTCAAAATTATGCTTACTTGCACCAATACACCCAATGACTAGTTTGTAATTCTGTTCAGATGCTTAAAAGACCCCAAACATTCCTTTATAAACTTGACCTGTGAAATGTTATTGTTCATTCTGTTGCCAGCAACAATTACTTACAGCACACTCCCTTTGTAGCACCTTCTCCACTAAGGCACATGTGAGTTTCCATTCCCAGGTTGAACAGGCTGGGCGATGGCTGCCTTTGTGCTCCAGCTTTCCTGGAGTCTCAGACAGGCTCAAGGAAAGCTTCATCTGTTTACATTTACTAAACATATGGGCGGTTTGCTTAGCAAACACAGGGACTGGAAATATATTTTCTTTTTTTTTTTCCTTTTGTTTTTTTTAACAAAAACATCAACTCTGCAGATGTCAGTAAGTCCCTGATTCTGGAAAAGGTTTCCTCTTAGCTGTTGGTATGTAGGCAGCTGGGTGTGTTCAGACGCAGGGTGCCTCAGGGATTGCAGCAAATACAAGAAACTTGTCCTTCAGGACATTAAACAAAATCTGTGTTTTTAATTCAACAGTACCTTTAAGAAACTTCATAACAAGCTCCTTTTCTGTCATCTCAGAAACTTTCAAGCAGGTTTGTTTCTTAATCCTTTCAGTGCATATCAGTATTTTGTTCTGAAGCATTAAGTGTTTGAGTGCATTTTTCAAAATCTTTGCTACATGAGGACACTCAAAAGCCAAAGAACCCCTTGTTAAATATCTTGGGCAAAGCACTCAAGATCACAAGACAGACACACTTCTCAACCACAAACATACAGGAAGACATTGAAGATGGATGCTAAGCAGTCATTCTGAACTGAAAGTATTTGATTCGGTTTTTTTGTGCTTTTAAATGTAAAACTCCAGCTGTTGCTATTAAAACAAAACTAATCCAACTATCTTAAAGCGTGGTCAAATACTAGAAAGCAACAGCCAATGCTGTACAAAGATCTACAGATTAATAACTTCTTTTTTTCCCTATTTCAAACCAGGAATATCAAAGGTTCTTTCATAACTTTAAGTAATATAAGTCTTCTTACTTATTAATTGCTCATTCTGTCTTCTTTCTGACACTCCACAAATATATAATGTTCATCATAATAGCAATTACTGTTTCAATGTATCTTCCAAAAATTTGGAGAGAAAACCCCATGACACAAAATATCTGTGTTTTTAAGCATGCTTTCCCGGGATGCTGTAGGCATTATAAAATTCTGTCTACATCACACAGAATGCTCCACCATAATTCCAACCGGAACAATTCTGTAGTTCTAAATCCATATAAACTGCCTCAAGAAAAGTCACACAAGCACTCAGGTATGGTTCTAACATAATAACCTGCAAAGCAGCAATTTCAAGAAACTGAAAACATGGCAATTCCCTAAAAACTTTAATTTTTCAACAAAAAAAAAAACACCTTATATTGCATAATTTTACATTTGACGAAGTGGAGCTCAACACATAATTCCTTCGGTAATCAAAACAGGAACTGATCCCTTACAAAAGCTGTTAAGCTCTTAATGGCATTTCTCTAGAATCTGTCTGAGTTTGGGGACTATCTAGCATGGCCTACTTTTATCTACCTCACCATAAATACCCCTGAAATCAGCTTCATTTTCCCTGTGCTGTTACACGGGTTCTAATTTAATTGCTAAATATCTATATTTCATACTTCAGTATTTCAGTCAATTCAAAAAGGAAGTTCCAAACTGATTGTATTTTATAATCAGAATTTTTCCTCATTACCAATGACAGAAAGACTTAAAATGTATTTCAAAGCTTTAATAAAACTGAGTTTAAGCAGTAAGATTATAGAGCTCCTTCAGAATGAAAACATACACTTCCTTAAATAACAGTAAAACTATTACTTACTTGTTCATCTAAAGTAATTGTAGTTGCTAATGCTGACAGCAGAAAGAGAACAAAATGCCCAAGGTGAAGACTGGCCTGTGGCTTATGTATTTCAGTAAATCCACTGCACACTTTATCGTGCACTTTGAAATGCTGACAAAAGTATCACAGAGCGAATACAGGTTTTTCCCCCTTGCTAAAACAGCGGCTCTTCTCAGCTACCTTTCCCTCCTGCCTGCAGTGCTCCATTTTGCTCCAGCACCTCGAAATGTAAAAATACATCGCAGTGGTTTCACTTCCTCAACGAGATAGCTGAAAGGAAATTGCACCGCTGAGCAAGCAGTGCAACACTGGGGGCTGTTACTGCAACTGACAACTGGAACAGTTTGCAGAAAGGGAGGGAGAAGAAAGGTCCTGTGACTCGAGAGGACAGGTGACGTGTCAAGAAGAGGTTAAAACATTAACCAGGTATCTGTGGATGGAGATATTTGTGTGTACCAGAGCTGCCTGATTCACAGGGTGCTGGTTGAGGGGCAGCCACCCACTGCACATCATCCCAGAATGAGGGCAGCTGAATATCCCCTTTAAAAACTCTTACTACAGTTTCCAATGCAAGCACCTAGAAGTGCACATTTAGACAACTACTTAAAGTAGCCTCATTTTCTTAAGGATTATTATACATAGCCACCTTTTGGAAGTGATTACAGTAGCCGGCCTGGATGTCTACATGACTGACCACACCTTTTGTACTTTAAACTGAAATGGTGTCATTTCTCTGGTGACCTGCAGTAGACCTAGAATTTGGGCAGGTAACCCCACTAATTTTAAGGATCTCACAATTTGTTTTTCTTCATGATTGCTCTTTATAGCTCCTGTTTCTTTCCTGTGCAGTTTTACAGTTTACTCTTTAAAAGTATATCATCCAAAAATACCCCTTCGCAATCAGTGGAATGTCATTTTCTGCACAATCAATACAAATACATATGAATACCTTTAGTAAATCTACCCCTCCACAGAGAAAAGCAGTCCAGGTGAAAGGCCCTCAGAAATCCTGCCTCCATTACTTTGAAATTCACAGGACCAGTCACAGGCATAATACAGGTATCTGCAAGATCTTCAAATTTATAATTTAGAGGAGGAAACAAGTTGCTAGAGACTGCCTCCTGTGAAAGTTGTGAGCTTAGCAATCACAAAGCTTCTTAATTTTCACAACCAAATACACCATATGTGTGCTTAAGACGGGATTTTTGTGTTAAAGTGAATGCATATGGGATGTGTAGAATTCTGGATGCGTTTTTCCCAAAATAGAGGGATTTTTTTTCCCAAAACAGAGGGTTTCATTACAGCTGTGGTGGCAGTATAAACTTTCAGTGAAAAATTAAAGCTGAGGTTACTGAGCTCTCCGGAGACTGCTATAAAAATAATACAAGGCTAATATTTGCTGCTATGATGCCGACTTTTCCCTCACATGGAAGATATGGAAGATAGTATACCTCCCTCTGTACTGTGGGAAATGACTATTACTACATACCCTATGTCTCAACTCAATTTAAATTAAAAAAAAAGAAAAAAAAAGGTAGTATTTGGGGAAAAAAATCCACCTTTTTTTCCACAAGATAACAGTCCACAGTACATACAACATCACTTGCAGTTGAGTGTATGCAATCTCATGTACATTGATAATGAATACTTGAGTCACTGAATATTTTTAAACTTCTCATAATAAAGGACCATAAAAGAGACATCCAGTAAAAACTTACAGTGAACCACATTAAATTGTGTCAAGAGTTGAGCTTTCTGATACTCACTATGTTGATGCAACAGCCCCAACAGAAGAGAAACTATGAGTGTGAAGCCATTAATAACAAGGCTGCTGTGTGAGACCCAGTTCTCATTTTACTGACTGAAATACCATGTGCTGCACTAGCACCTGGTGAGTGCAAGGCCCAAAAATGACAAGGGTTTTTGGGCAGGGCACAAAGAACACAGACAGTGGACTGGGAGAAAAGAGACAGCACTGACTGAGGGCTTCAGGCAGCATTTAGAAGACACAGTGTTGAGAAACGCAGCAATCAATTTCCTGCCAGGCACCCTTTGTGGATGAATGTGTTTGCCTCTCTACAGACTGTGTGAAAATTACAGCTAAAAGCCTGCACATGCCATACAAATTGGATGTTCAGACTCCTGGAGTGAGAGAGCATCATTTCACTAGAGGGAGGCAACTTGAAATCAAGTGGAATTGACAGCATTTTGCTCTCTGAGTGTATGTGACCATGAGTCACGCACCTCCAAAATCATGAGATTGCCTAGATATGAAGAAATAAAAAAATTACTGAATTTTTACTCTTTCTTGTGCCTTCAGCTTTTTGCCTGCCCTTGTTTTCAGGAATGATAAAGGCCACAAACATAAAAAAAATAAATATGGGGGCATGTAAGTATATGAATTAATGTATAAATACATTACTTCAGTAAGGTAAAACTCCAATGGTGATAAACTGCAAGAGTTAGCATCAGTGAGCAAACAAGTCCTGAAGAACAGAATAGGCAGAAATAGTCATAAACCTGTTACCAAGGCTCTAACAATTTTCACAATATACTTATTACATGACACCATAATTAAAAAACATGAGTGGTAGAACACAGACTATGAACTCTTCAGATATGAATAAGATAAGCTGATATTTCTAGCTGCCACCATGATATACAGCTTCTTAATAACCGAGTGAGTCACAGTTTCAAAAAAGCTTTTTGGTGCTGGTTTTTTTCCTTTTTAAATAGAAGAGTCAGTGTTTTGATTCTTATCTAAGTGCTCTGAAGTTTCCTGTGTGCAAGGTAGTTTAATTTGAAGTCCTTACAGTGTAGGCATCCTTCCAGAAATACAGCAGTTCCCATATGACCACTTCAACATACTGGCCAGTCTGCACTTTCACAAGGGTTTGTTCACTGGTTGGCTTTTCAAAAACTGATGAAAACTGAAGCTTGTACCAGACATGCAAGATCAGAAGCACTCTGACAGCTTTCACTCTTCAACCTCAGTCACTGGGACTGCAGCTACTCGCTGGCTGAGAGCAGGAGTGAGAAAAGACAAGGAGAGCCACAGAGTTTCCTGAGACAGGACAAATAGCTTGCGCAAGCACCATCAGGCAGTGGAAAACCCAGAGAGCAAACCAAGTGCAGAAGGAGGAATAAAAAAAAACAAAAAAACCCTCAAAAAAGGGCCTTGTACAGTACTTACTTCTTTCACATACACCTACCTTTTTGATTCATGTACACAAGGTACTTATTGGAAGATCAAATATTTTACTCGGCACCTTGTTTTTAAAAAAGGGGATTTATATATGAATAATAATTTTAACTGGGAAACAGTTTAAACTAAAATTTTCAATGCATACAAAGCATTCTTTCATAAGTAACAATTGTCTACAGTTCTCTTAATATGTACACTAAACTATACTAAATTCTCACTTGCCATAATTGTTACCAACTGAGCATACTATGAGATTGTTAATTAATCAAGCAATGTGTACTAATTTTAGAATTCACACTGGAAGACCTTCAAAAGGAAAAACACCCCACCTGAAGACAAGCCTAATGTATAGCAAATATTGCCTGAGCAGTCTTACTAGATTTGGAAGTCAGCTGCAAGTAAGGCTGCAAGTCACTCTGAAGCAACAACTAATCAAGCCATTTTGGAAAAAAAATATGGTTAATGAAACATTTTTGGAAATTCTGAGTATGTCTAATTTGAATGTTCATACTTAAAGTGAGCATAAATTCAGGAAAGTGTACACAGGAAAGATAAAAGAAAAGCCAAAAGTCTTTATTTGGAACACCTTTTCCTCAATAAACTGCTGAATAAGTCACTGTCAATATGTTTGCAAAACACATATGACATTGTTACATGCTTCTGGATTTTGCTATTTAATTCTAACCTTAGGATACTAAAATGTCCAAAATGTGACCAACAGCAAAAGATGACCCATATTCTCACTGCAAAACCAAACCATTAAAAAAACCCCAGAAAACAAAATAGTTTTCGGATCAAAAGGTGAGAAAAATTGCCCCCAAAAAATGTACCTGAAGGTTAAGGCTCGGTAGAATGGCAAGGAATGATGCTATTTCCAACAAGAATGTATGTGCAGAGTTTTGCAGTCCCATGGGAGCAGCCAGTGCCAACAAGTTATTCTGGTTTTACATGCTCTTGCTTCCCACAGCCAGCCTGTGCATCACATGATACATACACTGGAGCTGATTTAGACATTTAAAAAAACTTTCTAAAAGCCCTTTTTCTGAGAGGCTCTGCATGTATTTTAATTAACAGTGCAGCTTTAAAAAGAAGAAAAAAAAATCAGATTAACTTCTGATGACTGCTCTCACAGAAGAGTATTTCAGAATATGTTGGATATTAAACAGAGAAAATGACAGTCACACAGAGGAGGGTCATGAACTTATTTTGGTATTTCACTCCTCTGCCACCATGTGTTATCCTTGCTGGAATGTAACAACTGGTGCTGTGGTATTAAATATGCAGCCTGTATGTTTCAGCTGTTGACCATTTCAGGGCTGTATCAAGTTCTTCTGTATCTACCAGGTGTCCATGCACAGTGAATAGTAATACTGAATGAATCTTTATACAGGAAATGAAATACACCTTATGCCATCCCTTCTGAGCCATCAAATGCAATGCAGGTACTCTATATTTTCGTCCAGCCTTAGAAACATATGCCAAACTCCAGCAAGGCAACACTGCCAAGCTCCCTGACCCAAGTGGAACTTCAAATAAAATAACCTGGCCATTGTAGTTGAATGTCTTACCAAAACTTAAGTTTAAAAAAAGAGGTATCTAGTTGCTCTTACAACCATCCTGGCAAAAAGAATGTCTCGTCACAAAAAAACCCTCAAAAAACTCAGCTGTAGGCACAGGACCTATAGAAGAGTTTCTGGCTTGAATGCAGAAGGAAAAGCCCTAGGAAAGCCCAGAAGCCCTAGGAAACTTGGGATCCACTGGAGAAACTTCAAATTTGACATGGGGGCTGGGGTGGAGGTAAGATAAAGACACATGTTGCAAAAATACAATAAACTGGAAGATGGAGACAAGATACCAATCTGCCCTGAGAGGAACAAGGAACTCAGTCACAAGGCAGCAGCCCGGCTGTCAAAATGCAAAGCGCATGTATTTTGAATCGCATGTAAAGAGAGTTCAGATGACACAGAAGTTTGTGAGGGATCTTACAATGGCTTTGAAAATAGTTAATAATGTTTTTCCTGTATTTCTAGTTCTCTGTTCTCCATGTCAATCTGGAAACTACACAGTCTGTTTCCTACAGACAGGACAGGAGTCCCCTCAGTATCTGTCTTCCATTACAGTGATAAAAGTAGGATGGGCTGCTACTGTTCACTTTGTGCGTGTATATACCCCCCCCACCTATATATATATATAAATAAATATATATATAAATTTGCCTTTTATCTTCCACTGACTGCCCTGAGAAACTAAATAACACTGCCCCTCCCTCGCCCATTTAGTTTCTGTCTTCTTTCTAAAGGAACTTCTGAAGCACTAAAGACTGCCATAGCTACAGGCCAGCTACATAAAAAACTAGCAGTGATTCCCAGGGTTCTCAGGTTTGTATATTCATCTTCAATAGCAACACTGAAATGTTGATTATAAAACACAACAAAATATGCCATCTATCAGTTTTACTTATCAAGGTGTTGGCTGTTACTTAGGCCTAGGACACTAGCAACACTCTTAATCTCTTCTATTAGTTTTTTCATTTTCCACTACCCATTTTCCTGTTTTACCGCACAAAGGATACATTTTATGGCATTTAAGGTATGGTTGTACACAGAGTAAATGCTTTGTCTACCCTTCCATACCAATCATTCATGGTACCTGTGATTATGGAGGACTGATCACTTTCTCTGCACAGATAACATTGCATTTCCCTTACTTTCCTCTTCCACAATGAGCAAAATAACCAACCCCTCAGCTTTAACTTTTTCTCCCAATATTTAGTAGCCACAGCCTGTTCCTTCTGTATCCATACTACAGCTACAATGACCTTCATCCAAACTTCTGGCCATGAATTTTCTCTTCTTCACTCTGCTCCACTGCTGTCAGCTCAGAACAGGCTCTGCGAGATCCAAACACAATTTATCTTCTGAAGGTTTTGCTTTCACTCCTCTTTGTTTCCACTTGGATTGCTCTATTCCTGGCATCTCTCACTCAAAAGCAATGTTCAAAACAACTGAAAAATATGCAAAGTATTCATACACATAACACTTACTGAAAAAGAAAAATCCCAACAAAAAAATAAACCCACATAAAATACCTTTAAAATCTTTGATTTAACACCACCAAAACTCTCAAACACAAACTAAGACTGTCAAAACACCAGTCCACCTCTCCACTGTCTTAAGAGTTTGGGTTTGCTTTCACTAATGTCATTAAGTTCTGGTGGAATATAAGACATAAGAGAAAAATTACGTCTTATATACTGTTAGCAACTTATTCTTCTGTAAAATGTAATCTTCTGATTAAACATCATGCGTGCAACACTCATTTTCTTTTACATCAGGAAGCAACACTATTTGGGACAGAACTTGGTTACTGAACAAAGCACTAGCAATGCTATTTATTTTATGTAGCAAATAAATTTATTGACTAAAACTTGACAGCTTCCAGAAGTTCCTTTCAGCCTCAACTGTTCTATGATTCTGTAAAACTGGCATCTATTTTGTAATCTACTTCTTGGGGGTAAAGTGTATGAAACCAAACTGGTTTTTACAGCCATTGACCACTGCAGAATTTAAAAGTCTAGCTTCTTTACTTTGTACTGGCATCAAATGGCATTTTTAATTTGGTAATGGACAGCACTCATCAGCTATGAAGGATATATACTACCAGGAAAGGTTGTTGTACCTTGAGATTTTCAATACTACCCAAAGAGTAAGAAGGAGGGAATGTAAATTTGAACCTGAAGATGGGAAGGCCTTCAAGAACTAAACAGAAACACTGTCAGCGTAAATTCCAGATCAGTTAGATTCCATATTTGCACTAAAATAAAGATGCCAATAGTTTCTCTTTTCCTCCCTATGATACTGTTGCCCTCTCCTCCCAAACTACATGACATTACATAACAGGCCACAACACACGGATCAACATCTAACTGTAAATTGCATTTCTTTCAACTGATTTTGAGACCAACTGCTTGTTGCCAAGAAAGGTGAGTTTAAACATACATTCAGGACACTAATGTCTTGCATCACAGAATTTAAATCTCTAATTTCTATGACCGAGGACAAGGCTGTAAGCTTGACAAAGACATCACAATATTCTTCCTGAAGTATCCAGCATTTCTGTTTGCAGATGCTCAAATTTATGATTAAGTTCCTGAAGTAAAGTCTATATCATTATTTCTCAGTGAGTATTTTTAATACAAATGTTTTTAAGTGAGAAGAAATATTCATTCATTTTCTCATTTGCAAGGAGTGAAAAATAGCCCTGGGAATCAGTAGCTGAAATATTCACCAGTGTCATCTGCTTACTTCTGTTAAAATTAAACAACAATTTTCTTCTTTCTGTGAAAAAAATTATCTTTGTAGCATAGTTTGGTAAAGTGTACACAGCAAAAGCAAAACCTCATCTTACGAAAGCCTTAAGTTTTAAAATAATGGGATTCTGCATTTTTCAAGGTCAAAGTTTCCTACACACCTCAATGAATTTAATTAAGTAGAAGCTTGTCTGTGCATGCACTAATTTGGTGCTTTATTAATTCCTGTATGAAGTAAAATGCAAACATTTCTGGATGAGACTTGAGGGTATCACATTCTTAGAGATCTGAAATCACAGGTCAGCTAGCAATGCCTTAGAGAAACTTGCCAAGTACTGACCTCCACAGATACATAAAACAATCTCAGAATACGTCCCAGGAATCTGAGGTTACAAACCTTTCAAGGAAAATGCTCCCAAAAAAATTAAGTGCTTATTCCCACTCTACTGCAATTTATTCTCATTACTGTAAATTATCAGCAGGAACAGGACTCTCTGCAGACATTCCAACATTTGTATATTATATGACAAAACTAAAATGTAGGGTTTCCCCATTGCTATGCAAAACAGACTCTTTGATCTTGCATTACTAATCTGCATAGTTACAAATTCTAAAAAAGGCAGGAAAAAATAAATTCGTTTATAAAGTGTGTACCCAATCCTCTATATTGCTTCTGCTGAAACAGTTCTGTGGGGAAAATTTTCAATCCCAAACTTCCCAAACTGAATCCACCATGCCACTCAAAGATGCAAGGTTCTCACTGTTAGCTAGTCAAGCACCAGAAATGAACCAGAAACAAGGACTGTGACAGGGAATCAACTGATGAACTGAATCAAATCACATCCCAACCCTGGCAGAGAATCTTAGGGATAAGAACAAAATTTATGAGAAAACATCTCAAAGTTATGAATGTAGAATGAGTATCTCAATAAACAGGTTTTTGGAAGTTGCATTTGTATTGCTAATCCCAATGGGAACATCTGCCATTAAAAAACATGAATAACTCATCAAATATAATATTCAAACCAAGAAAACATGAAAATCTGTAATTTCCAGATTTTCCACTGTACAAAAAATCAAGTTAATGCCAGAATGTATAAGACTATTGTTCAGATTAGTGCTATTTATTAATTCTGAGTCAGTTTCACCACTCTAATTTCTTACAAACTCATAAACAGCAATTGTTACTACTAACATTATTCCCACTGGGCACTACTGGATTTCTGAAGTATCTACCAATATGCAAACACACAAAATTAATTCTTAAATAAGAAAAAAAAAAAGAAAATAAGTAATTTTGCTTTAAAGTCATTATGGAATAGCCAAAACTTTAGTGTACTATTTCTTCTATTGAGTATGACGTATGGAAAACAAGAAAATCAGAAGTTGTTTCATGAACCAACATAAAAATCTTTCACACCTCCTCATGAAATGGTCTCCTCTTGCCACATTTTGTAACCTTACTGTAATAAAAAACAGTCCAGAAAGCTGAAATAACACCAGCAATATAGTTTTCATTTGCTTTATTTATGACTATAGAAACTCTAAATGCCTGAGGGGGGAGGGGATGCATTTTGCTTCTCAAAAAGCAGTACTTAAAACCCTTATGAGACTGTCACATTTAAAAGAAGATTTGACCAAACAAATTGGTACTGATGAAAAGAAAGATGAGTGCTTTTGAATAATGACTGCAAATTACAATTAGTTTTTCACTGTTACATTTCCCATATTACTCCTGGCACATGTATTACAAAATACTCATTATTCTTAGAAGGCGTTCATTTAGCTTGATGACTTGGAAACAGTACTGGGTAAAGGATACAGCTTTTTCAAATGTAGGTGCAAGGCCTTCCCTTATCCAGATGCTTCTTTTGATTCTCCACAATCACTGGCTTTTGTTCCCTGATCTCTAATGTCTGCCTCATTTATGACAGCACATAGTATGCAAAGTCCCCAAAGAAAACTCAAAGGTGTAAGTACTATAATTCAGTAAATACTGTCATCAACAGATAAAAAAGAAAGGAAGATTGGGAAACTAAGATGAAAAAACCTGCTAACATTTGAAACCAAAGTACTATCTTCCCTTATGTGGAATATGGTGCACCATTTTGGGCTCCCCAATACCTCTCCAAAAAAGGAGCTGACAAACTGCAGCAGGTCCAACAGACAGACAGCAACATGGTTAGGGAGGTGGTGCACAGGATACAGAAGATGGGCTGACAGTGCAAGGTTTGATCTGAGAAAGAGTGGACCTTATGGATATACGTAACCTGAATAGACAGAACCAGGCCCAAATTTTTGAGGATACAGAACAAAAGAACAGAAAGCAAAAAACACAAACAGCAGCAAGGGCAAGTCTCATTAGGAATGACCACTTTCATAGCAAGGGTGGTCTAATACTGGAATATGCTGCTATAGAAGTTGTGGAACCACGACTCGAAGATATTTTCGGCGTGACTGGAAAAAAGCCTGAGCAACCTCATCTAAGTCTGAATTTGGATCCAGCTTTAAAGCTGCCCCTGCCTCCAGTGCAAGGTTGTGTCCCATGGCCTCCAAAAGTTCCCTGCAGCCTCAGTTAATCTACGATTCTCTCTATCAACCAGAGAGTTCAAGGGACTGTATCTTATTTGAAATAAACCATGTGAATCTTGCAGTTCACTGTGAATTAAAAGATTTGATTGCATAAGTATAATTATATTAATGGAATTTTCTCAAAGCAATCTAGCATTCAATCCAACAATCTCAGCTAAATGATTAACCTGTTAAATTTCAGTGATTCTCTGAAGTAACCTACTAGGTACAGCCAGTGTTTATCCTGTGGCCTGTGCTCAAATTACCACCTAGCTTCCTCATCTGATCCAGCTGCTCAGATTGCTACATACCTGGGGTACAGAGTGTTCTGCAGAAGACAACTACTGCATATGGACTTCCAAATGTGGCATAGAACAAAAAACACCAGTTCAACTTATTCAATTCTGAGCTTGCAGAAGAAGCAATGAGAGTGGCCATCTAATCCACTCACAGATAGGTTATCTTAAACATGACCCTGATTTGGCAAAGGAAATAAAAACAACCATTATTTCAATATTGAAGGGAAGAGATGCAGAATTGCTTACAGAGTCTTATGGCTTAAGAGCCTGAAGTCAGTGCTTTTACTGAGAGATTCAAGTACCTACATCTCAACAAAGCTGCAGCAGCTATGCTACAAACCATGGCAGTGGTATGCCTGTCCTCAGAGCCCTTTCTCCATTTCCTCCATCTTGCTTCATTAAAATGTACTATCCTCAAAACTACATTTAAAAAATCTAGCAGTTCTGACTTGCCTTTGTACTGTAGTTTTATTTCCTCTAACTCTCCCAATGCTCCTTCCTCATTAAGGTTTTAGCATTTTGGTTTTCCTTTCACCCCACTATCTGTACCTCTGGCAATGCTTTCCTCATGCATATGTGATATAGTATTACAGCGTCTGGTCAGTAATAATTCTTTCTAACCTCTCATAAGACCTTCTTTCCTGTACTAAAGTGATACCCTTTTTGCCATCACCTTGTCCTATTAATCTTGAATTCTAATTATCTATAGGAGGGATTGCACAAAATGCCAAATTGCCTAGCATTTCTACAATATACAAAGCTGCGCACATGACCACAGTAATCTTTTAATTCTCTTCATCAGTGATAAGAAAGTTATCTGTAGAATAAAAAAAAAAAAAAAATCTTCATATTGACTAGTCTAGATCTCTAATGCATCCACTGGGGCCAGATGATTCTTGCCACACCTGAACTGAACTTTTCAGACTGCTCTCAATAAAAGGCCCCTGTTTCACTGGCCTTAATGTTTTATGGAGATTATTGTTTTGACAAGGGAGGGTAGGCAAAAAGCAGGTGAAACAAAGGAAGCCCATATTTTGCAGTCTTCGCGGTGAGAGCATAAGGTGGGTCTGTGGCTAAGCAGTAACTGAATGCTCTACTTATACAATTTGGATCTCTCTGTTCACTGTCATAAAAGCAAAAAAGGCTCTAACAAGTGCTAGTTTTGGAGTTAGTGGGATGGAGAGTCATACATTACAGAGTCACATCAGTGCTGTGTATGGAGTAAGTGGTGTGCAGGAGCACAAAAGCAAGCTAATTGTTACCTAAATGAACACAATTCTACCCTGGAAAACATTCACACAAACAGAGGTTACTGGAAATTGTCAAAGCCAATCCATGCCTACTTAAAGGAAGGAGTACTGACTTCTCAAAACAGTGAGTGCTCTGTGATTTTATAACTCCCGTGTTGTTCTCAGATCTAAAACGAACAAAACAGGTGAGCTCATTCTTCAGTAATCTCATTTGGATTAAAAAAATGCTAATCGTGTCTAAAAAAAACTCTGAGTACTTGTAGGAATGCAGTGATCTCTCCCATGAAATGTACTTAAAACTAAGTATGATAAAGGTGCAGTGCAGGCTCTCACTGTGTCCAAATTTGTAATACGATATCCATTGTTTCATAGGCTACGTATTATATTCACTCTGATAGCTATTATTTTCCTTTTCCTTTAAGACATTAAGTTTGTCTCTTGTTGTTTTTTAACTATATAATATAAAACTCCAGAATGAAGCTGAAGTTCTCTGGAGCTTTACATAAATTACTATTTCTGACTACTGAAGAAATATATTCACATCACAATAACTTTAATAGATACTGGCATGTATTTTAAACGTATACTGAAATGCATGTGTATAAATTGATACACAGTTGTAACATAACAGCATTAAGAACATTTCCTTCAGATCTCAGAATGGAATTAAGTCAAATAACAGCCTGAAACCATTTGGTACCTTCCACAGTATGTGGTATGCCATCAATCAACACCAGATTGAAATTATGCCATGCAGTTTAATGCTGTAGTCTTTTTCTAGACTTTAACACATAATTTGTTTCACCCAGGGCAAAAGTAACTACAAGAATATGTGCCAGGGTTATTTATAACATGATCGTTACTGGAATCTGTAAATGCAATACAGATTGATGCCATACAGACACATGCACACATTTACGACAGCATTGTGGTATACAGATGAATACAAAGATTGTTCTAAAGTTACTAAGCAGCATGACAGGAGAAAAAAAAAACCTGTTTCATGTAACCATTCTAATACGGTCCACGAACAGATCAAAGGCAGAAGCTGAAATCCCACATACACTACAGCATACCCTATATCCAGCAATTAGTATAATACATAGTGAAGTAATGATTGTCTTCTAGCAATGTCTTTTTATTCTCCGTTCCTGCTTAAAAAATAAATAAATTGATTTTAGTTGAGGTCAAAGGCTCTACCTTTATTCGATCATAAAAAGAAAATCGCCAGGAGTATGCCATTCGAAATTGACCTTGGTCATGGGCTTCATTGTAACAACAGGAAGAGTTCGTTTTTGCAGTTGTAAAGCCTATGGTCTTCGAACTTGTTATGCAGATTTTTAAAAATAATCCGTATCAACCCCTTTAAATCTACTTTTACAGACATCCCAATGTTCTTCAAATACTGCAATTCACTTGCATAAAGCAGCTGAAAGTGAAGTACTGCTCACCTAAGAATCAGATCACTGGCAGATTATAGACAACGTTCAATGCTATTACTGTGCCCTCCACTCTCCTTTTCATTCACGCTGATCTTCCAACACATAGTCCCAAAGTCACACCTGGAAGCTGCAACCCAATTTCACAGCTTCTCATCTATCCCTTCACTAACTCCTGGCCATTGATGCTTCCCTGGGCATTTGAACTTTAAGGAAAACAGAACAATTCTGCCTATGCTTAGAAACATCATTAAAACATTTCTCCTGTAGCTTTCTCCTCCTTCACTTTTTAGCTTGTCGCAGATCAGCCACTATGCCTTCATCACTAGCTTTGTCCTTGAAATGTACAGAATTTGGCAAAATAACTGTTTAGTAACTGTTCAAGTGTACCATCTCCTCTTTCCATAATCAGTCACAGACCTTTACCTATTAATTCCCTTGCTGGATCTTATAATTTGTAGGGGAATCAGATTTTCACTCTAAAAGTGAAATTCAGTCTTATGCCTAAAGGAAAAATTAACCACCTCCGCTTTGGTAAACCACTCAAAAAATTAAATATTCTCAGTATCCAAAGCCTGAGCCTCACATTTGTGAAGCACTGATTTCCCTTATGCAAAAAAACACTGTTTCATCATGAAACAGAGCTAGTTAGTTGACAGACTATTTTATGCTACATATACTGAACCACTACAAATCCACAAGTATTTGAGTCTATTAACCAGTGATCTTTCATGCCATGTTCAATCAGACCAGGGAAAGTGGTGTAAAAGCTGCAATTCTATATACTCACCTGTTAATCCTAGTCTTTATTCACATATACACAAATCCCCTCTTTTCTCATGCCTTTTCTAAATTATTTTTTTAAGATGTGAGTATATTACCAGGAACACATTTACAGACCACCTGAAAAACCTTCTCAGTCTCATCTGTACCTCATCTTCCCACAACAGCAACTGTTTTATTTTCCACTCTAACACATTAAAAATGTAGAACAGCAAAACTCAAGTATTTCCCAAGCTAAAAATAACTAGCCAAAAAGCTACCCTTTCTCTTGTCTCAGACACCTGCTTCAAATGCCTTTTTCTTCAGCATGAAAACTCTAGCACCTCAAATCATTTCTGAAGAAATGCATAGAAAGGCAAAAATATTTAAAGGGGAATTTAAGAATCTGAGTCATCTAAGAAGGCAAGACATTTCTTTAAACAAATCTACATTTAACATAGAACCGACTTAGCAAACTGTCTGGAACTTCCTATATGAAACCAGAGGATCCTTCCTGCCATAGCATGCGAGCAGATCCCTCCTGCTGTAAAACTGAGGGACAATGTTCTCATATTCTCTTTTTCAAACAGTTTCTATAGAGAAATATTTTTTAGAGTGGTGCTTTTCAATAAATCTGTTCCACAGAATTTTCTTGGGGAAACAAGAAAAAAAGAAGAGCTGCCTTTTTGCTCATCTGTTCATGATAGATCATGAAGGTGAGAACTATTCTTGCCAAAACAGAGGCTATTAGGCTTCATTACTATGCAGATTCTATCAGCATTACTAGCGTTACATTTAATTCAGTGCAAGCTGACTTTTTTGCAAATCAACAAAATACTCTTTTATGCAAGTAAGCAAATAAACATCCCTGGTAATGTTATTCTTCAAGTGGAGGAAGTTGTACAGACTGTGAGGGGAAAACCATCTGAAACATTCCGAAAAGTTCTTGTTTTCACCAAATACAAAATGCTTAGGCTGCCTTACTGCTTGCTTATCTCCTGTGGTTTTTTTCAGTTGTTTTTCTGAGCCATACTGGATCCCTGTATATTTGAGACTCCCTGAGGATTATGTGTAACCATGAAACATCAATTCTGTTCTAAGAAATCCAGCGCACAACCCCAGCAGTGCCCTGTTCCCTCATCTCTATAAATGCTCTTTTGTATATAGGCACTTTCAGGAAATTGCCTTCCTCCTCCCCCGCTTGCTCCCCACTGTCCGACTCCAGCTCACACCCCCCTCCCGATCAACATTAGGGAATAATTGCATTTTTGTTGGAGCGCTTCCAGCTCCTCCACACGTTCCACTCCAGAAGCAGCACGCTGTAGGTTTGGCACACTCCCCTGTTTTAACAAACACAGACACACTCACATGCACACTCATTTGGACAGGGAACTAAGTGGCATCAAGTTTATTCCCAAAATAATGACCTTTCAGTTCTCCCTCATGCAACTTCCTTCTTTTGCTGAAAAATACAGTGCTTCCAAATTAAAGAAACTTCCTCTTTCGGTATGTGACTATCAATGCTCTAAAACACTCTTTCTTCCATTTACCATTACCCCACGTGCGAGCAGATTACCACTGCCAAGACAGACAGAAATCCCTGGGTGCCAGCAGTTCGGTCCACCAAAATCGGCAGGACTCTGATTCTGCAAAGGCCTTTTCTTTCGCCCCTTAGAACAGGCGAAAGCCAAAGCGAGCAGAAACTTTCCTCCACGCTCCGAAAAGCGGCGCGGGCAGCACATCCCCTGTCCCATGGAAACAGCCAAAAAAACATACCTTCCTTGGGATCGTCGGCTTCCGAGCTCATGGTGTGTCAGCGCAAGGCACGGGGCACCAGATCGCAGCTGACGAGCGCTCCGAGATGCAGCCGCAAGCCAACTTCTCTCTCTCCCCTCCCTTCCACTCCCTCTCTTTTTTCCCGGTTTTTTTTTTTTTTTGAGAGAGAGAGGGAGGGGGTTGAGGTTTTCGAGGGGAAAAAGTCTACGAATTTAGCAAATCACAACTAACCTACTTGAAAAAGATCCCGCCCCTTCCTCAGCTGCTCACCAGCGACCGTCTGGAAAACCAGCACCTTCAGAGAAACCCTGATTTTACTCGCCAGCTGTTGCCGCTTATGAATCTCATTCTCCCCAGTCTGTAGGAAGGGTGGAGTTTCACTTGTTGTAGCTTGCCAACGTGGTATGAGAAAGCAAGCAGGAGAGACCAAAAAAGCCCTGAGTGCGGAGCAGCGTCTGATCGTGGTATCTGACAATCAGATCGGCGCGCTCTTAACTTGCAGTTGTATCTATTTTAAATCAATCTTTTTAAGCCTAAATTGTACATTTCAACACTGTTTGCTATCTGGAATTGCTTCTGTAGGCCCCATCATTACACTGACTAATATCGAATGACTAAATACATACTTACAGGATGAGAAGCAGCAGCTTCCTTTCAGGTAGTTTGAGCTAAATAATCTTTCACTCATGCTCAGTACATGGTGCCATCTACCCTGAGAGTAAAAATTCACTTTTCCTTCTTGGAAAAACTATCTAAAAATTTCTTTGCGCTAGCCCCCACGCCCCCCACACACACCCCCTAAAAAAATACTTTTAACTACTACACAAATTAGTTTCACAGCACAGCAAGAGAACGGGGGTCTTTTGCAGTGACTCCCCAGTTTCCCATGCATCACATATGCCTTCAGTGCAAAATCAGGGGAAGCCTATTCTCCACTAGTACAGCCTCCAGTAAAACCACTGCCATAAGGAACCATCTTTCCCTACCTACTCATTTAATAGATTTTGTAGCACAGTGAACAGGACAAAACCTCACTGGAAATGTGTCTGCTCTGACAAAAGGAGAGGTGTGTTCTTTTGAAATTCCCACGTGCCACTCCCTCACAGGGTTAAATGTGCACACCTGAAGGGCTGTCAGGGTGTTCTGGAAGTGACACTATTAACAGCTAGCAAATATCTTACTGGAGTCAAGTAGAAATAAATGGGTTTCAAGATGAAGTCAGAGCCAAAGCTGTTAACTGCACAAAGCTGGCACATAGAGGAAAAAAAATAAACTTTTCAGATTTTAACATTCACCTATATTAATTAAAAGTTATCAGAAGACTAGACATAGGTCTTGTAAGTAACAAATACACTGTCAGAAAGAGCGGTATGAATTCTTTAGCCACAGCAAAGTTCCTCTGCGTAAAGGGGTAAATAAAACTTCAGAATGTAAGCAACTTTTATCCCATTTAGAGTTATTTTATTAATGACAAGGACTGTCCTTTGCCATATACTCCTCCCATACCTAGGAAAGACAGATTTCATTTTAGTCAAAGACTCTGGGTAACACTGACAATTTTTTGTTTTGCAATACACACAATTCCGTGAGTTCTTTAAAGACATTCCTCTTTTCTACATGCCTTACCATCTCCTGTGGGGTACAACACACAGAAGCTGCATCCTTCAAATCACAGAGAATGAAAGTGAATATTACACTAATTACAACACTGGAGTAGCTAATGAAGCCACATTTTCAAGTTAAAAAAAATTAGGAAAAAAGAACTGAAGTACTGGTTTGGGGTAATTAATGATTAGGGGACTGAAACCACTCAAAAAACTTCACACAGTATAGGGGAGGAACAGGAAGAAATATAGGGTTAGTCAGGACGACCTGCAATAGCCTCTGGGGTCCTTTAATCAAAGGGAGCGTTGTAGAGATGTAAAATATAAGCCAGTATGAAGATCCCTGCATAATCAGATTTATACAATAGATGGATGCCTTTTGTTATTTTAGGCATCTGTGTCTGACAGACACAGAGAGATAATGATCCTTGTAAAGATCAGCAGTTTCTGCAAATTAAGATTTCTGAAATCCGTCAGAAATTTTGTACCTCACTGGACAGATGACAAAAACACAACGATTTTGCCTTTTTTCTTCCATACAGAATCAAAATCACATCTATTCACTCAGTCCTTTTCCTCCTGCATACATAAATCCAGACTCAAGAAATTTGTTTTATGTTTCATTTTGGTTGTTATGTTTCTTAAAAACATGTATTGGCTGAAAAGACACCAACTTGACTGGAGACTGTTTAGCTATGCAATTTTCTGATCTCTGGTTAAGCAGTAATGGTATTCTATGTATTGACGACATTATCACCTTCTTCAGAATCTGCACCCAATGAACTTTAATTATTTTTCTTAGAGAAACAGCAAAAGTAATGGAATGAAGCAGGTAGAGTCTGTGGAGAACACTGGAGCTCAGGTAATGGATGACACTATATGTGCAGGGAAGTGACACTTATCAAAGTATCCGGACTGATTTCTGGATCCCATGAAGAGCAAAAAGCCTGGAAGCTCAAAACAATCCCACTTTAATTGTAAATTGTGCATATGATATGGAATAGGGAGGACAAAACAAAGAATGACAAAAACTCTAAAAATAAAATCAGTAGATAAAGCTGAATTTCATACAGCAGATTCTCTTACAGAAAAGTACCTTCCTAACATGAAGAGCTTCAAAGCCACCACACATTTGGACAGACACTGTCACAGAGGAAAGGTCAGAATTCCCAGAGGAAAATTAAATAATTTGTGTGAAACACATAAAAAAATGAGCTTACATACTTCAGTGTCTGAAAGTCTAAAAGCTACAAAGCTGGGTAGGACAAGGGGTATGGTCCTTTACACTGTTCTCTGCTGAAAAAGAAACACTTCTGGTTTTACTTGGAAAAAAAATTTAGCTGGTTTTGGTTTGGCTTGGTTTTTAACCCATCACATGTAAATTGTCCCAACTTCTGCTAAACACTGAGTCAGGGTTACCACAGAAAGAACAGACTATAGCCAGGCCTTGGCTTACTGCAGCAATACATGGGGAATTGTGAAGGGATGGGGAGCTGTGTGTCAGCACATCCCCAGTCCAGCTCAAAACCCTGCCTATGTTTTGTGCCTCGATGCATGCTGAGACAGCTCTGTTTACAGGATGTACTTATTAGATACAGAGGTTGCAAATGCTACTATATATAAACACATAACAAAAATAATATCTTAGTAGCAGAAAAATCATGCTAAAATTGCTGCCAAGAAGATTCTAAAGCTCAATGTTCAAATGTCCAAAAAAAAAGAAAGACTGTAATGTTTTGTTTCACAAAAAAGAGGAAGCAGCACTACTATATGGAAAGTATCATAAAGAAACTTTCAAGAGGAGGCAGATGCCATGGAAGTAAGAATAAATTTCCTACTGCAAGAAAACCCCTGCACAGCCGTAGAACAGTTCTAGAGAAGGAAGTGGTAATGTCACACTTCAGACATTACATATTCATAGGATTTAAAAAAAAATAACATCCCTGTGTTTTGTTAACATAATTAAAGCTGCCTGATGATAACTTCTGCTCTTCCAGAATGTCACGTTCAACAGTTTGCAAACCTTTGAATGATAAAAATAAGATCCATGCCCAACCTCAACTCCTTTACACAGATGATGTCCACCAATCATTTTCTCTAAATCAACTATATGTCTTTTGCAGACTAACTACACTGAGTTATTTGAAGCCACATGACAGTCCTTGATGGCAGCTGGGTTTCCCACCCTACTCCCATCTGTGAGACACAACGAAGTGTACCCTTAAAGTTCATAACCCACATAACTGCAGGTGTGGTTTCCTTATGCTATGCCAATAGCCATGTTGTTGAAATTTTCTTTCCCACAAATTAGTAAGGTGGAGGATGTTGTGAGCATCAATGTTGAGAAGAGTAAGTGTTGAACTACACTGTCCTATGTAAGACCGCGGAGTTAAACAAATTACTGGCTTTCACAACAGTGCTATAAACAAAGATTTTCAACCAGCTGTTTTCATGGAATAAACCATAAGATACCATAACCTAAGGATAATGCTTTGCCATCTAGCAGTTACCCAGGAATATAGGGAAATATTATGACATTTCTCTTCTGTAGCCCCAACAAGTTGTTGTACCTATTTCTGATACTATGAGTTTGGGTTAACAAGTTTTCAACTTCTGAGACTCTTCAATGGCTGTGAATTATAGATACATAATGCAAGTTTTCATCGGAAGATGGGAATAAGGAGAACATTGGATACTACTGTGAATCACTCGCATTATTTCTTCATATGTATTATTTTCAAAATGTCATAGGATATGTGATACACAAGTCTCAATAAAATGCATTTTGCCAATTCTCAAGTGTTTTGGTTTTTTATCAAACTAATGTTCTGAAGGAGAATGAGATTTAAGATTACTATATTTAAGTCTAAGATCTCCCAAGCAGAAAAAAAAAATCATCACATCTGGTCTGCATACATTTACAGAATCTCCAAACATGCTGTCCTCTCAGAAGGGCAAGAAGATGCCTACACAGTATCTCAATAAAAAATGTTCATGGAATTCATGTTAAATTCTCTGGAAGCCACACTGACATACCATCCGTAAACTAATTTAGCTATAGTTTAATTAGTGCAGTTAGGTCTCTTCTGCAAGTAGCACCTTGTTCACTTAGAGGTTTTACCTGAAAGATCTTTCTATAGAAGTTACTGTGTAAGCAGTTAAAGACAGCACAAAAGCATGCTCTTGACTTGCTCCAATGGTCCTTTTCTGCATGCCTTCCAGTACCACTACAACCTTTGTTCAGGCAGGAAGATCATAACTGTGCTGAGTTTCAGGATGCACACGTTTATAAAACAGGATAATATTTTTGGTTTATAGTCCTTCTCAATTAGTTCAGAGTGGTGAATGACCTCTCAGAGCACTAAGCTCTTACAGCACAAAAGGAGGAGCTGGTGCCTCTTCTTCTCCTAGGATGCAGAAATCCACCTGCCAAGCATCCTCCCAGGTGCCAAACAGTGCAGCCCTGACCTGCTCTCTGTGCCTTCTGCTGCTGCCCCACACAGACACTGTGTGTGCATGACGGTGCATGGGAAGAGGAAAGGTGTGGAGAGAGTAGTAGTGTCTCACAGGAAACAGTAAAGTTTCAGTTTACTTGCAGCGTATCTAGGTTGTTCTGCTTTCAGTTATGCACTTAAATAGTTACACACAGGCTTTCAAATTTGCAAACAGAGAAGCTATTTTAAAGTTATTTCCTAACACGGGTAAAGCAACACCATCTGTAGCTGTATTACTTCTGTTATTGCAAAAGAAAATGCAATATGCACTGTTTGTGAGGTGTGAGTACTGCAAAACCAAATTCCAACTCTTATGCAATTTTATTTTGGAGTTGAGTAAAAAGAAGGTTTTGACCAATTATATGATGTTAAAATCACTATTTATACAGTTCTGTAACAAAAAAAATATTAGGTACAATAGCCCATCTGTTGTTGGTGTAGCCAGATTTTACTCCTGTTTTATTACCTTCTACCGTTAACCAGACATATATCAAGATAACCTAGATAACACTTAGCTTTCCATCAATGTTAAAAATACTGTTTGCAGCACACGGCACTCCGTGTCTCCATATAAAAGCACAACTCTAACATCTCAGTTAACCATGGTGAACAAATTTTAAGAATTTTTTCTTCATGCACATGAACTACCAGGCATTGTTTTTATCTTAGGAAAATTAAGACCACTGAAAGCTAGAGAAACAAAATAAACAAAACACTAGCAGGTTGAGCTATAAGCCAGATCTGAAAAATATGTGTATTCCTGGGTTTGGTCTGATAGTCACTGCTTGCTATTCCTCATCATTAACTGATTTTTTAACCTTTGCAAAACAGACTTCAGACTGCAGATGATTGTGGCACTTGTTGAAGCAGACTCAATACTTCCACCTGTTGGGGAGACCTATGAATGATACTCTGGTGCATGTTTCTACCATGTGGTTAACAAATTACGAAAAGCTAATAATTGTAAAGGTTAACACAGTGTAGAATATGATTGTTATGTGGTAATTATATCAGGGGATCCCTCAACAGCATGTGCACCATGCTTGGCATCCAGCACTTCATCCTATTCTCATCCCCTCTCTATGTTGTCCTCCTTTCCTGTTTCTAGACCCGCCTGTTAAAACACCCATTCTCCACCCTGCTGTTGGTTTACTGATGTCTGTCTATTCTTTCATTTCTAAATGGCCAAAGCAATACACGGCAAATCTAGAGCTGAACAAACCCACACTACCCAGCTGATATGGCCTTCAGAAAAAGTAAGTAAAATCTAGGGCTTCACTATCCAGTAAACTATGGCAAAATATGTCTAAAATCTCCTTTAACTGGCAGAATAAGCAGCAGTATGCAGGGGCATGCAAGGGACATATATGGTTTCCATATGGATGCAGTAAAAACTTCCCTTACAGACAGTACTCACCTCAGCTCTTCTCCCCCTGCCAGAAAATGGAGAGAAAGAGAGAGAGAGAGAGAGAGAGAGAGAGAGAGAGAAAAGATATATGCACAAAAGACTTCATAAAGTTGAATGTGCTTAATATTGAACATAACCTTGCTACATTTGAAAATCCCACCTGTCTCATCTGTGTAATACCCTCAATCACATTTATGTATTTTCAGAGCTGACAGCGCAACAAGACAACATAACATTAACCACTCTGCAAACTGTCAAGACTACTGTGCCACATGCATCTTCCAAACCTTTGTCCCTATTACAAACATGGTGAGATTTTAAGTTTCCAAATAGCAACAACATGAACTCTACTCAAAAGCTCCTGCGGTTAAGAGGTGAGGAAACACCTTCACTTAGCCTCAAAATCCAGCTTTATTCATAACCTTTATCTGCATCTGCCACTAAGGACTTCTCAGTCACAGCACAGCCTCAGCACAGGTTTGGGATGCTGGCTCACAGTGATCCCCACCTTTAGACCTCACAGCCAGCACTGTCTGTTACAGAACAGCACACTGCCAGGCTACAGGATTGCTCTCAACTCAGAAAAGGTTTCACTGGCTTACCTTTTATCTCTCAAAATTACTCTGCAAATTCACACACAGAGGAACACAACAACTTCTATGATGAGAACTCTGATGTAATTCTGATTTCTTGGCTACAGGTATCATTTCGTACAAACCCACTAACAGTATCAGGTTTTACTGTAGTCATGTAGATACCATGCATGAGACGAGCTTATTTATCCAGCAGTTAGCAATTACTGAATGCAAGGTTTCAGTGCACAATTGCAATAACAATTTCTCAAGAGCAAAAATGTCAAATAATATTCAACAACTTGATTGTTATTGTCATGGTTTAACCCCAACTGGTAACTGCACCCCACACAGCTGCTCATTCATTCCCAGCTGGTGGGAGAGGCAGAAGGGCAAAAGTGAGAGAACTTGGAGACTGAGATATGGAAAGCTTAGCAGGAAAAGCAAAAGCCACAAACACAAGCAAAGCAAAACAAGAGATTCATTTACCACTTCCCATAGGCAGGCAGACGTTCAGCCATCTCTGAGAAAGAGGCTCATCTGGGGTCAGCTGTCCCAGATGTGTTTTCTTTCAACTCCTTGTGCACTGCCAACACACTCCCTGCTCCGGTTGGAGTGAGGAAAAGAAAAGGCCTTGGTCCTGTGTAAACTGCTCAGCAGTAATGAAAACAGCCCAGTATTAACACTGTTTCCAGCAGAAATCCAAAACACTGCTCCATATGACGTACTGCGAGGAAAATGAACTCCTTCATGGCCAAAACCAGCCCAGCTATCCAGCAGGAGGTCGTCATCAGTGACAGTTGCTGAATGTTTGGGAAGTTACAGAGGATGTGACAGAAATCAAAGACAAGGTGTCTTGTGAGGGCCTTGCACCAAACACAACAGGTACTGACACTGGCTTATGGCACTGTTTCTTCCAATACCAAAAATTTCATTCATTAATTTTTTCTTTTAGAAAGACCAGACGCAGATTGTTCCTGACCACACTGCTTTGTCAAGCAAAGACTAGCATTGAAGAGAATGAGACAATGACAGACGGACTTGCGTGAACAGACATAGAAGGTGCAACCCTCTGGTCCGGTAGAGTACAGCCGATCTGACCTAGTTTTGACACATAGAAAAATAAGCTTCCCAGAAGTAGCTTATGATAAAATTCTTATTAAATGGTTGCATTACCATATGAGGTTTCAGCCTGTGCAAAAAAGAAAGCAAGGTCTAATAAAGCTGAGAGGCAGAGCACGAAAAACACAGAAACGAAAAAGCCCTGCACTGGAAACAGAAATCATGCCACAGCATCACAGACACCCCTGACAAGTAGGGGGGAGTCAATGTGCTACGCAGAAACTGACATGAGAAGAGACACTTATATCAGATCTGCCTTCAGCAAGGCGTAAGAGGTATTGCTGGATAATTATGCATCAAAACACAATGCCAGAACAATTGAAATGGGACATTTTAATTAAAAACAGAAAATCCAGTATCACATAGCCAAAAGTTAAAAAAGAGCTCAAAAACAAAGTGCCTGAACTGGTGTTAAATACAGCACCTTTTAAACACTGCTACTGAAGTGTATGGCTAATGAGGTCCTTTTTTTTTTTTTTAATGTATGCTGACAGAACAGAAAATTGAACATTAGCTTAAAAAAAAGGAAGGTTTTTGTTCATGTGAAAGCAGTGTACATGTGGGAAAACACATGTGCCTTGGTTTGTGAGGGCTGTGTTCCAGTCCCAAGGAAACGATCCAAGTATTTTGCTAATGTGTAACAATCAAACTATACCCTTTTTTTCTTAGACACCAAAGCTACTAATCATGCAAACAGTCAAAACACCACTTGCATATCAAATGGAATCTTATCTAGATAGAAGTTCAAATAAAACAAATCTAAAAAATACCAAGCTATGTGAATAATCTCCTTTTAGTTCAAATTTAATTAAGAGATTAAAAGGGAGATTTAAATGGATATTAAACCCAAGCAGAGTTTGCTCTTTAAAAATTCAGTTTAGCTATAGCTTACACTCACAAGCCAGATGTACCTGATTATACAGTGTTCACTCAAAGAACCATATTGATTTCTGCTTGTTCCAAATCGGTTTTAAATCAGTTTATTATTTGCCTAGAGCTTAAACTGAAGCTGCAAAGAATCTGGAACAGTACTTGCAAGAATTGGATTTCTTTTGGGAAAACATCAACTAAGACTGTGCTTAAGAAGTGCTGAAAAGTCAATACCGAAAGAAATTTAAGAACTCATCATTGATGGCAGTCTTAAAGGGAAGATATTCAGCACTTGCTTTCCCTGGTTTACAGTGACATTTTCATAACTAAAAGACACTTGAGAAAACAGCACTTCAGGCTGGTCCAAGTGAGAGTGACCATCTACCAGTGCAGCATCATCTTTGTTCCATCTACAATGCATATGATGTGCACTCATGGAAGATCCCAGTTACAGCTAACTTTTAACAATTTTTTTCCTTGGCTAGAAGAATTTTAACCTAAACTAGATGATTATTCTTTTTTAAAATAAATATATAATAAATGAATTAGAGCTAAAAGTAAGCATTACTCTCCAAAAGAAGGGCTGGGATGATTTCTAATTTAGTTATGACAACAGAAAATCCGTACTTTTGATAATTTTTTCCTATATTAGGAAGGCTTACACTAGTGAGCAATGTAGGCAAATTTCAGATGTAAACTCTGCTTAGAATTTCAATATTACATTAAAGACTCAGTATTAGACTTTTACTGATTTCGCTAAATTTCCACTAAAACAAACACAACACATCAGAATTTTAGCTGGAGCCCAAATGAGTTTATTCAAGGATTTTATCCACTTTACAGGAAACTTTCTTCAGCTTTTAGAATGCTTTAGCAACAGTAATAACATGGTTTGCATTCTGGGGCTAGGCCAAAGTGAACACCACTTCAAGGGTTATTGCAATACTTTCATGAACTATTTCCGGTATTCTGTTTAAAAAAAATAAAAAATAAAAAAGAGTTGTGGATAACAAGATCTGAACAAGCCTTCTAGGTCATATTGCTCAACATCTCATTTACAAAAAGCTGAATTACTGGCACATACTTAGGATGATTTACTTGTTCAGGCAGATGGTCTGTCAGGGCTGTGCTACTGCAATTCTTCCCAAAGGCTGAGGCCTTTACAATGTGTTTCCAAAATCTGAGGGCAGTATGGACAACAGCTGATATCTTTACCCACTCTAGAAAATAAATGTGACAAGAAAAAGAATAAAGACTGTCACTGACTCTGCCACTGTTGGCACACAAGGAATCTGGCACATTGATCAGAACTCCCATGTAACAAACTTCGAAGTGTTACACAGAGGTGAAGTCTCGCAAGAGGTCCACCCGCTCACCTCTGTGCATCGCACATCCATCTCACTCCTGACATCTACCAGTGACTGATCCAGGTCTTGGAGCGTTTCCCGGTGGTTTTGGCCAATGCCACGAGGTGGCAACAGCATCCCGAGTAAAACAAGGAGCGTGTTTTGCTTCAGTTTAGGGAACGGAGCAGGACCAGGAGCAAAGTACTGGTAAAAATATCAAATGAAAGGTTTCACATACAGCCCTACACTAGCATTTTATATTGCAACTCACACAGAAAACATGAAATTGTGACTGTACATGCTGCAATGGAAAATCTGGAGAACTAAACGCTTCTGAAGCAATGCCAATCACGTGAAATAAGTTACCAGAACATCAGGCAGCAGCAGAAAACATCTATCATTTTTTCCAATCCAAATCCCAGGTATGTTTGAAAAAAAGTCTCCAGACAATACTTACTATGACAGCAATGTAGTGGATGATACAGTGGAAAGAGCTCAGCTCCATGAATTTTAAATCACACTAAAACTTCAAGTATCACTTATGGATACAACTGTCCTACTCATGATGCTCACCCCCTGCTCTCAGCTTCTGCCTGCCATGACTCCATTCAGCTCTGCTCTGCCTGCATGTTTTTCCCTTCCCTATCCTGCCATTTCATTTCCAGAAATGAGATAATGTAACCTTCTTTCTTTTGGAGAGGAGGTGTTGAATTACTTATAACGCAACTTCACAGCTACAAAGCCAATGTCAGTCCTTCCTCTTACCAGACACGCAGGACTGTTTTGCATCCAGAGGGAATGGACAGATCAGGGGGATAGTGGATAACTGAGGGGGGGGCATTGAATGAAATGGGCCTGTACTAGAGGAGGGCTCCCCTAGTTCAGGAATCCGAACAGGGTAAGGGTGACTTTTCACACTATAATCAGCTTGGTGAATAAGTGGTCACACCAAAAGCTTTAAGGTCCTCAACAAGATACACATGGGGTGAAAGAGCAGTGGGGAGGTCGATGTGGGGAGAGATGAGTTCCACCTCTCATCAAATCATTGGCAATCCTGATAGCCTCTCACCTGATATGTTGCAGTGACACCAGGTCTGATGTCAAGAAGATGTAAATATCTATACATATATCTACATATACTATGCAGAATAAAAATGCCCATCATAAAGAAGGAGAGCCATGGATAAAATAAAGAGTGTACATACAACCTCAACTAGCCCAGGAAAACATCCACAAATATTATGCTTTTCTTCATGTTACTTTCAGGAAAAGACAGTGTTTCAATAATTCTTCAGAGTTCAAAAATTCAGAAGATTTTTACTTTTTTTTTTCTTTTGAGAACTAAGAGCAACTCAAATGGTGGAGAAAGGATGGTACACTTAAAATTGGATAATAGTCAATGTCTCTGTATACACTGTAAGATTGTAATTATCTCAGGATCACATCCACCTCTAATCCTTTTTTCCCAAATATTCTGCTGCATTTTTTAAAAAACGCAGCTCATTTAAAGAAATAGAGATGCAGTAAAAAAAAAAAAATAGAATATTCTGATTTGCTCAATGTTGGGTAGAGACAACTGCCTACCATGTTTTTAGATGTGTAAGAAAGTAAAAGAAGCACTAAGTCTATGTCTTCTACTTCCTGGTTGCCTTAGACCATACCAAATGTATGTACAAATGCATTCACATACCCCATAAAAACCAAAAGATGTAGCAGGAACCACCATTTAAAACATTCCCATTACTCAAAGCTATCTAATCAAGTAAGATTTTCCCCCAAATCCTGACCTATATTTTAAACCAATGTAGAATTATCAAGTTTTTCATGTCTGTAAGTGAAATTGGAAAAAACTAAGAAATACCAGAAATTACATGCTTGTCTAACTGTGGAACTAAGAGAATGGTACCAGAGAACACACTAACTGAAAGCAGTGAAACAGCATCTATTTAGCACAAAGCTCATATATTCAGATGGCTATACAACTGTTTTGTTCAAATTGGATTTTTATAACCAAACAGGCTTACTTGATCTCACCACAGTTGGCTGCGTGTAGAGAACAGCAGCAAGTCTAGTCGACGAACAGAAAAGCAGAGGTGAAGTGTAGCATTTTGAGGCCAGGCTACAAATATATTAGGGTCAATCTAATGCAAAGCCTTGCCAAAACAGATCATTCCAACATCTACACAACACAGCTTATTACCAATGTCAGGAAAAAGCCAGCAGGAACTCAGCTGACAGTAAACAGTAAACATGTTTGGGCAACATCATACTAAAGCCATCATGTTTCCCCATTTCCTCAGACTCTGGTTTCACAATGCCCTGTGGTTTTTACTCCACAGTTTATACTGTAAATGCAGAGTGACCTTCAAGCTTGTGACTGGTTCTTGACAGGTCCTCAACAGTTGCTGCACAAATAATCTAATTTCTTTTCAAAATTCCCATCGGATTTAAACACAGCAGACTCCATATGCAGATGCCTGAAAATCTCTAAGTAAGTATATCAGTCTATGAAACAAAGTGAACCAGGGGTAAAGAAAACTTCCTTGCAAAAATTACAGGCATGCCAAAAAAAAAAACCAACCAAACCAAGGACAGTGTTGACCCTAATGACTCCAAGGAAAAAACAAAATTCCAGTTTGTCATAGTGGGTTTCTGGTCTTTATTCCAATATTTATCAGAAACAGGTGAAACGCAATCACTTCATAGTGAATGAACAGGCAAATAAAGAACAGAAAAAATAACCTGCTACACTGAAATATACAAGTATTTAACACTAACAAAGAAATCTATCAATATAAACACTAGAAAAAAAAGGCAAAACCTTTTTTAAAAATTACTACTCAAAACTGGAATTTTGTGATGATTGCTGAGAAACATTGCTGTTTTGAAGTAACTGTGAACTTGATGTATTTTGTTATTTCTCTAGCTTTAAGAAGCATGCAAATGCACTCAGCATGAGATGCTGCATTTTAAAGTCCCAAGGTATGCCATGTCAGTCCCTGCCTGACTCTGGGCAACACAGATTCTGCAGAGCCTTCACTGCTGATGCATACATACACACATGGAGCTCTCGCGTGGTATTGTTTATCCAATTTTTCCAGATCCTTTATCTTTTGAGGAGCATTACACATTAATGACATCTCCTCCCTTTAAATCCAGCTTTAAAATTCTTTGTAGAACTATAGATGCACACAGGCCAATGTGCACAACAAAACCCAGAAACTACTCATAGTTAACAAAGTTTGTGCAATAAAGACCTGAAATAAAGTAACGTATTTGATGACCACAGAGACTTATGCTCATCTTACCTGATCTCCAACTCAAAGCTACTTAGAGGTTTTCACCAATTGGTTTATAAATGAAATCAAAACTGAACATGCTTTGAAATGCTCGACCTTGACGGAGACTTGAAATAAGAAATTGTTTTTGTCATCTTGAAGTTATTTCTAATCTCAGTCTATAAAAACAAATCCCACAAACGATATTTAGTCCAAATTCATGTCTTAAGAACTTCTATGCATGAAAAGACCTTGTTTCAAAGGTCCAGGATATTAATTTTTTAAGAGGCAACAGGCACTACTTTTCCACATGAAGTAGGACATCTCTTTCCAGAGAGAAACTAGGATCTCATGTATGCCAACTTCCTCTACTGATGCTCACCAAAGTCCTTACCTACCTCGTGGTGCTTGTGAACCCCATGTAGGCTGTCTGACTCTCTTCGAGGATTCTGATGTCTGATCCAGAGCAGTGTGCTGAAACCCCTCCATAAATAAGGCAGCACCTTTTCCCTTCTCATATTTCTTAGGCAAAACCCTCAGGTATAAAGCAACGGATTTTCATTTGACATAGTATTCATTTCATAGGGTAAAAACAGTGTAACTACAAATGTCTACTCTAAAACTGACTACATAGGGAAGTAATTATTCACAGATGGTTTATGCTAAAACTGGAACTAGACATAAATGTTATTTTGGTTAAATATGAAAAATGAAACTGTATCTTTTCATCTCAGAACTACCAACCACCAACAAATAAATAGTATCTCTTCGTGCTGTGCACAGGAGACTAGCTAATGATCACAGCGTCTGATACACCTTCAGGGGAGAAAAACAAAAAAGGTTACCCACAGTCCAGGTGGTGACAACACACATTAACAGTAAGCATCTGTGAAGACACTCATTTAATTATATTTGTGATATATATTTCTACTTTTATATACATTTTAGTGATTATGAAATTTTGGGAGCCAGTTTCATTACAAAAACTAAGTCACTTATTTTGAAGCCAAAGACTTGTTTTGAATATATTCACCACCCTATCACAAGCATGTGTGATAATTCTGGCCTGCATAAACCTTGACTAATTGTAAAGTAAGACAGCAATATTAAACAACTACCTACCTGACACAGTGTCCAGAAATGGTCCTAAGACATGCACACTTCATTCACAAAGGACAGTGCTTTCCAAATTCAGCTGTGCTTTATTCTTAATTGTTTATGTTAAGAGTAATCAATACCTTTAAGAAATACTGTCCACTCACATTAAGACTAAGCATGACTGGATCTGCTGGGGCAGGGGAAGTGCTCGCAAGTCCTCCTTCTGGGAGGACACAAATAGCTGGAACATGCCGCTGCATTCTTGATCTCTTTATATAAAATCTCTGAATATCAAAATTAGTTGACAGCACTTGAGGCAGAAAGAGGACTACGATATGAATATGGAATATACCTGGAATTATTTGTAGTGATTAATAAGCAGCACTCATGTTCACCATCCGTCTCCCCCAGAAGAAACAGCAGACCACTCATGGCTGTGGCTTTGAAAGGCTTCTTTGCAAACGACATCAATGCCTAATTAAGGTGCCCTGTGAAACAGTACTCCTGACCAAAGAAAAATACTAAGGAACCCAACCGAGTCCCGAGGGGAAGACATGGCATACAATTTGCCTTGACCTAACCCTGTGCTTCAAACTGACAAGCACAACTCAGGGGCTGAGAAACACACATATTTATGTGGCTGAGACAGTCTAGTTGACATGGGGAGGCATTTGGGAAGGGAAGCTGTCAGCATCAGCCATTCCTGACAGCACCAGGATTCCTCACAGTTTTTTGAAGACGAGGCAAAAATGCTCAGTAAAAACTCATACCTCAGACTAAGTGGGGAGATGGCATCCAGTTGCAGTGCTAGGAATCAACAGGCTCAGAAACAGAAAAGCCACTGCTCTTCAAAGTAAAAGAAAGAAAAAAGTAAGGCTTAGGAATTCTTATTTCAAATTGTATTATTTTGAACTTTTGTCCTGGGCCGCTCACTAGCAGCCCAGACATTTAACCAAATGTGAGTATTCTTGTAACATAACCCCACAAAAGTCAGTGACTTCCCCACACAAAGATCTCATATTTCTGTTTATGTTATACATTATGGCTGTTGACTGTCAACACTAAAGCATAATAGCTGTTCATTCAGTGGGCAAACACTAGACATTTCACCATACTGTATGGAGCTGCTGTGCAGAGCTACACAGAAATGCTATGCCTTAACCACATGTGCCACCAAGCTGAAGAGAGTAGCTTCCGTATCATCTGAATATTGATGGGTCATTCCCCAAAAAAACCCTCTTGTCTAGTCTTGCAGCATTCAGAAAGAATTTGGAATTCTCAGAAGGACAGCAATCACAGCTGTCTTCAGGGATTGTTGATGCCTTCATCATTTTATGTAGAATATGGCACCTGATGGCATCACATGCTCCACTATAGTTAGGCAAGATATCATAAACATAAGAATTGATGTTCATGATGATACCACTGTAATGCAATGGAAAATGTACAGTTTGTGTCCAAATGTAGAACAGAGAAAGAAGAAAAACACATCACTTCTGGCAGGCACCCGAAGATGGGGAGATGAGATACAGTCTGAGGCCAAGACAGGAAGAGAGTCTCTATCTGCAACAGCACTGCTTCCTTTTCTGAATATATGGATGAGTACAAGTGGTCGTAATGTTAAGTAAGAGAGGGAGAGTTTGCAGTTCTAGAAAAGCTTAAATTCTGGTTTAGCTTCTTTCAGAGACAGTGCGGAAAATGAAGAGAAACACCTCAGTGAGAGAGCTCTATCCTCACAGTTGTCATTCCAGCACCTCTTGTAGGGTAAATTCAAAGATGATCTTCTGGAAGAGTAATGCAGTCAGTTTACTTCTTTCAGAAAAGGAATTTATTTTAACCATCTAAGACTAATGAATAAAAACTATTTCAATAACATATATTCAAATATCTGAATGTAAAATGAATTTAATTCATTGTGCTAACCAGTGAAGTAGCTTGGAAATACAAACCTTATCACAAGCACCAGGACATACACAGATTTTTGACAAAAGAGCAAAGCGATCATTCTTCATACCCAACAGTCAAGGAAATGAGTTCGAGATGGATAATGAAGAAGCCACCGACTTAAGCAATAAAACCATGTGAAACTTGTGCTTTCCAAGAATTTTGTTTAGGTAGAATATGTTGATATTCATTACTTCTGGCATCTGAGAGCAGCCTATCCCAATGCCCATAGCAATCAGACACCAGAAAAAAGCCTCAGAGCCTTTGTCAGAGTCTTCAGACTTGTCACCACACATGTCAACAATTTTGGGGAAGAATCTGAAGCCTTTCATGGCAGCAGCAGATGCTGGAGGTGTATGCCACCCTTGACTGAGGTGGTAGGGAGAACACTATTCGAGAAATCACTGTACTGCAGCAGATGAAGAACAAAGCATGGTTACAATGCTTTCATGTCCCTGAAAAGAAGCATCTTCAGGTTATACAAATAAACTAGGAAATAATTTAAAGAAATAGACTAACAAAGAAATAAACTTCAAACTATTAAAGGAAATAATTTTTATTTTAAACTATTTTTAAGCAGAGTAAGACTGACATGGATCAATAAGGAAATCACCAGAAAGGGTAACTCTGAATGCCAGAGAGTTCCCAGCCACCTGAGTTAATCTTACTTGCTCCTGATGGAGCTGGAGAAGTCAGCTGTCAGTCAGCATCTATCTGACACTAGGGAAAAAAAATGCCAGGGACAGGTTCCTCTGCAGTTCCTTATTCTGCCTTTGAACATGCTCCTTACAGTACTAGAAACCTCTCAGTTCATGCACTGCCACAAACTTGAAGGTCTGGCTGGTGATAGAAAAATTAGGGCTACCAGTGAAGCATATGCATTTAGCAACTTTTGCTGCTACAAACTTATATTTTTCTAAAAACACAGTGAAAAGTTTTCCTCACTCTCACTTGTGAACAGAAAGGGCAGATCCACCAGACCAAACCAAAGGTAAGCTTGTCCCAGATCTCTGCCTTCGGCAGCAGCCAAAAGCAGGAAGGGCACCACACACCCAAAAGGACCACGAGCTGTCACCTCGACCATCAGTTCAGGATCCATCAGAGACAAAGAAGGCAGGGCTGGCAGACAGTTACATGCAACACAAAAGAACTTGAGAAAGCGCTGGAGTTAATAAATACACATTTCTTAACTCATTAGGTTAAAGCTCTTAGCTCATATAATGTGTAAAGAGCAGAGGACAACATCATATTCATCATTAAGAATGATGACAACATTTACTTAAAGAATTTTCATGGAAAGTTACTTACATACTGAAATATCTGTGCAACTTTTTCATGTTTTAAAGTTATAAATGCGTTATTTATTATTTGCTGGAACCAGTCCCAGTACCAACCTATCTGCATTTCTTAAATATTACAATACTAGACCAAATGTATTCTAAGTCTTTAGGGACTAGCAGTTAATAATTTAATTTACAGAAATAAAGGGTCCTAAAAACAGGAGTTATGTGTTTATACTGTAAATGTGAAATTAGAACAAAAGTTGTATTAATTTATAAGGCATTCAAAATACTTGCTTTTGTTCATTTATTCCAACCAGAAAAAAAAATCCCTAAACAACGTACTCTTCAGTTTCCTCTTGAAAAAGTCGGAAGAAATCCTGAACAGTAAAATTATAGATCTAAGTCTACCAAACCTCCACCACTCCGATTCAGTAGATAATTAAATACAACTGTAAGAGGGAAGGAAGTCACAGCATCTTTGCTTCTCTGTATGGTCTCTTTGTCAAGTATCTCCATCACAACTAATGCAATTTTAACTGATCTTCTGTATTGTGGATTTTAAAGAAGAACTGCAGCAAACAACTCAGGATTCAGTCCGACCAGTTGAAGAAATAATTTTAACTTTCTCATACATTTTGAAAATGAGACTGCAGATCAGGATTAAACACTACCAGTTTTCCCTCCTCAGCTAATGTTTCAAATACTTTGAACAATCTCAGTCTTTCCTTCACATGCACTGACTTGCCATTTGTTATACAAAAACAATTAAACAACTGCTAAGGAAGCTTAGCTTTAAAACTCTGCATGTTTGCTAGTATAAATAAAAAAGATTTTTGTCACGCATATGTATGTCAGCTACACATTTGTTTACTAAGATCTTTATACAGCTTAGGGTTTTTCTAAAACACAATATCCACATGTGGATTGCAGATGGCACATCACACCTTCTCATATATATCCTGTCACTGCTGATGCTGAGAGGCAGATACTCATAAGAACTTGTTACAAAATTAAATCATTAGACACAGCTAAAAAAAAGGTTAAGATTAATGAAAAAACCCCTCAGTGTCTGGCATCTTTTGCTTTCTGTATAGCTATTGTACTTAGGCATTCCTGGGTCCATTGCCCCTGCATTTCAAGGTAAATCAACCACTTTAACTGTGACAAGTGTTATTAATAAATGTCAAACACTACTGGTACACAACATACACATTTCAGATCATGAGCCTTGCTCAAAGGCAGTTTTTTCAGATGTACAAGATAATATTTGAGAAACAAAACCAAACTGTTTCAAGCACTAGATGTTTAAAAAAAAAAAAAGCTTTAAAACTGGCTTAGAAAGGATCACTCTTCCTAAAATATAATAGGAATTCTTTTGGAATCCAAACACTCCATAAAATTTCCTTTGAAATTCTCATACACAGATGATTATTATATTGCTAAAAGGTTGAATAAATTACATCTGTAATTTTGGAATACTTCAAAATAGCAAACAACAAAGGGGAACAGAAAAAGTAAAAAAGTGACCTGACCAACTAGTATTGCCTCTTAGTTTACAGCAGCATTCCAGGTTATGGAATGCTTTTTAAGGAGAGGTTAAAGAACCTGAAACATTATTCAGAAATCGTTATCTCAAAAGTAGGTCACATAAAAACAACTTGTCATCTTTCCCAATTCAGACCTATTTTATGGAAACCTACTAGTGAACAATAGATGACTATTAATGCCTAGTTAGACAGTGGACTTGCTAAAGGAAAAAAAGTAAGAGGGAGTACTGAAAGAGTAAGTATCACACTAAAAGATCCTTCAAGTCAGTTTAGGTAAACCTAAATCTTGCAACATGTTTAACCCAAACCGCAGTAATGAAACTTGGCTCAAAAGGACGTGAGCATTTGTGCAATGGCTCACACAAAGCTGAGAAGCTTCCTTGATACAGAAAGGCAAAACACACAGGAAAAGGAATAAATCTGAGCGGGGCTGGTTTCACTGAAATGGGGTAGAGACCAGTATATCTAAGTGTAAAGTCATACTGAGAGACTTTTATGAACACAGATTTTTAAGCATTGCCTCTAAATGAAGTGGTTGCACAATTCCCAACACTCGTTTACACTCACTCCGTCTTCTTTCACCCATCCTGAGAGCTCCCTGCAGTAGCAAAAGCATCTGTTTAGCTGTACAACACACCAGGACTGAAGAACTAATTCACAGAAAGATTGCTGGGGGGGAAATAAAAAAGGCTAACTGATCTCATGACCGAGTTCCTCATTCTGATGAACATGAATGTTTTTGCTGACACAAGAAAGGAAATAATACAAGTGCTGGAGCAGCACTGCATGACATTTTTGGCAGCCAAAGATGTGTGTGAAATTAGTGCTTACCAACTTGAATCCTTCAGCAAAGAGAAGATATCATCAACTGGAAACAAAAGGAAAAGGTACTGTGCCACAAGATCATGACAAACCAACCAATATATTGCTGCTCCAAAAGAGCACTACAACAATGGTGAGAAACACAAGACAGTCATCTGCATATAAAGGATGACAAAGACATTTGGTACATGACTAAACAATAAAGCACAGCTTCAGCTCTTCTGCAGAGACTCACAAAAGTTATAAAATGTATGGGCTTAAGGATGCCTTATTTCTTATGCTGTACCCAGTCATGCAAGCATCATAATCCTTTAACCAATCAGAGACCATATAGGTCAAAAAAGTGTTCCAGTCATGTCTTTTCTCTTCTGAGGTTGAAAATTAATGAGCTCACAGTAGTTCACTCAGTTATGCAGCCCCTGACTGCAACTATCAGTCCAGTGCTGTGTAAGTCTTCACTGCTTGATCACACAGGGACTCCTGCATTTGAAGCAACACTCACAGAACATACTTTTTGAAAAATCCTACTCCTGTGTACCCTGCTTCTCAGTTCAAATTTCCATTACATTCAGTCAGGCATTAAGCATGCTTGGTAAGCAAGGGACATTACCCACCCTCAAGAGCTTTTCCTAGGTGCACCACATTTGTGTGTACTCACCCTGAGTGTAACCCACATTCTCATTATCTCAAGACCCAAATTCAGGCCTGCCATGACAATGTCCATAGCTTGGATATCATTAGATCATAGCTGTCTGTCAGCATTGGTGACTGATTCCACTTATTTCATCAACCTCCTCTTTCACTGCACAGCATGCAGTTCTCATGGTGGAGGTGGGTTAGAAGACAATACCAGAACCACTCCCCAAAAGAGCCTGGGAGATGCACCAGCATGATGCTAACCCCAGAGACTTCCTTTGAATTGTGATTCCCACAATCTCGACACTTATTAATGCTTGAAATGCTCTATTTTGCAATATAAACAAATATCACTGAACTTCTCTCCTGCTGATAGGATACCTATCTTCTTCATCCTCAAGCCAACTCCAGATGAGCAGCTACCTCACCAATGGATGCTGAGAACAAGCACTGTTTAACCTTCACTTGAAACAAGGATAACTTCACATGGCCACAGATTCTCCACCATTCTGAAAACTAGCTCAAATGGATACATCCTGACATTGTTTGCTAAGGAATTTATCTGTACTGTTTCTCACATGCAGAAAGTGAAGGAATCAAACATGCTCCATCTACTTTTGCTTCAGTTACCGCTTCACAGAGTTAATTATGTACCAGGACCTCACCAGGCTGACTCAGGACCTCACAGCCCCATATGCCCTTGAGCTCCAAAAGCAGCACCATCACACACACTGATCAGAGCAGCTGTCAGAGGTAAGCATAAAGAAAAATATGTCTTGCCATGTTTGCTATTAATGTGCATAATGTACATAGTAATGCAGCCACATGAGCCTGCATGTTGATTATTAGTCTTAGAATCACAGACTTATTTGTGAAAGGTCATGGGGTCTTCCAAGCTGCACCAGAAATGGTGCCGCATCACAACAGTTAACACCAAGGCATATCTATGCCTGTGGCAGCATGAAAATAACTTAGCAGAGTCGTCCACCTGTGCCTCTCCAGTAAGAACAGGAGAGAAAACTCATGAGCATTGATTCCAGAAGAGACAGAACTGTACCTAGAGATGTTGTTTATGACAGATGTGTATGCAGGTATGCAAACAAAAGCAGGTAATAACCTTCACTGGTCAGGAGAGGAGGATTCAAACCACATGAATCGCAAAGGCAAAGTGTAGCCAGTCAAGGGGAGGGAAATGCACAGCTTGAAGTGGCAGGCAGAAGAGTTTGACATATTTATTCTTTCAACAAGCATGCTCACTACAGAAGACCTCAGCCTATAAAAATAACCAGGGTCTGAATAGCAGGTCACAGAAAATTATTTCAGCTCCCAAGATTATATGAAAACAAGGGAGAACAGATAAGCCACAAAACACAAGTAAAACTGTAAACATCAGAAGCCTCCAACACTGGAGCAATCCTCCACTTAACCTCTGTAAACAGCAAAAGTGCCTCTGCAGAATTAAAATTGTTTGGCCACAGTTTGAAATGCAGTTGATTGCTATGGGGGCACCTGGAGCCTGTGATCTCGAAGGCAGGCTTCTTCCAGCTACCTCTTCCTAAAATACAGCCACCACCATCAGTTTAATGAAATTGGTATGAGTGTATATAGGACTAGGACACAAGCAATAAACCTTTCTTATAAAACCTATTAAAAAAATTAGGGGGTGTCTTAATTATTAACAGCAAAAATTCTGCCAAGTGTCACTGATTTCAAGCTAAGAGTATAAAAATTAGGAAAAATCATTTAGTGTGCATCCCAAGATGATAAGTGATAAAACACCAGAAAAGATTTTCTGAGTCAAAGTGAATAGTATTCAATATTAATTGAAGCACAACAGTGAAGTTTATGTCCAGAAACATAGTACTATTTTTTAAAATTAAACAGCCAGTAGAATAAAGAAATTGTCCACAATTAGTTTGATTCTGAGTAGCTTGATATTATGAATATCACTTTTACGTTAAATTTCTTTACACCTACCTGACTTCTGAAAAAAAAAAGGAATCAACATTTAGTAAAGTTTAGACACTTCTCTACTTCTGCCTTGCTAAAAATTATTTCAACCGGCTTTTAGGCTTTTTCCTAAAAGAAACTTGAAAAGTGAGAGGTTTTTTAGAGTTCCTATTTGAAGAACCATAGAAGAGAAGAATCTGAGTGAAAGTGGCCGATGAGTGCAGCATGAGATCTGGCTTCAGTCTATGACTAGAAAAGCTCATATTGATTTTAACATGCATCATCTAAAACAGTCTCTTAACAATTCCAGATTCCTGACTTCAAGCTCTGCAATGAGGAAAGCAGTATCAGTCACCAAGGGATTGGTCTCTTTGCAGTCTCTGCAACAAATACGTTCATTATTTTGCAAGAGGGCAAATGGCTGCACTTCCTGGAATGTGCTGACTAGTCATCTTTACTGTCAGGTAATGTTAGCAAAGCTCAATGCATTTGAAACAAAAAAAAATACTTTATCCAAAGGACAGTCTTTAAAATTTCCTTATTATATGGCTATTGACAAGGTAAACATCCTTACAGCTATCTGGTGCTAGATGTTGTAGGTAACACAAAATGGTCCTTTAATTGCTCTTCTGAGTTACTGTTAGAATTTCATTCTAGGCTACGCAAATAATTTGTCAGCAGGGTTACAAATTTCCATAACTTTACCTCTGAAAAACAGGTTCCCAATCTACATATGCTACCCAAGCAAGTGTGTAAGGGCTGAAAGTAATTGCTTCCCATGGCTGACAAACAAAACACGGGTTCTTGCACAACAGGAGAGGTGCACTTCCCTTACACATAAAGAGAATTTATGTGTAAATAAATTAAGACAAAAAACACACACAAGAATCAGTAATATTTACAAAAATAAACAGAAAGAATCCAAACATTTTCTGAATGTAAACAGAAGAAAGCCTGATCCCTCTGAAAGGTGTAGTACCCCGAACTAAACTATTTATTTTTTCTAAATGATCTCAACAGATGACTCATTTCTACTTAATGCATCTAGAAGTCTGGTGTAGATTAATGTTTTTTCACAAATAATTAAAAACTTACATGATACCAGAAGGATCTGGAAGTTTCATAGTTAAATGTTAAATGAATTAAGCCTCATGCAACCTCCATTTTCTTTTGCATTAGCTAAGACCATTTCTTTGGGGAAATGAGACTCTATTTCAGTTGCATGTCATTCTAAACAGACGAAAATCACAAATTCCTTGAAATTTCTTTCTTGGATATAAGTCAAGGCCTATTAAAGCGGGCACCTGGCACAGCTGCATGACTGCTTTCACTGTTCTCATCTTCCTTGTCTTTCCTAGAGGATCAAGGCCATGCATTGTTTTTCATAACATTAGGCAAACTTTCCCTGTAAATAATAGAGATTGACAGGATTTAAAGCAGAATAACTTTTATTTCGTTACAGGACCTTTCCTTCTTTTTTTCTGGAACCAGATATTGGCCATCTGTAAATGTTCCAGCCGCACAAACTAATGACAGAGGTGGGAACTGTAAATATGGTCAAGTGCATGCAACAGAATCTAAAAGGAAAATAGGGAAAATTGGACATAAGCTGGGAGGTATCCTGGGTTGCATCAAAAGCAGCATGGTCAGCAGGTCCAGGGAGGTGATCTCCCCCTCTACTCCACTCCTAACGAGATCCCACCTGGCATACTGCATCCAGCTCTGGGTCTCCAACACAAGGAGGACATGGAGCTGCTTGAGTGAGTCTAGAGGAGGCCACAAAGATGATCCAAGGAATGGAGCACCTCTCCGGTGCAGGCAGGATGAGAGCTGAAGTTGAAAAGGCTCTGGGGCAAACTTTTTGCATCCTTTCAATACTTAGAAGGCACTTGAAAGATGGTAAATTACTTTTTAGTACAGCCTGTAGTAACCAGACAAGGTAAAATGGTTTTAAACGCAAAGAGGATAGTTTCATATTAGATATAAGGAAGAAATTTCACTGTAAGGCTGAGGCTCTGGAATAGGTTGCCCAGAGAAGCTGTGGATTCTACAACCCTGTAGCTGTTCAAAGGCAGGCTGGATGGGGCTTTGAGCAACTCCACCTGTCCCTGCTGATGATGGGAGCCAGGGTTAGACCTAGGCTATCTTTGAAGGGCCCTTCTAACCCAGATTGTTCTATGATTCTTAAAAAATGGGAGCACACAGGTAGAAAAATACACAGAATGCTAGCATGCTAGAATTATCTTTATACTAAGCATTCCCCAAATAAATACAGGGATAAAGTTTGCTTAAATGAATATTTAAAGAGCTATGAATGAAAATACAGGTCTGAATATCTTGAGTAGTTTTTGAGTCCTATACACTGAAACAACAAGGAAAAAAATCTAACTTGTGGTACCAAGTACTGAAAAATTTTAATCATAGTAGTTTCTGTATGTTATTAATGCAGAAAACACTGTTTGGACATACTACACTCGTTTGATGCACAGGTTAACTACATGCAGCTGCTACAGAGAAATTCGAGAAATCTGTCTGGACTTGGCACTCTGTAAAAAAGAGAAGATCACAATAAGAGATATGAATTGAAGGCAGAAAAACAACTTTTAAAGCACGTAAGCATTACAATCAGATGCCTGAGAAACGTTACTGTGTATAAAAAGGTTTAGCTTGGTTTGAATTATCTCCTAAACTGTTTATAAAAATTGATGTATAAAAGAAATTTAAGAAAACAACCTCAAATTATACTAATTGTCAAATATCACCAATTAGTCAAATCTCCTCATTTGTATTACTGCAAAGCATAACAGAAAGCAAGTGCTTCTATTTGACAGTGTGGAAGGAAGTTTTATCCAAATAGAAAAACCTGAACTTTTCCACTCATGTAAAGCAAAAGGAGCTTAAACCTTGAAAACTTTCCTCCAACAGATGCTTTTCAGCTCAGTTTAGACTTGTTCAAAACTGGTAACACTTCAACATCTGGAAGGTATTTACTCTGGATCACACAACTAGCTTTACAACCACCAGCACTAATTCACTTACATACCTCTACTGTCAATAAAAGATTTTGTGTACTCAAAGAAGAACGTGTTTTCCTTTAGTGATGATTGTTTCTTACTGGGACATCCTGGGTTTCGTTTATCTTACACTACTCAAATACGTCCAGGGGTTTGTGGGAGCAGAAGAGCATGGGACAGAATAATTTAGTACAAATCCTGTATAAAGGGATCACACAAACAAGAGAAACAGCAAGATTTGCTAGTCAAACTAAACATTCATATATATATATATATACATGTATACTGCCAGAGATGACTATCAAGAAGAGATGGGTGTTAAACTAATCAGTTTAATTCCTTTAGAGCACCAAAAGAAAGAGAGTACTAAGGAGGCAGGCAAGTTATTGCCTGAAGGCTTTCCACAGTTTTTGAATTTCATCTTATTTCACTAGCTTATGTCAGAAGAACTTCATTAGTTTATCTTCCCATTTTCCCTCAGCTGTTAAGCTGGACTGCAAAAATATCACTGCTCTAACATTTTTCCTAAACTACATCGATTTGTGAACTACCTCAGGATTCCCATTTCAAGTAACAGAACTACTCCATTAATGTCTATTTATAGATAAAAACTAAATTACGCATAAATACCACAACTCAAAGTAACTTTATGGGTGGAAGAAGAGAGGTTCTGCTTTTAAAGCACTTGACTGACTTTTATTCTCTGAAAGAAATCTTGCACTGAAAGTTTAAAGATCTAGATCCAAAATAGAAGGCAGTTTTGCTATAAGCTGTGACACATTATTATGGAATAATTGCTGCACAATAAATGTGTTTGTACAGACAGATATTTCCTATTTCAAACCTTACTGTATTCAGCCCAAGTTTTCAGATACAGGAGAATAACTGGGTCACAATCACCTACTGCTGTGCTCTGCTGTAGGCCTTGAGAGTCCCATAAGTTGGTACTATCAGGAGCTGTGGGAGCCCATCACATACAGATGGTACTTTGCTGTCCTCCCTCATCACCCACCATACTATTTGGACAGACACAGCAGTGGATGTACCAGCCAGACAAACGCCACCATTTTTTTGGTGGTGAGTTATTTGTCCTTCAGATAGTTCCATTTAGGTGATCTGGTCTTCAGCTGCTCATGAAGGACTGTGATGTCAAACTAAGGTGACTTGTACTGCTGACTTGAACAAGTTTTCAAAGATGCACCAAGGCTAATCACAGAGAACGGAGCAAATAATGTGGTTTTGAACTGCAAGTCTAGCAGGATTTAGCAGTTCTTTTTATGTCTTACTTTGAGCAAAGTTAGTTTTTCTAGTATTTTCTTTCAATAAAAGGGGCTGAGAGTGGGATGGGGGCTGTCCAGAGCAGAGAATTTTCCCAGCTCTCACTATAACGGGCTTCCACCAGCAGGACTCACAGCTTTCTGCAGGCAGCACTCACTCCAGAGCTTGAAAAATGTAATTACAATATGGTCTTGTTTAAGGTGTAAACAAGCTTAAGGCATGTTATTTTCAGGGTTACACTGCAGCAACACTAAGCATCTGAATAAATTGCTTCCAAATTAGTTGGGCACAGTAGCTTTGCCCTTGAGGGAGCTTCTGTTGAATTTGCCTGTGCAGAAGAAATTAAGCAATAGTCAGTGCTCTTTGTGATGTCTGTGGGACATAACTGGCAAACTGTTTATTTCCCTCAGCTGTCCAGCACAACCTTGTAAGATTTGTACTTGGTCACCCACCTGAACACAGGAGACACAAACACCCTTGTCTGACACTGCAGCATCACCAAAGGTGGACAGTTTCTCCAGATAGATAACCACAACCTCATGACACAAGTGAAGGCTTCACAAGGCACTTTGTGCGATGTGCCTGCAGTCCTACAGGCCACCTCCAAAAAAACATGGGCTGCCCACAACAGTTGTGGCACATCAGGTGCTTCTGCTCCACACATCCCTGTGGTCTGAGGCACCATGCCAGATGCTGACCTTCACAAAGAGATGTGCCCCAGTTATGAGCTTCATTTAATGCTATAGTGAGGTCTGTCAGCGTTTCTTGATGCAGGGGCAGCATGCCCTAAAGCCAACAAGCCTTTAGTGAGTTTTTACTGTAGTGTTTTCCACTCATATCCACCCAAAACACAATTAATATCCATAAAAGCTCCAGTTCACTGATTCTATCAGTTTTGGACAGCAAGCCCTTAGTTCACTCAGCACAGAAGAAAATCTGCACAATCAGATAGTTTCAGACTGTCATGCTGAGTATTTAAACCACAAAGAGGCTTTGAAAAAAACTCTTTTCTGCCTGGTACTTTTAAATGTTTTATTAGCTATAGCTTCCTTTATTATGGTCTTATCCAGTTCTTCATGCTAAGAAAAAGTACAGCTTTAAACATACATGGGTTTTTTTCTCTTCAGTCTTTCATTTTTCATCTCAAAAAGTTCATTGAAGCTTCCCAAGGTTCTCCTTATCCTTATTCCAGCACTTGATCAAGTTCTGAATGTACTCTTCCTAGCTAATTATTTAATTATTGCTTTGCCTATCTGTTAATGACCATTCTTCTCAATCAATGTATTTACTGCCATCAAGACTGAGAACACCAGTTTTCACATTTGTGCTGTAGCTACTAACTTATTAAACAAAGTGGTTTTAAGACAAATAAAGGTGAAATAGGTTACTACCGCATTTTTAGCTCTGTACTCCTGGACTGTTTTTTTCACATACAGTTGTAAAACTAATAGATTGTTAAATGCTGCATGCTGCATTTAAGCTTGGCTAGTAGAGATATCTCCTTTCCTACAATTTTAAAATTCAGTTTCAAAGTCCACTGTAACAAAACATTCTTCTTTCCCAAACCAAGACACGTACATAAAACTTCATGTGCTTGAGCAGAAAATGGGGTTGTTTTTTGTGACATGGTTTCCTGTGTACAGAACAGCAGAACATACTCTGGTCTTAAGCCCTTGCAGGTTTTATAGGTCTCAAATACGGACTCCCCACCAGGTGGACCCACTCTGAAAATGTTTTCAATACACCCTGTTCTATGAAATAAAATACCTGACTTGAGAGGTAGAACTGGGTACTTGTAAAGCAGAATCTTTACACAAATATGGGGTTTACACTGACCTCACATGAAGCATTCCTCCTTATCTATTCCCCAGTTCTCCTCCTGGTATTAACAAAAGAATTCACATTTCCAGTGACTTTAAGCTATCCACCTGCATATTCAAAACCACTTGTACAGCAAATACTGCTGGGAAACCTGCACAAAAGCGTTCAGTCACAATCAGCATACCTTCTGCATCACTGAACAGCATGGTGTTTTGCAGACCAATACAACACAAATTCATAGCTTGGATTACACAGATTTTTCTACAACTCAAATGTTAATCACATTTCCACTATTATTCAATGTTACATGTAACTTCTAATGAATTTTCAAAAGCTCCAAGCAAAACCAGATTTGATTATTTCCTTTTCTTTAACATGTGAGTAATCTAATACACTGAAGTACTACAACACTTTAATGGAGAAGCAACTAAGTGGGTATTACTGAAAATAATTAACTGAATTCACACAAAGTAGTGTATAAGACCTTGATATGAAATTCATGGTAATATAAAAGTATCATACAAACCATTTCTAGAATGAGATCTTCAAATAAGAAACAATCCCACTTCTCAGTATGTTGTCAAGTGCTGGAGAAAAGAAAAAGTCTGGCAGCTAAAAAATAAATCAGGATTCCCATTGCACTGCTAATAGTAACAGATCTGTATAATTTCATTATTTCTTCAGAAAGAAGGCTAATGTATTCTGTCATTTATACACAATAACTTTAAATACTACTCAGTGACGCAAGGAAATAAAACCATAGTCAAACAGTTAACTTCTCCTCAGTGTGTTGAAATTGAACTGGTGGAAATCACAGAAGACAGAATCACAAAATGTTAAGGAGTTGGAATGGGCCTTAAAGATCACCTAGATCCAACACCCCCTGCCCAGGGCAGGGACATCTCCCACCACACCAGGTTGTTCAAGGTCTTATCCAGCCCGACTTGAACACTGCCAGGCTGGGGCATCCACAGCCTCCCTGGGCAGCCTGTTCCAGTGTCTCACCACCCCCACAGCAGAGAATATCTTCCTAATATCTAAAGTAAATTTACCCTCTTTCAACTTCTACCTATTACTCCTTGTCCTATCACTACAATTTCCTGACAGAGTTCCTCTTCAGCTTCCCTGTAGGCCCCTTCAGATACTAGAAGGTTGCTATGAGGTCTCTACACAATATTCTCTTCCACAGACTGAACAGCCACAACTCTCTCAGCCTAGTTTCAGAGGGAAGGGGCTCCAGTCCTCTTATCAACCTCATGGCCCCCCTCTGGACTTCATCCAACAGTTCCATTTTGTTCTTATGTTGGTGGCACCAGAACTGGATGCAGTACTCCATGTGGGGTCTCACAAGAGCAGGGTAGAGGGGCAGAATCACCTCCCTTGACCTGCTGGCCACACTCCTTTTGGTGCAGCCCAGGATACGACTGGCTTTCTGGACTGTGAGTGCTCGCTGACAGATCATGTTAAGTTTTCCATCAACCACCACCCCCCAGCTTTTCTCTACAGGACTCTCAACAGAGGTTCAGAAAAACGTTGCTACGCTCATCCTGAATCCACTTGTGACTTCCACAGCAAATATCCCTACAAATGAACCTCACATCTTTTATATAGTGGCACTTTTTAACTTTTAAGAAGTTGAGAATGCATGGGGAAGCACGAAATATTAAACCTGTTATTCCACCAATGCAGATCTCTTCTTTAGCTCAAATGCAAGAGAGTCTGTTAGCATCACAATGCTAGCAAAATAAAACAGTATAGCTTCTTGATTCTGTTACACAAAAATTTCAAATACGGCAACGATACGAAAAGCCCTTGATCTGTATCATTCCATGTTTCACTGTAACAATAGTTATAACCACACAGCTAAACATAAAGGTTATCAACTACCTTCTTCTGACTTGACCTGGAAAGTTTTGGACAACTAAGAAAACTTCAAGACTTCTACAAAGCTCAGCTTTGTCTCTCTTGCTCTATTTACTTGTCCACTTCCTTATAACTTATGCAAAACACTTTCTACTTCTTAATCTCATGAAAACCATAATTAAGTTTCACATGCCACTAAACCTCACCGAACTGCCTACAAAATCATTCCAGTCATGCCAAAAAGGCAACACAGCTAAAGTTCTACTATAAATAAAATCAACTCTACACTACACAAGACACAGATTTTATGTCTGGAACCCCAAACACTCCAAGCTGGAAGTCCCAACAGTAGCAAAATATTTTCCTCCACATAAACTCAACAATTAAAATATACCAAAGACATACAGGTAGACTAGGTTTTCCCAGAAACGTTTTGTTTTGGTTTTTTTAATAAAACAATTCTAAAGTTAGTCACAAACACAGCACCCTACATATCAGGGTTAAAAGAAATCTTAATATGAACAGTTACTGCCTATAAAACATGAAGATGAGCTGGAATTTAAAAAAATGTAGCTGAACAGTTTTTGTTCATTTTCGTTTCACCTTTTAAATACTGAATTAAAAAAATTATCTGCAGTGTAGCTGATAAAATGCAGAGTTTGTGTTTCAAACTGAGGAGGAAGGATGTGGGATGAGCTGAAGGTAGGCAAAAGTTTTTCCACAGACTTGAAAATTACTTGTGATACACTAAAGAAAGTGGGTTAAGCATATATATAAAACAAATACTCTTCTTCGGAGAAATGGAATGATATCATAAATAAACACATCTAATCATGAATAATCTACATTGACTCAATAATGAGGGCTTAAGTACAGGCCATTTAACTAGGCTTACCTTATCCAGGTTTTTTGATGCGTGTAGAACTTAATACTCAGAGAGAATTGTGCAGCAGATGAGTCAGAAAGTGACAGGTACCTTCCAACACCAACTAGCATTTCACTACATCCTGAACCACTGTATTAAAACACTCAAAAAAAATCGTACAAAATGTTTTGCAAAAGGTGGAGGTATGGTTTTGCTACTTACTTCATACTAGTTCACCACAATATACAAGAAAGAGCCCTAAAAACTAGCTGCTTCAATCAAACTTTGATGCTTTATTAATAATAATTAGCACAAGCAGGAACTTCCTTTCTGTTCCTCAAAGCAAAGCAGCTCCAAAAATCGCCTCATAACTGTTTATAAAAAGAACACCATGTGCTTGGTTTCTGTGGTGAGGTTTTGGTAGTGGGGGGGCTACAGGGGCAGCTTCTGCGAGAAGCTGCCCAAAGCTTTCCCCATGTCCTGCAGAGCCAATGCCAGCTGGCTCCAGGAGAGATCCACTGCTGGCCAAGGCTGAGCCAAGCAGGAATGACCATAACACCTCTGTGACAACTTACTTAAGAAGGAAGAAAGAAGTTATTGGGCAGATGTAGTTGTGGCCACAGAAGAGAAGAGTGAGAATATGTGAGAGGAACAACTCTGCAGACTCCACGGTCAGCAGAGAAGAAGGGGGAGGTTCCCCTGCAGCCCACGTTGCAGCCCACAGTGAGGCATCTGTGCCCAAGGATCACAGGGATGCAGACACACCTGCAGCCCATGGAAAAGACTCAGGCCAGAGCAGGTGGATGCCCAAAGGAGGTTGTGACCCTGTGGGATGCCCATGCTGGAATAGGGTCCTGGCAGGGACCTACAGACCCATGGAGAGAGGAGCCCATGCTGGAGCAGGTTTGCTTGTAGGACTTGTGACCCCGTGGGTGTCCCACACCGGAGCAGCCTGTGCCTGAAGGATGGTACCCCGTGGAAGGGACTCACCCTGGAGCAGTTTGTGGAGAACTGTTGCCTGTGGGATGCATTCACCTTGGAGAACTTCATGTAGGACAGTTTCCCATGGGAGAGACCCCATGGGGGAGCAGGAGAAGGACTTCTCTCCCTGAGCATCATCAGGAATGGAATATCATGAACTGACATAACCCCCATTCCCCATCCCTCCGCACCACTGGAGGGGCAGGAGGTAGAGATGGAAAGGAGGGAGGGGTGGGGAAAGGTCTTTTAAGATTTGTTTACTTCTCATTATCCTGCTCTGACTTTGTTAGTAATAAATGCAACTAACATCCCCAAGGTGAGTCTGTTTTGCCTGTGACAGTAATTGGTAAGTGACCTTTCCCAGTCCTTATCTCAAGTCATGAACCTTTGACTGTATCTTCTCTCTCCAGTCCACCTGTGGAGAGGAGTGACACAACAGCTTTGCTGGGTGCCTGGCATCCAGTCAGGGTCAACCCACTACACAATGGAAATCTTTCAGTAAGTCAAGAGGCCATTATTTACTCCAGACATTGTAACAAAAAAGTTGAATCATATTTTAGAGCATTTCACTATTTATGGCTGCTACTCAGCCATAGGATTTTCCTTTTTATCCATAAAGCACATTTTGAAATCAGAACATAGCAGAAGATTTAAAAGACCAGGCATATCTTTTATTTTTACAGATTCCACTATAGAGGTTTAACATTTTCAAAACTCATGTCCTTAAGAAAATTGCAGAGATTATTTTATCCTACCATCTCATCCCATCAACAATGTTACAGTGACAGCAATTACTTGGTTATGTCTTCAATTTCTGCAGAACTGGCAAAAGTGAGAAATAAAGGTTTTGTTTCTTTTACAACTGAATGACAGCAGAAACATATTCATACTGGGAGTGCTAATGAGCACACCCACCCAACACAGAATTACTGACAGCAAATGCTTCTCAGCATCTGAAGCCTAATTTTTAGTACTTTTTTTCAGGATTTCAAGGTTAATTTCCAGAACTTCAGCTGTACTTGTAGGTAGAGTAAGTTCTTCGGGCAAATGTAATATTCTGCAGTAATGCCAACACACTTTTTGATCATGCATCAAATTGGAAGTGGGAACACTGCAGTATGAGAATTGGGTCTAAAAGGACTTCCTGCAGCAAGAAACTAGAGGGAAATTCCTCTTCATGGAGAACACATACACTATATTTCACAATCCATTACTAAAATGTAGTAATATTTTGTTTGATAAATTCCAATCTAGTACATATTTGGATAAAATTACTCTCCCCTTCCTAAACGCATTTTTAACTGATAATTTTCTTTGTCTTGCTGGATCACTTTTTATTACTTAAAAAGCCTTTCAAGACAGCCAATTTTACAACACTATCTGTGTGTCATATGTATGCTGGAGCGGATAAAGGGATTGAAAAATCTGGTAACCAGCAGACTTTATTTCCTTCACAGATTAGGCATTCAGCTTCAAAGCTCAAGGGACAGACATATTTGAAGATCACATACAGGTATATGCTTTCTCAGTTTGAAGCTTATTTTTCTGCTTCTCAGTATGTTACAGTTTAATATATCCTTTCCTTTTACATGTATATGCTATGTAGAAGTAACATGGACTACAGTTACAGGTTTTTCTTCCATTCAGCTATTTAAGACAGTTCATCCTGAAAGCATCTGAGCCCCAGTAAGTTCTGCAGACAAAACACTCAACAAGATACACCTCTATAAAAATACTTGATTAGCAGGAATTTAGTTTATAAATACCAGACGAAGCCACTAAAAGAAAGTAAGCATGTAAAATCTTCAAATATAGAACGCCATCCACTCCTGTTTAAAAGAGTTTGCTTTGCTTTTCCATTTCCTGGGTTCTCCTCAAGACCAACTCCTTAGCAGGGCACAGCATTCAGATGTGCTCCTGTAAGGCTCCAATACTGCAGCAGAAGATAAGCCATTAGCTGAGGAAGGGTTAAGCACACCATACAATTAAAATTTTGCTACTGATTCAGTTAATATCAAATTCATATGGTAAATGTAATTTCCACTGGTTCATTCTGAATTCTGGGGCCTCCAGACATGGATACAAAACAGATCAAATACTCTGCAGCAGATGTAAAAAGTACAGCCTATTGCTCACCCCCCTCACCCTGCTCCTCCAGCTGATTTAACAACCATCACTCATGGTCAGACATGTACCCAAATAACTACCACTAGCAACAACTGCACCTAGGGTGATTTCCACAGGCTAACACTACTGCACTCCTGCATTCTTCACTGCATTATTCCATAAGGTGCAAGAAAATGACACGTTTTAATGCATTCAGTTTTGTCAATCCTGTAATGTAAAGTGAACTTCAAAACTATTTATTTAAAAGTACCCAATCCTATATTTGGAACAAAAATGGGATTTGGGATTAAGCCAGGCATATTTAAAATGAAAATTCAGCTGTTAGAAGGTATGGTTTTGGCTAATGAGAAAACACTGAAAGAAATGCAGATTTGGTACTAATATCTTCTGGACTTAATCCTCAACATATATCTTATTAACATACCAATGCCAACTAAGGGTTTTATTATCTAAAAGACATGTAACATCCTTTAAGTCCCGGTGAGGTTTGCTCAAGAGCTGACACTTACTTTTCACTATCTGGATCTCCAAATAAAAACAGAATTGAAATTAAGGAACAGCTTTAACTTGGCTCATTTAAAGTTTATATATTTTGTTTAATACTCCACCTCACACGCCTGCCTTGCTAAAGAGGTCCCAGGAACCACCACTGTGAAATAAAGAAAAAAAAAGAAGTGACAGAGTCCATGATCAGTTCAGAAAACAGCACCCGAAGCCCAGGATTAACAGCTTCTAATTTAAATCATATATTCCGCAGTCTTCCCCTTCTCTGAGGTTTTGTTAGAGATGCTAAGGAAACAATCAAGTGCTACCACTGCTCTGCAAATTACACACCTCAATCTCAGAGCACTGAGCTCGTTTCTCAGTGGGGTGAGGTCAATCTAGTTAAAAAAGGAAATTCTGGTTTGGGCAAAACACTACTTGAGAAAGAGAGTGTAAAAATGCTATGTGAAACTTCCTGCTCACATGCTTAACTGACAATATGCCAGCTTAACTTCTGCTTGAACATACATAACATTTAGTCTGGGTCTTATGATATGAAGATGCTGGAGGCATAAAAGAAAAAAATAAACATAACTAATTTCAAGTCATACTCACATTCTTTGATTACAAAGGCAGTCTCAAATAGAGAGGCCTAGATTTTGCACTCCATCACAGTCAAAGAATGTTGTAAACATGTTTATTACAGATAAAATTGACAACATGAATGTTTATGACTGTGAAGAGATGGACACACACACACACACAAAAAAAACAAAAGCAAAAAAAAAACCCCAAACCCAGATCAACCCTAGAAAGTCCTCAAGTTACTTTCCCATTAAGTCGTCCGTTCCTGGAGCACCACATTCCGTGTATCAACACAGATATGACGACAAGCGCACTAGAATCTGTCAAATTGAGACACATGTTACTGGAATGTGTATTACTTGATGCTTACTCAAGCTATGTTCTGTACAAGGAATACTTTCCCTGTGAGAAATTCTTCCTATACCCCTGATTTTCAGTAAAACTTTTTGTTCACCAGAGTGATCTGATCCACAAAATGTAACTTAAACAAAACATAAGAAATTTCTCAGTGGAAGAAGATGAAAGCAGTTTGAATGATTTCCTTAATGATGGGAAAATATATGAGCTTTCAAGAAACCTACCTACAAAGGCAGTGGGAAAAGAAAGACTAAACGAAGAGGAGCAAAGTGCAGATCAAATGCCTTGTGTTACATCCTAAGGATGTAAGCAGCTATAAACAAATTTACCCAGACAGTAGTCAAAGCTCTCAGAATGTAATCAACACAGAAAAAGAACAGTGGAAAACATACTACCAACCATTTAGATTTAGTTTAAATGGATATATAAAATAGTAAAATCATAACAAATACCACTAGGTGACTTTTTCTTTCCTTTTCATCTTCCTACCATTCATATACAAGAAATAATAAAAAACATAAAGGGTATTCTAGGCCAAAACCTCCATAGCGAGGCAAACTCATGAGTGAACAACGGCAACATGGAAGAAAATTAACCCTAAAATGTAACATATCAAACCAGTTAGTGTTTACATGGTTATTCAATACTCTTGCTATTTGTATAAAAATAATCTGCAAGCATCCACTACCTGCTTTAAGGATTATTCCCATCACTTGGAGGACTCATCTTGATGTACTGCAATACGAAACTGACGAAAGTAGAGATTTCCCAATCATTTGATTATTTCCTCAGCCTTTTAAAGCAGCAATTATTACTCTTCACCTAGCAGCAACTACTTAAGGAAAACTCCAAATAGACAAATCAAGCCATAAAGTACACTGAAATCTAGGTTTAGTCCGATTAGGTGGCTATTATTGAATGGAAATGAACAGTTTCCTGTTGTCACGGCAAACAGCGAGCAACTTCCATTTCAAGCTGCAGTGTTTTATGCTCCTACAAAGATCTGCTCCATAACTTTCAATTCAATAGTAATTCACATGAAATTTCCTTCCAGCTAAAATAAAGACTAGTATGTAAATATACTAGGGCACTTTAGTTCCTTCTTCCTGCTCCTAAGCATGCTCCAAGTTCACCAAATTTTGTCTTCCAAATACAGCTCTTGGACCTCCTTCCACTGCAAGGCTCCTCCTCTCTGGATGTTTTGCGCTTGACTCCACTATCAATGCCCTTTCAAAGCAAATTTCCTATTCAGAGATGACTATAAGAGATAAACAGAACTGGCAGCAGTCAGCCCGGCCGGAGAGTGCGAACAGCAGCTCCTCATCTGCCGGATCCCACTGCTCAGGGAAGTTTTGACCAGGCAGTTTGTGCCGTGAGTGGTTTCTCTGCCCAGGAGCACAGCCGGGAAGAGAGCCGTGCAGAGGGGGATCCGCTGGGGCCGCGCTTCGCCGTGCCCTGCCCGAGCACCCACAGAGACACGTGTGTCCAGAGACAGACACACACACACACATACACACAGACACACACACACACACACATACACACACATACACACACACATACACACATACACACACATACACACA